>CM060312.1:62375077-62377577 GCA_030674185.1 Monoplex corrugatus | reverse complement strand
TAATGAAACAGCACTTTGACACAAGTCCACTAATGAAAGAGCACTTTGACACAACTCAAGTCCACTAATGAAAGCTCACTTAGACACAACTCAAGTCCACTAATGAAAGAGCACTTTGACACAACTAAGTCCACTAATGAAAGAGCGCTTTGACACAACTCAAGTCCACTAATGAAAGAGCACTTTGACACAACTCAAGTCCACTAATGAAACAGCACTTTGACATAAATCCGCTAATGAAAGACCGCTTTGACACAACTCAAGTCCACTGATGAAAGCGCACTTACACACAACTCAAGTCCACTAATGAAAGAGCACTTAGACACAACTCAAGTCCACTAATGAAAGAGCACTTTGACACAACTCAAGTCCACTAATGAAAGAGCGCTTTGACACAACTCAAGTCCACTAATGAAAGAGCGCTTTGACACAGCTCAAGTCCACTAATGAAAGAGCGCTTTGACACAGCTCAAGTCCACTAATGAAAGAGCGCTTTGACACAGTTCAAGTCTACTAATGAAAGAGCACTAAGACACAACTCAAGTCCACTAATGAAAGAGCACTTAGACACAACTCAAGTCCACTAATGAAAGAGCGCTTTGACACAACTCAAGTCTACTAATGAAAGAGCGCTTTGACACAGTTCAAGTCTACTAATGAAAGAGCACTTAGACACAACTCAAGTCTACTAATGAAGCCTTGTCTCAGCGATGTTGATAACATGAAGGATCTATTTTACTTATGTTGAGTTTTCCCAGACCACTGAACCAAAACAATTCCGTAACTTACCTGTGTTACTGAAGTCTTACCAAAGCGTTACTGTCAACATTCATCTGCTACAGCTGATGAGGGTTTGGCATCCACTGACAAAAAACTGAATTCCATTTACGAAAGATTTCTCCCTTACGCCACTGCTATGATCCAGGATCACTTTTAAGCGGGTCTTGTTCCTGAAGCACCACACAGTATTCACTGTCAACTGTCCAATGGCAGAAACAGTTGAGACATTTCTGGGAGCTCTTCAAAAGAGAAGAATTGATGTAATATTACTCAGGCTTGAGAAGAATTGATGTGATATTACTCAGGCTGCGTTCTCATTTCAAATAGTTATACAGAAACGCAAACACCCAAAAATCACCGTAGGTTAGTATGTGACTCGGTGAAGACATTTCGCAATGACGTTGTCCTGTACAACTTCTAACTTTATCTTGCTGCACACAAAGATTCTTTCCACAACAAATTCAAAAATAGACGTTGGTGCTCGCCTAGACTGTATTGTTTTTGCTTGGTTTTGGTTTTGGTTTTGATTTTTTGGCGTGTGTGTGTGTGTGTGTGTGTGTGTGTGTGTGTGTGTGTGTGTGTGTGGTGTGTGTGTGTGTGTGTGTGTGTGTGTGTGTGTGTGTGTGGTTGTGTGTGTGTGTGTGTGGTGTGTGTGTGTGTGATTTTTTTTCCCTTTTTTTTTGTGTCAATTTTATGAGCTCTACTTTTAAATCTGCCCAGCACGATGTGAAAAAATCCTTGAAGCCCTTTGAAAACTGTGTGTGTTGCCTTTAGAGTGATGATCACAAGAAAACTGATACCAAACAGACAACAGACCAAACCCTAAGACTCAGACTAGTACTGAACACTTCATAATCCTTGTCTGACTTTCGTAGATTTACCAAGCCAGTTCACGAACGGAGGGTACACGAACGACAAGAAAATCAACAACTGGTTTTAGTTCAGTTTCGGTTTTGTCAAGACAGTGTTTCGGCTTTCGGAGTAAATCCCATAGGCACTGAAGCCACAACTGCCGTGTGATGGAGACCTACAATGATCATGGGATAAGTCGTTAGCATGTGCATAAGCCCTGTGCGGTGGCAGGTCTTGAGGTCCTACCTGCGAACTGGAAAACAGTGAACAATTGGGGAAAACAAGAAACAAATACTAGCAAATGAAAACATGAACTGAGACAAGTGTCAATCAGTCAGCCTGCTGAAACTCAAACGAGATGAACCCGCACGCAGTGACACTTCCTACAAAAAAATTCCAGCTCCCTCGAAATTTTCTTTTATTTATTGGTCTTTATTTTTTAAAAGGAAGAAAGGCAGACCTCCAATCTCATACATTCAGAACATAACCAATATCAGTGACCTAAATATTCAAGAAATTGTCCACAAAAGTCAAGACAGAGCGGCCTGGAGGGAGATGGTGGCATCCAGATGTGCAGCGGCCAACACCGAACCCGGTGACGCCGACAGGTGAGACAGGTGAGATCTATTTATTTGTTTTTAGAATCATTGCATTTCGAAAGATATCCCTTGTGCTCGCCTTCTTTTTTGTTATTGTTTTGTTTTATTTTCATTTGTTTTGTTTTGTTTTTGTTTTGTTTTGGTCCCATTTTCCACACCACCTTAACGGCCACAGAAGCTGGCACATGACAAAGCGATGACGATGTTGACGATGAGGATGATAACTATGATGCTGTGTATGGAGTTCCATCTAGGACTGAGATTGCGTG
>CM060312.1:62365077-62370077 GCA_030674185.1 Monoplex corrugatus | reverse complement strand
GAACCAACGAACAAGGATGATAACAAAGCATGAAAGGCCACAAACTCATGAACGATTTCTATTAGTCTGTGGTGATTGAAAATCATATAGAACCCATAATGTTATACGGTGTGAGGCGTGGACAGTCACCAAGCAAAGCCAGAACAAGATTTAGGCAGCCGAGATGTGGTTTCTTAGAAGAATGTTGAGAGGTCCATGGACAACAAAGAAAACAAACGAGACAGTCTTGGTGGAGGCAGACACAAGAAGATCATTCATAAGGAAGATAAGGAAAAGACAAGCAACATTCATACGCCATTTCATGAGGAAAGGGGAATTAGAGCACCAGGTCACAACATGAAAGCTGGAGGGAAAGAGAACACCAGGTAGACCCAGGGAGAAAACATTGGACGGACTTGCAGAGAGGCTGAGGACAGAGAGGGCGGAAGATGTGCTTGCGACGACAAGGGATAGATGCGTGATGCATATGGAGGGCTATGATCGCCAACGCCATGCGGCAGGGCACATGATGATGATGATGATCGATGATAGTGACAGCGATGCTGCTGGACCAAAACTGCAGAACAGGGATGTAAACAACGCGCAAGAAATGAAAATACCTCCGGTTCTGATCATCAAAAGAAGCATCACGAAAATTGCGGGTTCAGCTCAAAAGCACACTCAATTTAGGCAGAGCGGGGAAGGAGCTGGTATCGTGTTGAGGAACCGGAATGATCGGCGTGGGGTCAAGGTCACTGAGGCGGGGTAAAGATTAGGACAGAAACAGAAAGTCTCTGGGTAGGGTTTGATATGCACCAAAAATATCACAACAATAAGTTTCGACAAGAAGAAAGCGAACCTACATCATATCCGTCATAAGTCCAACAACCACTAGTATTGATTTTTTTTAATCTTTATCACTTACTGTTTATATCTTATTATTCTGTTTCTTTTCTCTTATCTCCGTAAAGAGTGATAGGGGGGGGGGGGGGGCCATATTGAAGAATTGTTCATCAGATTCTTCCACCTCTGTTGATTGTTTGTGCCCTCGGTTTCTCTGTCCAATCCGCAATCATGTCCGTCGAACGTATTAATTGTCTTCCCCTCCGTTTCCCTCCCTCAACAATTCCCCCGAAGGACTGATTCAGCAAAGCCATTGGATCTTGTTACATTGCCATACCAATGTTATTTCTTTTCTTTAACTGAAGTCAGCAGATCTGTATATAATTCAGTGTGCTGACTAATGATTTGGCGCACCTGTTCATTAATGATGTGATCAAGGTATCTGATGGTTAGTATTTTGCGACAACATCTCGTGTTCACTGGTTTGGTTTTAGTCTTTCAAAATCCGCTGGGACGGTCCATATCTCACATGAGTACAGAATGATGCAATATACTAGTGCATGTAAGAGCCTGATGTTGTGTTTCCTGGAGATGTTCTTGTCTTTCCCTACAGGTTTCAGCCTGGACAGTGCTGATGCTGTCTTTGCTGCTTTGAGAACATTTTCTGGCTTTGATCCATCGTCGCTAATGATAGATCCTAGCTCAGGCAGGGCGGACTGCCCAAAAGAAAGATGAAGACCAGAGTTGGGCGAGAGAGGGGTCTTCCATTCTCTCTTGGTCCGGAGGCTGTGTTGAACCTGGTTGGTGTGTGTTGTGTGGCTATGTCCCTGGGTTTGTCATCTCCCCACCTTGCTGTTCCGGTTTGTAAACAAGGTGACTGAAGACTGTTTCCGAATGGATCATGTAACACATGGACAGCACCCCCTCCCCCCCCCCCTTTTTTTTTTTTTTTTTTTTTTTTTGTTACCTGCTGAAATGACTACTGAGTGGCGTCGGAGGCTTGGGAGGTGATTGACTGTCAGAAGAGTGGCGAGGCATTGGTGCTCTGGGCCCCATCTCACCCACGTGGGTGTTTCTTGTTAACTTGTAATTTTTTTGTTTATTCTTTAAAGAAAATTGGCTGAAACATGAAAAGCAGTATAAATGATGGTTTTATAGGACTCAGATGATTCCATATGCGCTCCGATCAAAACAACTTCCAGCAATTTCACTGGAAGGCTCCCAGAGTAGCAAGACTCACTCTTTTCACTTACCTGTCCTTGTCTATGCGCATAGCCGTTTGCACTGTGTGTTGACAAGGTTTTTACCTGTTGGTTCTGTCTGCGTCGATCCAGGCTACAGCCGCGTGGAAGACGTCCAGCTCTCGCTCCACGTCCAAGTTGTCTTCGCTGAGAAGGTCAAACACCTGTGCAAAGGTCAAAGTCTTCCAGCCCCGCGTGCGTGACACGCGGAGAAAGTGTTTGCACGTGTAGTCATAGAAGTAAGCGAGGTCCTCGCTCAGCTGGTACTTCTCTGCCAGAAAAGCGGAAGGAGATCACGTTCTCGATGTCTGGCTTCAGCAGCATCTGTAAACAGAATGGGGAGATAATAGACATGAGTGTAATGTTTCATGACAATGCCATAGACACACTCTCTCTCTCTCCCTCTCTCTCTCATACATTCACTTACACACGCACGCGCGCGCCGACACACACACACACATATTCTGAGTGAGACTGAGAGAGAGAGACAGAGAGACACAGATAGAGAGACAGACAGAGACGACAGAGACTGACAGACAGAGACAGACAGACAAAGAGACAGAGAGACAGAGGGAGAGACAGACAGAAGGGATAGACACAGAGACAGAGACAGAGAGATGGACAGAGAGAGAGACAGAGTGAGTGAGACAGAAAGAGACAGAGAGACGGACAGAGACACAGAGAGAAAGATAGACAGACAGAGATTGACAGAGAGACAAGAACAGAGGCAGAGAGAGAATGATTTCGCAGACCCGAAACAACACCAACTGATCGGTTGGGGTATAGGCATGTTAAATGTGTGGGGTTTTTTAATCGCGTTTGTTACAAAGAAAGATACTTTTGAGCGGGGCTTCTCTATTAAGTGAGGCTGATACAATCTCTAGTTACCGACTACTTCAAGTGTGACAAAACAGAAGTCACTTTATACTCCACTCTGTCGTCATCACCTGTCGGCACATGGAGACCACATGGTGAATATGCAGGAAGGAGGCTGTGGCCAGCACGTGACCCACGTTTTCAGGGGTCAGCCGGAGCTCCCCCGTGTAGACAAACCTCAACACTTCCTGTATGCCGCCCACCGAGGTGTCGGGGATGTCGATCACCACTTCTCCCCTCTCTTCCTCGCAATACGTGCGGGCGAAATTGTCACTGAAAGCAGCCAGGGCCAGCTTATGTGCTGACACTTCCTGTCCGTTTGAACGCAGTGTGACGTCACAGAGGCGACTTCGGCGCAGCATGTCGGACAAATTGGCTATGAGAAGACTGTCCCTTTGACAAGGATGCGTTTTCGTTTCGCGGGCTTCTGCTTCGTCTTCGTTTTCGTCATCGTCTTCCGATGTTGATGATCGCTGGTCGTTCTTCTCAACGCAGCGACTTGGCGCCAAATGATGTGGGTTATTATACGTGTGGTTGTTAACGCTCTTGGCCCTGTCGTACAAAGATTGCGCTAAATGGTCGACACGCAGTGGGACCTTGCCGCTGTCTCTGGGATGGCTGCGTCTTTTGGATTTACTTCTGTCGTTCACTTTGAGACCTTCTCCGTGTCCGTGTCGTACGAAGCTTGTCAAGCTTTTACGCCGTCTGTTTTCGTTCACGTTCGTTAGTTCAGTTTCTGAGTCATCATCATATGTGACGTCATCGTCACGATATCCTTCGTATTTGTGAGATTTTCGGCTCAAAGTTACTACAGGTCGGTATCTATCGGTATGGTGAGAACCACTATGACCAACGGTGTCGTCTGTTGAAAGGTCGTCAAAAGTGAAACTTTGAGGATAAATGTCTTTGGGTCGTGTCCAGGTTTTCTCATCCCGTCTCCAATAAGATGGTTTGTTGCGTGAATGGCTCCGATTTCCCTGTCCTCGTCTTTGTCCAAGGAAGTCAGAACAGGTTATGTGGTCACCGCAGCATCTGTCGCATCTTCTGGAATCCCAACATGCACATCCTGCGCCTCTTCTCCGTCCTCCGAGACAGCTGCTGCCACACACTTGGCAGTTGTTCCTTTCTTCCTCTTGAAACGTCTGGGCACACGAAGTATTGAGAGAAGACGTGAATCTTCTTGGTGACCGTACTCTCTCACAAGTAACACTGTACCTCCTTGAGTGCCGTTTTCTCGGCTTGTTGTAAGATGATGACCTGTCTGTCGAGTGGGATAGATCCTTACCACAATGCAAGCAGTCCAACAGAGCGTCGGGGGCTGATTCAGAACGGCGCCGGCCATAGTTTGACTTTCCCAGCACATTTGCTGCGTGCACTGCTGCTGGTTCAGTACAATGGTCAGACATCTTGATGTAGCTCGTTAGATGCCGTGTGCGCCAGTCTGCGAGACGTTTCAGTATCATCGTTAATTCCTTTACAGCTGTTTAGTGTTGACGTACTCTCTCCGTTCATTTGTTTGTTTATGGGATGACGTCCATCATTTCACATCAGCACTCTGTTCATTTTTCTCTCTGTACCCCCTAGCGTAGCTTCACATCACGATTTAGCACACATCATTTTCTGTGTGGTCACGCAAGCCTGCCACGTCAAAGGAATTCAAGTTTTCGTTTTCATGATGACCCATGAACAGGATTGACGTTTTCACTCTATCAGCACCCAGAAGAATAAAAAAAAAACAAAAAAACGTTACGTCATAGGATGTTGTCATTTTAGTTTAACGTCACTTTTAGAAACCAGAAAAGAAAACACGAAAAAAGAATAAGAACGCGTATTCAATACAACCAGACAAGAAGACAAGACAGGAAGCAGGCTGCGAAGCCTGGACTCTGAGAAAAACTGGTTGCAGAAGAATTGAAGTAGCAGAGATGTGATTTTATGGGAGCTTTTACTCATTCATTACTTTGTGGAAACTCTATGTTACTAGACCAAACAAAAGCCATTTACCCGTAATAACTATTTCATTGTGGGGTGGATGTTTAGTTTTAGTTTAGTTTAGTTTAG
>CM060312.1:62345077-62360077 GCA_030674185.1 Monoplex corrugatus | reverse complement strand
CTTGTCGTCATTAAGCTGGAGTTTATTGTATGTCATCCGGTTCTTAATGTCCGAGTAGCACTCAGTGGTGCGAGTCAAGAGGAGCTGTACATTGTAAGGTGAGTCACTGTCTTGGGTGTCATCAGCATAGAGGTGGTGTTTTATAGAGTGGGAGTTGATGATAGTGGACAGGGGGAGGTGTAAAGAGTGAAAACAACAGGGCCAAGGACAGATCCTTGTGGAACACCACAGGTCAGTTATGCAGGTTGAGAGTAAGTGCCATTGATGAGAACAGTTTGTTTTCTGTTTGATAGATATGAAGTGAACCAGGAGAGAGCAATGTCAGAAAGGAGAATACCATGATCAATGGTATCAAAGGCTGCAGGCAGATCGAGGAGTGTGAGGAGAGAGACTTTGCCAGTATCAGTTGCAAGGAGGAGATTGTTGAGAATGTGTAGTAGGGCAGTTTCAGTGCTATGGCACTGGCGGTAGGCTGATTGGAAAGGATTGAGGAGATTGTTGGCAGACAGGTGAGAGTTCAGCTGGTTGAGGACAAATTTTTCAAGGAGTTTTGACAAGAAAGAGAGATTAGAGATAGGCCGGTAGTTTTTCAGTTCATTTGGGTCTAAATTGTATTTCATGAGGACAGGGTGAACGATAGCAGACTTGAAAGAATCCGGGACAGTTCCAGTTTGAAGAGAAGTGTTGATGATGTCAGTGATGAATGGGAGGAGAGTAGGGAGACAGTTGGAGTAAAGAGAACCTGGAAGAGGATCCAGTTCGCAGGTTTTGAACGACATGGATCTGATTGTGTTGAGAATTTCTTCTTGAGACTGGGGTAAAAGTAGTAAAATGTGTGCCAGAGAAGGAAGGGTCAGGTGGGCATGGTTGACAGGGTGTCCTATCAAGCTTGTCACGAAGAGTTTGTATTTTGGTGGTAAAATACTTGGAGAATACAGATGGGAGTTCTTCATTATTGTGTTTTGTTAGGAGAGGTAAATCTTTTCGTGTGCCAAGGAGATGATTCATGGTTGTAAAGAGTTCTTTTGAAGAAGAGGCATTCAGGATTTTGGTTTGGAAAAAGCTTGTTTTTGCAGATGCGATGAGGGTGGATAGTTTTGTTCTTGAGGCTTGGAAAAGCTGCCTATGAACAGTGAGTTTGGATTTGCGCCAGCGGCGCTCTGCTCTGCGGCGGGCACGTTTTGCACAGGCAATCTCATGGGTGAGCCAGGGGTAGGGGGGCAGTCAGGTAAAAGACGGGTTGTAGCTGGAGCATGGGTGTCCAGAAGATGGTGGAGAGTAGTATAGAATTCATCGGCAAGGTTATGTGACTTTTCGGAAAGGAGACGGGAAGCATCAGATGAAAAAGTGGAGAGGTCGATAGATTTGAGATTGCGTCGAGTCACTGCGCGCGTGGTACGGGAAGGAGGAGAAATGTCAAGAGAACAGAGAATTGCAGAGTGGTCAGATGGAAGGGCTGAAGTTAGACGGGTAGAAAGAACTAAGCAATTGTCAGTAGCTGAATTGTGGTGATCACGAGAAATGATCCAGTCAAGAGTGTGACCTTTTTGATGGGTTAGTTCAGAAATGTGTTGAGTCATATTGTGATTGACAGCGAGTTGATGATATGTCTTGTGTTATAACGGTGAGTGTTGTCATAGTGGACATTGATGTCACCTAGAATGATGAGATTTCCAGGTAAGAGGCAGTAGTGGTCGAGTAGTTGGTCAAAGTCAGAGAGAAACGTGATGTGGTGAGTTTGTTGGCAGAGCTAGGTGGAGGTCGATAGACACAGGAGAAGGTGATGGGGTGAGGGGTGGATTCGAAGGATACTTCAACGTGCTCGAAACAAGGATGGGAGAAAGGCAGAGACTGCGAAAAAGATAGGCGGGAATGGAGTGAGTCGTTGTAGAGGATGGTGATACCACAACCTCGGGATGGGCGATGGAAAGAAGCAAGCCTATATCCACTCGGAGTGAGACTCGCATGTATGGGTTCGTGACCAAGGGGGTTAAACCAAGTTTCGGTGATAAATACAATGTCAATATGATCGTCTGTGATGAAGTCAGCAATGACATCGGCTTTGCCGTCTTTGCAAACTGACTGAGCATTAAACAGACATAATTTCAATTTATCAGTGTCACATGGCGGCGGCAGAGGCGGAGACGAAAGCGGCACCGACGAGACAGAAGATGAAGGCAGCACCGACGGGACAGAAGATGAAGGCAGCACCAGCGGGACAGAAGATGAAGGCGGCATCGACGAGACAGAAGACGAAAGCGGCATCAGCGGGACAGAAGATGAAGGCGACACCAGCTGAAAATATCTCATATGCCAAGTTTGGCATGTTGGAAACCCCCAGCAGGTTTTGACAGTTGTGAATAGCGAATTCAGGAAATTCTTTTGTTATTCCTTGCAACTCTTGTTCAGTTTCACAAAGCCATGCAATAATATTTGATATCAATAATCAACACACACACTCGCGCGCGCATGCACGGACGCACACACAGTCACACACACACACACACACACACACACACACACACCAAAACACAAGCACGCACACACACACACACACATACACACAACACACACACACACACACACACACACACACACACACACACACACACACACACACACACACACACACACACACACACATCCCAACATTACTTGATTTACAGAGGATAATACTTTTTGTTAATATCATAGTGGATATGACAGAGATTCCTCGTATGCGTGGAACTACATGGTATGAGTTTGCACGTATTCTGCATATTTTACCTCGTGCGCAGTATTACGTGTCGTCCAGAACCCGCAGATGAGTCCGAATCTGAAAATCTAATCTACGCCAAGGATTTCCACACAGACTTGGTCTAAGGCATCTGTCCTTGTCATTTTATATTGCCATACGTACGGCATTTGTGGTATTGTATGTATGTCTATAGACAGACAAATAGACAGAGAGATAGACAGACAGACAGGTAGATAGACAGAGAGATAGACAGAGAGACAGACAGACAAATAGACAGACAGATAGATAGATAGACAGACACAGATAGTAAATTGTTAACATATATGTTTTTCTAGTTTTCTATGTCTTTTCCATACAACCGGAGTGAGCTTCCAATACGTTTCGACAATCACACAACTCCTTCTTCCTTCAAGACAAACTTGAAGACCTACCTTTCTATCAGGCAATGATCCCCTCCAACCCCCAACCCCAACCCCTCACCCCCGTTCACCCACACACCTTTTGATCGGACGACTCCCCTCTCGTTCTCTCCCCCCACCCTCCCAACGTGCGTGTTCTTTGTGCCCCTTAATTGCTTTTGTCGTTGTGGGTGAATGTTTGAGTTAATGGCGAGGGTGTATGCTTTATTTGATTTCTGAGTCAAGGTTTAGCGCTAAACGAATACTATTTTTATCTTGCACTGCAGTCTGAGTGGCTTTTTATCTTTTGGGCGATGTCACACACGATACGTCCTGTTTGGACGGACGGAAAACCTGCCTACATACATCCTCTTTCACAGGGATTGTTTTTGACCCGTTTCTCTTATCAAGGGGGGGGGGGGGGGGGGGGGGGCTACTCTCGCAAAGTCATTTCCCTCGACTTACTATTTCAGCTAAACTTGACCCGACGATTTAGGTCAGACCGTGGGCACTGTTTATATAGTAAGTTCGGACATTTTGAACATCAGTCATGATGATCAGACTTACTTGATAACAGCCTACCTCTGGGCAGTACCCTCGTATGATTATGACACTGACTGAGGGGGCAGTAAGGGGTGAGGGGCATGATTTATGCAAAACTATGAATAACGTGAGTCATTAGACGGTTATGTGCAAGGCGTATGGGAGATACTATTGAAAGTTTGGTTATCTTCAGGATCTTGTTTCGTTCATTGCTTTCCTTGTACACTGACATGCTGGCCACAGTGCGAGAGAATAGGGAGACGTGTGAACCCTTTCCCAGTGTTGAATGGCGTGAAATAGGGATGCGTTCTTACGCCCACGCTCTTTTCTGTTCCCTTTGCGGTAACGCTGAATGAAGCCTTCAGAGACTTTGACAAGGGTGTGCACATCAATTTCGTTCAGATGGAAAGCTCATCAACTTGCGGGAAACTTCGAACCAAAACCTAAGTCCTCAAAACCGTTCTGCCGCCATTTTGCTTCGTAAGTGACTGCACACTGGCTGCACACTCGCGCCAGGACATCCAGAGCATCACTGACTTACTTGCTGCAGCCTACAAATGATTTGGCGTTGCAATTAGCCTCAGCATGACGTAGTAGTAGTAATAGTAGTAGTTGGGACTGGCTTTCAATGGCCTAGGCCTTACGGCCTATTTACGTCCCCTCTTTCTCAACTATTTATAAAACAGGTGTTAATGCGCATTTTCTTTTTGTTTGCACAAGCCTAATCAGGCCTTTAATCATCATAATCGAAGAAAAGTTCTTTGAATTTTGAGATGTGTTGTCATATAGTTTTGTATCATCTGCAAATATTTTGCAGGTGCTATTTAGTGATATTGGCAAGTCATTTATAAACACTGTGAATATATTGGGCCCAGGATACTACCCTGAGGTATTCCACTCAAAACCTTAGCTTTATTAGATCTTTCACCACCTACTCTCACGTGCTGTACTCGATCTTTCAAAAAACCTTGTATCCAGTTTAATAGTTTGCCAGATATACCATAAGCAGACAATTTGACTAGTAACCTTTCATGGGGCACAGTATCAAAGGCCTTCTTAAAATCTAAATATATAATATCAACATTATGACCATCATCTATTCTTTTTGTCATATCTTCTACTACTTCAAGTAATTGCGTTACACAGGATCACTTTTTACGAAACCCGTGCTGACATTTTGCATACAATTCATTATCCGTTGTAACGTCCCATCTCGTCCCTCTCTTGCGCAGGTTCCCCGGGGGACCTATCGGTGTCTCAGATCGTCCTCCGGGGGACTTACTGATGTCCCAGATCGTCCCCCTGGGACGAATCAGTGTCCTGAATCGTCCCCCTGGGGAATTTCTGGGCAGTCCCCCCCCCCCCCCCCCCCCCCGTGCTGTTCTGGTCCCCCCTGAATTCACCAACATGCCTGTCCCAAAAGGTCTCCCCCCCGATTGTAGTGCTCTTGTAGGTGCACGTCTGTCTGTCTGTCTGTTTGTCTGTCCGTCTCTCTGTCTTTCTGTCTCTATCTCCATGTCTGCGTCTTTGTTCCTCTCTCTCTGTGTCTGTCTGTCTGTCTGTCTCTCTCTCTCTCTCTCTGTCTTTCTCTCTTGCTTTCTCTCTCTCTCTCTCTGTCTCTCTCTCTCTCTCTTTCTCTCTTCTCTCTCTTTCTGTCTCTCTGCCTGTCTGTCCGTCTCTCTCTCCGTCTCATTCATTCTGTCTCTCTCTCTGTCTCTCTCTCCCACCCCATTCTCTGTCTGTCTCTCTCTCTCTCTCTCTTTTTTTTTTTCTTTCCCTCATTCCCTCTGTTTGTCTGTCTCTTTCTCTCTCTTTCTCTGTCTGTCTGTCTCTCTCTTTGTATGTGAGAGAGTGTCTGTGCGTGTGTGTTGTGTGTGTTGTGTGTGTGTGTGTGTGTGTGTGTGTGTGTGTGTGTGTGTGTGTGTGTGTGTGTGGTCGTGCGCGCGTGTGTGCATGTGCATGCTTTCCCATTTCTTATTACTCACCACACACACACACACACACACACACACACACACACACACACACACACACACACACACACACACACACACACACACACAGTGCGTGACAGATACAGAGAGAGAGAGAGAGAGAGAGAGAGAGAAACAGAGGGAGAGAGAGAAAGAGAGAGAGAGAAGGGGGTGAGAGAAATCAAATCAAAACACGTTGTTTATAGCCTCGTCGACCAGCATGGGCCATCTCAAGGCTGTCACCTCGTAGAGCTTCAACCACGTTTTTTTTTCCCATAAAAAAAATCACATTTTAAAAGTCATTTTGGCCTTGCCAACCAATATGAGTCATCTCAAGGCTCAAATCTCTTTCAAAAATTCCAGGATCGCCCATGACGGGACGTCCCGGAACAAGGTCCTTATTGTCTCTGCCCTGTAGTGTTTATGCCGTATCTCGTTTAAATCATTGCATGAAATTGAAATATGTTTTACTGTGAGAGGCTCATCACATGGAACACACCAAGGGGCCCCTTCACCCTTCAACAAATATGAATGAGTTAAAAAAGTATGACCAATTCTAAGACGAGTAAGAACTACGTTCTCTTTACAGGTTCCTCCCAATGAAGGAAGGGACTCTAAAAGAGTAGGACGGACTTTAAAAAGTTTATTATTTCTTGTTGGCTCCATTCTTCTTGCCATAATGCATAAGTGTAAGAGTGGACTTTACACTTCAGATCAGTAAAGGGTATAACGGAAGTGGACATTCTGTCTGCTGTGGCCTCCTTCGCTACAGCATCTGCCATCTCATTCCTGCGAATACCCACATGACCAGGGACCCAAACCAAAACAATGTTACAGTTTCGATTTTTCAGTACAGTAAATACATGTACACTGAAAAAGTCTAGCAGCTCAGTGTGGTTTAAGTTACGACATGATATAGCCTCCAGTGCTGACAGTGAGTCAGAACAAATAATAAATGTCTTTCACTTGGAAACCAGAATTGTCTCAAGTGTTAGGTTAAGAGCAGTCAGCTCCGCTGTGTACACAGAGCTGTCAGAAGGTATGTGTTTACTGGATTTTTAACACCATCTGACAAAAGGATTGCAGAAGCAGCCAACCATTTCTTGATTTGGAACCATCAGTGAAGACTTTTTCATGTGAGGGATATTGCAGACATAGTTCACTATAAAGGTAGAATGTTTTCGGTAAGATGCAAGGTCGAATCGAACTTCCGGTATATGGAAGGTCCATGGTCGGTTGTCTGGAAATTTGGAGTAGTCACAGATCACCCCCCGGTTGATCTCAGCCTTTTCCACATGTGGGCGGATACGGATACCAAACGGTGGAATACATATAATACATTTTTCATATTCTTTCACATATTTTTTGGATCAAAACACAATCGTAGGCAGGGTTTTTCATTTCCGAGTATAGTTTGATGTAATTCAGAGAGAGTTTTAGTCGGCGGTTGGCAAGAGAGGCTTCCCCTGCTTCTGCATATAGACTGTACACAGGAGATGTACGAAATGCGCCCAAACACAAACGCAGCCCTTGATGATGAATAGGATCTAATGTTTTAAGGTAGGAGTCCCTTGTCGAACCGTAGATCACACATCCGTGCCCAATTTGGATCGGACTAGGGCTCTGTAGAGATGCAGGAGAGTTTTCTTATCAGCGACCCAGTCTGTGTGCACTACGACTCGAAGAATGTTCAGAGCCTTCTGACAGGAAGTTTTAAGGTGTTTGATGTGGCTGGGGGGGGGGGGGGGGTGCGTTAGTGTAATGGATAACACGCTGAACTTGAAATTCGGCGAGTCTCACAACTATGAGTTCGATCCCATGTCACTGCAGGCTTTGTGTTTGTGGGAAAAACACTTTACCCCCATTTCCTACTCCTTCGGATGAGAGTATAAACCAGGTCTGTCTGAGCACGCATGCATCTAAAATCAAGCTTGGACTTTAAAGATCCTGACGCTGATGTCCAGAGCTGACGTCAGTGCCGGCTACAGAAACATGCCCAGCATGCACCTCCCAACGTAACTGGAGTGTCGCTGACTATACTCTCAGAGTATAGTGTGGGGACCCATACAGGGCGAACAAGCACACACGTACACGTACCCAGTTAAACGAAACTGGAACACTGAGAAGAGAGGAGAGATGTGGCTATGGAAGTTACGTTTTTGGTAAAAAATGATCCCCAGAAATTTAACTTCTTTGACTGCAAATTAGACAATGTCAAAATAGAGATGGAAAGGCTTAACATTAGTATTTTAGGACTAGGGGAAAGGAAATGGAAGGGGGCAGGCATGATAACATCCGGAGAGTATACAGTGATATACTCTGGTGGAAACTCACATGAAAGAGGAGTAGGCATTGTAATGGACAGGGACAAATCAAAAGCAGTTAAGGGATACTGGGCTGTGTCCGACAGAGTCTTGCTCGTCAAATTGGGAGGCAGACCATTTGATATCAACATCATTCAGGTGTATGCACCAACATCCACAAGTACTCAGGAAGACATCGACAACTTCTAGAAGTATTAGAGATGGCCAAGGCCCAAGAAGTTACCATAATAATGGGAGATTTTAATGTTAAAGTGGGAAAGGATAGGGTGGAGGATACAGTTGGACCTCATGGCTTTGGTACACAAAATGAAATGGGAGGGAAACTTGTAGAATGGGCACAGATGAATGAGTTCATAGTAGGAAACACCTGGTTTGAGCGGCCTAATAGAAGAAAATAGACTTGGATGAGTCCATGAGATAATACCAAAAATCAGATTGACTGCATCCTGATTAATAAAAGATTTAGAAATTCTTTATTCTCAGCAAAAACACTACCAGGCACAGACTGCAAGAGTGACCACAATCCTGAAGTGGGAAGTTTTAGGTTGAAATTACGGAAAAGGAAACACACCAAAAGCAACATCAAACTAGATCTTGGACTCTTAAAGACAGATGAAGTGATACGTCAAAAATTTATTGTACATGTTCAAAACAAATTCAGTGCTCTGGAAGACGTCGGTGACAGTGAGGAACAATGGATAAAGTTGAGAAATTCGATAAACGAAGCTTGTGAAGAAATCCCTGTGGTAGATAGAAAAGCAAAAAGGAACTGTATGACAAAAGAAATTTTAGGCTTGATGGAGGAACGGAGGAAGACAAAGAGAAACGAGGAATTATACAGGAAGATAAACAAGGAGATCGGGAATAGGTGCAATGAAACTAAGGAAGCTTGGCTGAAAACAAAATGCAAAGAAATAGAAGACCAACACAAAACGGATCCTCAGGGTATGTACAGACGAATTGAAGAAATTGTCCACAGGAAAAATACATGCACATCAACTGGTTGCTTAAAATCTAAAGATGGTACGATTCTCAAGGAAAAAGGCAAAATGTTAGACAGATGGGGGGAGTACATTAAAGACCTTTTTGAAGATGCCAGAAACGCAGAACACATTATAAGAAAGAACTTTGAAGGACCACCCATAATGAAGGATGAAGTTAGAGCAGCATTGAAAAAGATGAAACCAGGAAAAGACCCAGGACCAGACAACATTACTACAGAGATGATTGAAACACTGGGGGAATTCGGCATTGAAAAAATAACAGTCCTCCTGAATGAAATTTACGACACTGGAAAAATCCCCAAAGATATGTCAAAATCAATTTTCATTGCACATCCAAAGAAGACAGGGGCTATAGAATGCGAACTCCATCGCACAATCAGTTTGATGAGTCATGTAACCAAGATCCTATTAAGAATGATCATGATGAGGACAAGGAATAGAATCAAAAGAGAAATAGCAGATGAACAGTGTGGATTTGTGGAAGGGAAAGAAACTATTAATGCCATATACATCCTAAGAACTATCATAGAGAGGTCAATCGAGGTGAACAAGGATTTGTATTTATGCTTTGTTGACTATACCAAGGCATTTCGATCGGGTAAGACATGAAGAATTGATCAACCAACTAGAAAGACTCAATATTGATGGAAAAGATCTACGAATAATGATAAATATGTATTGGGAACAAACAGCTGCAATGAGAATAAAAAAACGATATAAGCTCTTTCCAAAACTTCAAAAGAGGAGTCAGACAGGGTTGTGTTTTGTAACCAGATCTGTTTTCACTTTTCAGCGAAAACATCATGAGAAACCTAGAGGAAGACCCTGGATTAAAGGTTGGAAGAAAAATGATAAACAACATTCGATACGCAGATGACACCGTGCTAATTGCAGAAAGTGAAAAGGACCTACAAAACCTTGTGAATATACTTGTAATAGAAAGCAAAGGTAAGGGGTTGGAACTAAACAGCAGGAAGACTGAAGTCATGGTGATCAGTAAAAAACATGAAATCCCCTCGTGCAAAATAACAGCAAATGGCACAACCTTGACACAGGTTGATAAGTTTAAATACCTGGGAACGATCATTTCACCAGACGGCAAATGCACATTAGAAATAGCCAGCAGAATCGGCCAGGCCAAAACAACATTCAAGAAGATGACAAACATTCTTACCAACAAATGCCTATCAATTAACATCAGGAAAAGAGTTCTTGAATGTTATATAGAACCAATACTGTTGTACGGTTGCGAGGCGTGGACAGTCAACAACCAAAGCCAGAACAAGATTGAGGCAGCCAAGATGTGGTTTCTAAGAAGGATGTTGAGAGTTCCATGGACAGCAAAGAAAACAAACGAGACAGTCTTGATGGAGGCAGATACAAGTAGATCATTCATAAGGAAGATTAGGAAAAGGCAGGCAACATTCATAGGCCATTTTATGAGGAAAGGGGAATTGGAACACGTGGTCACAACGGGAAAGCTGGACGGAAGGATAGCACCGGGTAGACCCCGGGAGAAGATACTAGACGGACTTGCAGAGTGGCTGAAGACAAGGAGGGTGGAAAAGATGCTAGAGGCAACAAGAGATAGAGACAGATGGAAGTCCATAATCGCCAACGCAATGCGGCAAGGCACCTGATGATGATGATGAGCTGCTGTAATTGTTGATTTATCAAGACTGATTTCGGGATCCAGTAAAAAACATTCATTGATTATAAAAATGAATATACTGAGTTTTTGTGGTGGAGAAAGTAAAGCCATTCTCTTCAGCCCAATGGTGGATCTTTTCCACGCAGAGCTGGAGACTGCGCTGAACGCCAGGATATACTGGGATGAGAGAGAGAGAGAAAGACAGAGACAGATAGACAGAGAGAGACAGATATACAGAGAGCGAGAAGGAGAAAGAGAAAGAAAGAGAGACAGAGAGACAGAGAAAGAAAGAAAGAGAGAGAGAGAGGAACAGAGACACAGACATGGAGAGAGAGAGAGAGAGAGAGAAACAGAGACACAGAGACACAGACATGGAAAGAGAGACAGACAGACAGACAGAGACAGAGAGACGGACAGACAGACAGACAGACAGACAGACGTGCACCTACAAGAGTACTACAGGGGGGTGGGACCTTTTGGGACAGGCATGTTGGTGAATTCAGGGGGGACCAGAACAGCACGGGGGGGACTGCCCAGAAATTCCCCCGGGGGACGATTCAGGACACTGATTCGTCCCCCGGGGGACGATCTGGGACACCAATAGGTCCCCCGGGGGACCTGCGCGAGAGGGGGACGAGATGGGACGTTACACCGTAAAGTGAGTTACTATTGAAATCTCTAATTATGCTTTCTAACACTTTACATATCACACAAGTCAGGCTGATTGGTCTATAGTTTCCTGGATCTGCTTTAGAACCCGTTTTAAACAAGGTTGTTACTTCAGCTGTCTTCCAGTCTTGTGGTAGGGTATCTGATTCTAATGTCTTGTTGAACAAAGAACATAGTGGAACTGATAGTTCATCACTTAGTTCTTTTAAAACTTTTGAAGGAATAAGGTCAGGTCCCTGTGCTTTATTTGGGTTTAAGTTAACTAATTTATCACTCACTGCTTTTGGGGTAATTCTTACCTCTGACAAGGATACACCATTTGAATATGCACATTCAGCCAGTAAGGGTATATTTGTTACATCTTCACGTGTAAAAACACTAGCAAAGAAGTCATTTAGAGTTTCTGCTTTTTCCTTATCATTTATGGCCAAGGATCCATCTGGTTTAATTAGAGCACTTACATCTGTATTGATTTTTAACTTATTTTGGACATACTTCCAAAATAATTTAGGATTATCTTTACTATCTTTAGCAACCTTTTTTTATATTCCCTTTTTGTTACCTTTAACAGTTTTGTGCATTTATTTATTTCCCGTATGTAATTCATATAATTCACTCCTGATTTAGTACTCAAGTATCTTTTAAATAATTTGTACTTCTTTTTAATGCTTCTCATAGCTTTTTTATTCATCCAGATTGGGGTATATTTCTTCCTAGCATTTTTCCTTATTTTGGGGATACACTTCTCCATTCCTTCATATATAGTATTCTTTATATACTTCCAGGTTTCCTCTATGTCCATATCTGATATAACCTTCCAATCATGTTCAACTATCATACTTCTTAATTTAGAGTAGTCCCGCCGATTCAAATTATAAATAAATTTTACTTGATCTGTAACTTTAAGCTTTTCCAAATTTAAATGAAATGATAAGACGTCATGGTCACTTTTACCCACTGGATCGAGATGTACAACTTCTGAAATAAATGTGTCATCGTTAACTAAAACCCAGTCATCAAGAGTTGGGTTTTGCCCTGGTCTTCTTCTTGTTGGTTTAATGACCTTTTGAATTAAGAATGAATCCTGCACCTGTCTCATGATCTCATTTCCTTTTATCCCGGACCATTTTCCATCCCAGTGAACATTAGGATAATTGAAATCGCCCATAATGCATATCTTATCATATTTTAACATTTTGTCTGATTTTAAGACTTCAAATAGTTTATTATTATTCTCTACGGTACTGGTGTTAGGATTTCTATATACACATCCAATCAACACTTTACCATTACACACACAATCAAAAGTACACCACACACTTTCTTGATACTTATACTCATCAAATTCATCACACTCGAGCATTCAGGTGTTTATCGACATATACGGCTACACCTCGCTGGTGATCCCTATTAATGAACATGTCAAAATTAGGGATGCAAAACTCTTTCTCACAAAAAAGTTTGTAAATTCTTAGGTATTAATTCAGTTAATGCAATTACACTTGGATGAATATTATCAATCCTAGAAAATAACTCTTCTTTTTTATTCAAGAAACCATCAACATTAGAATATAACACATGGAAAAAATCTGAACTTTTGTTATTTACACTATGTACATGTTTGCCTTGTAGTCAATTGCCAGAAGAACCGGCTCTAGGGGTAGCCTCAGCGCCCTCGACAGCGTGTGATTGGGTTTTTGAGCCTGGTTTAAGTGTTACTATTTTCCAGTTTCTAATAGCCAAGTTTAGTTCTCCTGCCTCAGTTCTCCTTTGTTTCTCTTCTCTCAATGTTTTGTGTTTGTCTCGCTGGTTTTTCGTGAGGTCGTGGTTTATATAAATCTTTGTATCTCTGAGAGATTTATCTTTGTTCAGTTGGAGAGCTTTTTTCATAATTTCTTTTTTCTTTTCCTTTCCTCTCACTGTCACCCTGAGCATTCTTGGTCTATGACCCCCTTCTTTCCCCAGCCTTATGGGCTCTACCAGGAGGCTATGTTTCAGCCAACATCGCTCTGCTACCAAGACGTTCGCCTGCCAATGACTAAACTCGAGGTCCCAGGGTTCGCTCCCCTTAGAGGCCTGAACTTTTCTCCTCAGTTTGACCGGAAAATCGAACTCGACGTCTAGTCCTTCAGAAGGGGACGAAAAACTAGTCGGACCCGTGTGTGTTCTGGCTGCGCACGCTTAAGATACCACGGCAGTTGAAAATCGTGAAGAGCAGGGCATTGCCCGGCTGCCTTGGTGAAAAAAACAATGAAGAGATAGGTTGATTTCCCAGGTCCCACTCCTTGAAAACCAATTAGCCTTCTTACCTTTCTGAAGCCTTGGTTAAAAAAGATGTGAATATGAATTTGAAGTGAGGGAGAGGGGATGGGCGCCGTCCTCGTGGTACTGGCCCCGGGAAAAGTTGAGGTGTGTGCCATCTCACTCCCCTACGACTCCAGGATTATGGAACTATCTAGGTAGGACCTCAGGACCTGGCCAGCTCATGGGTTTATGTGGTGCAGGCTTAAGGCTTGTTTCATGATCATTCTGGATCTTCTTCATCACATGGCACCTGTGACGTTAGTGCATATGGAATTCATTCTGAACGTGGAGAGGTCATCTTGAGAAATTTAAACTGAAACAGTCAACATTATTTCAGACTTTCT
Organism: Monoplex corrugatus; assembly: GCA_030674185.1. Lineage (NCBI taxonomy): Eukaryota > Metazoa > Mollusca > Gastropoda > Littorinimorpha > Ranellidae > Monoplex > Monoplex corrugatus. Next base: position 62,346,130 of record CM060312.1, on the reverse strand, counting down.
GCGCTTCACCACGTCCAATTGTCATCAACAATCAGGGGATGCAGGCTGTAGATAGTTTCTACTAACTGGAGCTGTAATACATCTCATGACGCTAAGGTGGCGCTGCCCATCTCCAAAGCTAGTTGTACCTTTGGAAGGTTGACTCAGAGGTCTTGGCAGACCACGGCATCAGACTCACAACAAAGATTGCCGTGTACAGGGCAGTAGTCTTGAGCGCCCCGCTGTACTGCTTCGAGGCCTGGATTGCCCACCGACGGCACATTTAACAACTGGAAGGGTTCTACCAGAGATGTCTGTGTGAAGTCTGCAACATCAGGTGGCAAGATGGAATGTCCATCCTTCAAAGTTCCGAAAAAATTTGGCTTGCCAAGAACAGAGTTTCTACTGATCAAGAGTTCCATGGACAGCAAAGACAAACAACGACAGTCTTGATGGAGGCAGACACAAGAAGATCATTGATAAAGAAGATTAGGAAAATACAAGCAACATTTCTAGGACGTTTTATAAGGAAAGGGGAATTAGAGCACCTGGTCACAACAGAAAAGCTGGAGGGAAGAGAGCACCAGGGAGAAAATATTGGACGGACTTACAATCAGGGCGGCTGAGGACAGAGAGGGTGGTAGATGTACTTGCAGCGACGAGGGATAGATTCATATGGAAGGCCTTGATCGCCAGCGACATGCGGCAGGGCAGACGATGATGATGATGATGATGATGATGATGATGATGATGATGATGATGATGATGATGATGATGATGACTGATCAAGTGACAGTTTTGTTGGACAAGACATGCCTTCATAGAAGACAACCGTGTCCCAAAGATGGTTCTGTACGGAAAACTGAAGAAGAAGAAATACCGTGACCAGGGAAGACCACTAAAGCAGTACAGGGACACTCTGAAGGCCAGCCACATCAGCTTTGGTACCAACACCACCCACGGCTGTTCCAATCCAACTCTTTAGTTGAAGAAGCCCCTAGCTGTGACCTGACCTTATTTCAGCTGGAGAGGGCAGACCATGCACATTACGCCTGCTGATAGCGGTTGTGCAGT
>CM060312.1:62207577-62340077 GCA_030674185.1 Monoplex corrugatus | reverse complement strand
TACATTTATCAGTGCATGCGCCCACATAATCTATGCCCTGACATATCTGTAGATTATGTGCGACCAATTGATCAAAAGGGGATTTAAAAAAAACTTGAATACAAATGTATATGCATGAGTACATTAAAACTTAATCTATTAAAACTGGCCTGAATTATCTAAAATAGCTTCAGCATATCACATTTCCTTAGAGCCAAAAATCACAGCCAACATCATGTTTCCTGGGTCTCCCTCCAACTGCTAAAAGGCCCAATAAAACCACAATATCTCCTGAACGTTTTGTATTTTCTTCTTGAAATTTTAGCAGTTTGTCAGAAATCTTGATATCTTTAAGTCATAAAAATTTCGTTTACATTTTTCAAAATTAGTGGTATAACTGATCCCATGATTTTGACACCATAGACTGGCTAATGTGGGTCGCTCAGAATCCATGACATTTGATGAGAAACAAAATGCCAAGAAGTGCTTTACCAGGTGTGGGTGTTACAAGACCCACTTCATCCCTAGAGATATACACGGAAAAGAAGACTTTCTACAAAGTATGGATCATGTGGTCAAAAACTTCATCTGATAAAAGGTTAATACATGTATCCAGCTGTTAGTCCTATTAGAAAATGGTGTATACAATTTTGTAGAACACATACAGGTGAATGGACCAGCATGGCAGAAACTGATACAAGAGATGACAGAAGGAAAAGCAGACACAAAGAGAGTGATAGACAAAAAAAAAGAGGCAATTTTTTGCACAGAATTTCCAGAAGGTGGGGATACTATTTATACTGAAAGAACCTCCAGCACTCCCGGAAGGGGGGCGGGGGGACAAAAAAAAACTGCACAAAGAAAGAGAAAGAAAGAAAGAAAGACATAAGAAAATTAGAATAGAAACATGGATAGCAGTTCATGAATTTTCTAATGTCAGTTTCAACATTAGTAGGCATCCTCATCTTTTCAGTAAGAGAGTAAACGCAGGTAGGTCTCCTCAGCTGCAAACGAGGAACAGTAGAGTTGTCTTTCTTACAATGGTACAGCTAGCCAGACACACACAAGCTTGGGGCCGTGGGAAACCTATCTACATTTATCTGTTTCATGAAATGCAGTATTTTTTCTCTCGGTTTCAGAAAACGATAAGATTTTTTTTCTTTGCTGACACATATCTTTGCACGCGCACCACACACACACACACACACACACACACACACACACACACACACACACACACACACACACACACACACACACACACACTTACACACACACACTCACACACACACACACACAACACACACACAAAAACAACACACACAACCACACAAACACACACACACACACTCACACACACACACACACACACACACACCACGCACGCACGCACGCACGCACGCATGCACACACACACATGTACATTCACGCACGCACATCCGGCTAGCACGCACGCACAGACATAAAGACAGATCGAGAGAAATGGGGATAGAGAAAGAGATATTACCATGGTTTGTCTTTTTTTTTTTAAGAGATGTCAGTATTTATGCCTTCCTTTAATTAAACTTATGGACAATTCCCCAACTCTAGATTATCTATTCAATGTTTTAATTTCATGAGGTACCAATCCCTTCAGATGATTATGGTAATCACTAGATAAAAGTGATTTCATAACAACAATAATAACATAGAGAGGAAGAAGAAGTGGAAGAATCCCATTTGTGACCTCCCACCACGAAATCAGTCTTAACTAGCATTTTGGGCATTTTGAGATATACATATCACTGGAAAGTATACATTCTGGCGATTATTTTGGTACTTGAATAAAGCTTGTACTCAAAAAAATGTAGAAGTTATTATGTTTAAAGTCATGAAGTTGTATGACGCCATTTTGAGAAAACGGCCTCTAAAATTTTTGTGTGCTCTCCTACACATTTTCCTTAAATTTCTTTATTTGGTGGCTTTGACCCAGTTTGTTTCTAATTTTCGCTGTCATTATCTGAAAGGTGCACCAAAGAGCTTTCCATCAGTATATTACATGTGCGGGTACTGTACAGGTTACGGTTCATAATAAGAGACAAAAATAGGTACTTTTGGTTGGAAATTGCGTTCTTTCTGCTGCGATCAGTGCATTTAAATACCATTTTACATTGATTGATAATATTTTTTCAAGAAAAAATTTCTGTGGGGGATTGATTATAGTCTACAGAAATCAGTTTTGAGAAAAAGTCAAAACACCCCAGATAGACCCTCAGTCACCTTTTCAGCACCTAGTGCTGTTCGACTGACTGCGAGTTAAGACTGATTTCGTGGTGGGAGGTCACATTTATATATCTCAAACAGCGCAGGTAAAAGTATGCCTGTTGGATTTTACAACAACAAAACAAAAAAGGAGGGACCAGTTGCCATGACCATTCATGAATACAGTAACACCATAATCAGTTCATCAAAAATAACAACAGATCATACTTGCTGTTATTTTCGTTTGAAGCCCAGCCGACTGCGTAGAGCCATATCAGGGCTATAACCGTTTCAAAACAATGCTTCAGCAGGAAAACAAAATGGAAAAGAAAGTGAAGTATACATATCAATGCATTTGCGCACACAAATCTAAGGAGATGCCCCTGGCGTTGACCATTCCATCCAGTTTATAGCACAGGGGATATCGAAATTATACCTGAATGCAAATTCAAACATAATTAAGGACACCAAAACATATATAAAAACTGTCCTAAATTACCTAAAATTGCTTCCGCATATCTCACCTCCCTAGAGCCAAAAAAATGCACTAAATACATGTGCCTAATTGTCAATCCTAAGTATTAAGACTTTACCGAACACATACAGGTGAACGAACCAGCAAGGCAGAAATAGATAGGAAGAAATGACAGAAAGCGAATGAGAAACAAAGAAACAAAGAGTGACAGAAAAGAGAAAATTTCTAGCGCAGAATTTCCAGAAGGTGGGGATACTACTTATGCTGAAAGATCCCCTGGAAATTCCCATGGGGAGGGGGGGGGGGGACTGATCATACAGAACACGAAGTAAAAAGTAGTCAACAGTAACATTAGTCATCACAACATATATATAACAAAAAAGAAAAATATGTAAATCGCATGATAAATACAGTCTTTGACTCACATGCACACGAAAAAAAAAAACCGACACACACATACATACACATATTCACACATACACGCACACAAACATACGTCAACACACAGCACCATTATCACAAACCGTTTATTGTCAATTTAAGATAATAGTTACACTGACATATGAAAAATATGCATGAGACAACGTGGAGATAACCAAAACAAACACATCGCTAGTGAAACTGGAGAAGTACGTGTAAACTTGTTGAAATGCATAGATCGAATCAGAAATTGCAAAATGAGAGAAAAAAAACTTTACAATCACTTAATGACTACCGGGCTAAATAATCACTGTGATTTATAAATTTTGATATCAAAATACAATACACTGAGAAACGCACGCAGACACATACGCGTACACATGCACACACTCACAAGCGAGCACACACATACAAGCTCGCACACACACAAACACGTACATACAAGCAAACAAATACACGCACGCACATACACGTGCACACACACACACACACACACACACACACACACACACACACACACACACACACACACACACACACACACACACACATGAAGAGAAGTGTGTTACCAGGTCAATGTAGTACAAATATAGACAATAATATAGTATACGTATTTATACGTATATATATATACATACATACATATATACATCTATATATATATATATATGTATATATATATACAGGGGGGTGCAAAAGTAGGTATACACTAAGTATCACATCGTTATTATAATGCTTAATTCCGCTCTCGATTAGAAGAGTGTGTGAATACCGACAGCAAGCAGTTTGAGTATCTGAGGGATTAAGGCTGTGCTTGTCATTACGTGTATATGCAATATTCATTTGTTTGTATAATAATGCAATAACTATTGTACGTGTTTTCTTTTTTCATAACTGTATACCTACTTTTGCACCCCCCTGTGTATATATATAATATATATATATATATATATATATTATATATTATATATACATATATATATATATATTATATATAATATATTGTGTGTGTGTGTGTGTGTGTGTGTGTTGTGTGTGTGTGTGTGTGTGTGTGTGTGTGTGTGTGATGTGTGTGTCTATATATGTGTATCACGCTGGGACGTTAATACCATTGAAGAAGAAGTATGTATGTATGTATATATCTATGTATGTATATATGTATGTATGTATGTATCTATGTATGTATGTATCTATGTATCTATGTATGTATATATCTATGTATGTATATATGTATGTATGTATCTATGTATATATGTATCTCTGTATCTCTGTATGTATATATCTATGTATCTCTGTGTACGTATATATCTATGTATATCTGTATGTATGTATATATCTATGTATCTGTATGTATACTATCTATGTATCTTGTATTATATATCTATGTATCTCTGTATTTATATATCTATGTACCTCTGTATGTATATCTATGTATCTCTGTATGTATATATCTATGTATCTCTGTATGTATATATCTATGTATCTCTGTATGTATATATCTATGTATCTCTGTATGTTATCTATGTATCTCTGTATATATATATATATCTATGTATCTCTGTATGATATCTATGTATCTCTGTATGTATGTATAGTCCAGTCACCAAGAAGAACAGCGGATAATAACATGAAATCAAAATCAAACATGTAATAGTCCCACTAGTCCATAACACCAGTAATGTTTGAGATGTCTGTCTGGGAAAGCAGAGCAGTCTAGTTATCAGTCATCATCAGAAAATTGATACAGTGTTACTGATTGTTGAATTAATAACAGAGCTGTGTGGTTGTAAAATACGTAATGAAGAGAACAGCGCCGCAAAACAGGACTCTATATGACGCCATATTTTAGTAAAGATGGAGCTGAATAAATGTCACTGATGACGACAGACCGTGTTGAAACGTGTCACTATGAGAGCATGGGAGTCAAGTAGACTGTTGAGAAAAGTTGGTCTGCAAGGTCTGAAGAGTCGGATCGTGCTATGGTAAGGGCTGAGACAAGGTCAACCTTTAATCTAGCAGTCCATAAATATGTCTTGTGTACGCTTGACCAAGGCTGGCTGGCCGACATTTTGCACTGTCTTGTTTTAATGAATCAACTAAGCGTCCTCAACCTGTTTTCGTTATTCTAGTAGTTACTTTGATTCAGATTCTAAATATGATTTTACGAAGTTTGAAAAAGAAAAGAAAAGAACAAGGTGGACAAGGCATTCTGTAATATCCTTTTTATTTGAAATAAAGATAATATGAATAAAACGAACATTCGTTTTAAAGCATTTTTCATTGCAAATCTCTGTACGGCGAAGAAACTGAGACAACAACACGGCTATTCAAAACCACCAGTGCTACATTAATTAGGCATCTACACAGTAGGCCTATATCATAGTTACGCCTATCAAAGAGTGAAAAAATATGAAAGAGAAAATAAAGAGAAATGTTAAGATATGCGCGCCGAACATCATTCTTTGCAATTTTTTGGCAGAATTTGGTCATTGTGACCCAATTATAGGTCAGAATGCCTAAAGTTTCTTTAATTGAAGCGCACATGTGCTTTTATATGGAAGTGTGCAAACATGGAATGTATTTCTGGAAATTCGAGAACGCGAATTTTGATGTAAGCTTAAGAACAATAACAGTTCGTGAGCGCCTTATCTTGTCTTTATTGTTCTTGTTGTTTTTGTTTGAAGTCCGGCCGACAGCCGTATCAGAGCTATCACCGTTTCAAAACAATCTTCAACAGGAAAGAAAAGGAAAAGAAAATTAAGTACACAGATCAATGCATTCGTGCACATAATCTGAGAAAATACCCCTGGCACTGACTGCTCCGTCCAATTTATCACACAGGAGATTTAGAAAACATACCTGAATACAAATTCAAACATAACTAAGGACACTAAAGCATACATAAAAACAGGTCTAAATTGCCTAAAATTGCTTCCCCATATCTCATTTCCCTAGAGCCAAAAATGCACTTTAATACATGTACCCAATTATCAATCCTGAGAGAAAAAGTACGTAAGACTTTTTCGAACACATACAGATGAATTGACCGGCAAGGCAGAAAATGATAGGAAGAAATGACAGAAAGCAAAGGAGCAAGGCAGAAACAAAGAGAGTGACAGTAAAGAGGAACTTTGTAGTACAGTATTTCCAGAAGGTGGGATAATATACATACTGAAAGAGCCCCCAGTATTCCCACGGGGGTGAGTACCATATCTTAAAAATATGTTTTGGTATAATTCTTACGATAAATTATGGATTTTGAAACTGATTCTTATCCAAACTTCACTTTGCAGCCTATTTATATCCGGTGGCCCAAATCCAAAATTGATCCAAAACTGCTGTTGGCGACACCTCCAGATCAAATTTCTTTCACGAACATGATATCTATTTGTCAGTGAAATCTTATCAACCGTTCAGATTATGTCGATATTGCGACTGCATGACATGGCTGTAATCTATAGGCATACTTCTTTTTACATTATACACTGACGTCAACCACGCTGGACGGCTACGGCAGGATTGATCACACGACATAATGTTCGAAAAAGGATGACACTCGACTGTAAAAAGGTTTCAGTTTTCCCCGTTTGAGTACGCTGAATTCTGGGTTGGAGCAGGTAACGTATTGTCATTGTTGTTTTTGTTTAATCTAAAGTCAAGCCGACTGCGCAGAGCCATATCAGGGTTATGATCGTTTCAAAACATACACAATACTTCAACAGGAAAAAGAATTGGAAAAGAAAATTAAGTACACATATCAATGCATTCGCTCACATAATCTAAGGAAATAGCCCCTGGCGTTGACCACTCACATGGGGATTTTAAAAAAACATACCTTAATACAAATTTATAAACATAACTAAGGGCACTAAAACATTAAAAAAAAAGCTAAAATTGCGTAATATTGCTTTAGCATCTCATTTCCTTAAAGATAAAAATGCACTTAACACATGTACCCAATTGTCAGTCCTAAGAGAAAAGTACGTAAGACTTTATCGAACACATACAGATGAATGGACCAGCAAGGCAGAAAATGATAGGAAGAAAATGCACTTTAATACATGTACCCAATTATCAATCCTGAGAGAAAAAGTACGTAAAACTTTTTCGAACACATACAGATGAATTGACCAGCAAGGCAGAAAATGACAGGAAGAAATAACAGAAAGCAAAGGAACAAGGCAGAAACAAAGAGAGTGACAAAAAAAGAGGAAATTCCTAGCACAGAATTTCTAGAAGGTGGGGACACTATTTATACTGAAAGAGGCCACGGTATTCTCGCGGGGGGGGGGGGGGGGGGGGGGGGGGCGGTAACAGATGAAAATCCTACGATTAATCGGGACTCTTGGGATTTGAACCCACAGCCTTGTAGTTGTTAATCCGTTGAGCTTAATCGTTATGCCACTGTGGCTTGTGATTGCAGTAGATTTCATTACTTTTGGATTCACATTTCACTAAATAAAATAGATCTGACCAGACCATCTCTGGCCAACTGAATATTAAGTACATTTATCAGTGCATGCGCCCACATAATCTATGCCCCTGACATATCTGTAGATTATGTGCGACCAATTGATCAAAAGGAGATTTTTTTTTAAAACTTGAATACAAATGTATATGCATGAGTACATTAAAACTTAATCTATTAAAACTGGCCTGAATTATCTAAAATAGCTTCAGCATATCACATTTCCTTAGAGCCAAAAAACACAGCCAACATCATGTTTCCTGGGTCTCCCTCCAACTGCTAAAAGGCCCAATAAAAGCACAATATCTCCTGAACAGTTTGTATTTTCTTCTTGAAATTTTAGCAGTTTGTCAGAATTCTTGATATCTTTAAGTCATAAAAATTTCGTTTACATGTTTCAAAATTAGCTGGTATAACTGATCCCATGATTTTGACACCATAGACTGGATAATGTGGGTCGCTCAGAATCCATGACATTTGATGAGAAACAAAATGCCAAGAAGTGCTTTACCAGGTGTGGGTGTTACAAGACCCACTTCATCCCTAGAGATATACACGGAAAAGAAGACTTTCTACAAAGTACGGATCATGTGGTCAAAAACTTCATCTGATAAAAGGTTAATACATGTATCCAGCTGTTAGTCCTATTAGAAAATGGTGTATACAATTTTGTAGAACACATACAGGTGAATGGACCAGCATGGCAGAAACTGATACAAGAGATGACAGAAGGAAAAGCAGACACAAAGAGAGTGATAGACAAAAAAAAGAGGCAACTTTTTGCACAGAATTTCCAGAGGGTGGGGATACTATTTATACTGAAAGAACCTCCAGCACTCCCGGAAGGGGGGCGGGGGGACAAAAAAAAACATACACAAAGAAAGAAAGAAAGACATAAGAAAATTAGAATAGAAAACATGGATAGCAGTTCATGAATTTTCTAATGTCAGTTTCAACATTAGTAGGCATCCTCATCTTTTCAGTAAGAGAGTAAACGCAGGTACGTCTCCTCAGCTGCAAACGAGGAACAGTAGAGTTGTCTTTCTTACAATGGTACAGCTAGCCAGACACACACAAGCTTGGGGCCGTGGGAAACCTATCTACATTTATCTGTTTCATGAAATGCAGTATTTTTTCTCTCGGTTTCAGAAAACGATAAGATTTTTTTTCTTTGCTGACACATATCTTTGCACGCGCGCACACACACACACACACACACACACACACACACACACACACACTTACACACACACACACTCACACACACACACACACACACACACACACACACACACACACACACACAAACACACACACAAACACACACACACACACTCACACACACTCACACACACACACACACACACACACACGCACGCACGCACGCACGCACGCATGCACACACACACACATGTACATGCACGCACGCACATCCGCGCTAGCACGCACGCACAGACATAAAGACAGATCGAGAGAAATGGGGATAGAGAAAGAGATATTACCATGGTTTGTCTTTTTTTTTTAAAGAGATGTCAGTATTTATGCCTTCCTTTAATTAAATTTATGGACAATTCCCCAACTCTAGATTATCTATTCAATGTTTTAATTTCATGAGGTACCAATCCCTTCAGATGATTATGGTAATCACTAGATAAAAGTGATTTCATAACAACAATAATAACATAGAGAGGAAGAAGAAGTGGAAGAATCCCATTTGTGACCTCCCACCACGAAATCAGTCTTAACTAGCATTTTGGGCATTTTGAGATATACATATCACTGGAAAGTATACATTCTGGCGATTATTTTGGTACTTGAATAAAGCTTGTACTCAAAAAAATGTAGAAGTTATATATGTTTAAAGTCATGAAGTTGTATGACGGCCATTTTGAGAAAACGGCCTCTAAAATTTTTGTGTGCTCTCCTACACATTTTCCTTAAATTTCTTTATTTGGTGGCTTTGACCCAGTTTGTTTCTAATTTTCGCTGTCATTATCTGAAAGGTGCACCAAAGAGCTTTCCATCAGTATATTACATGTGCGGGTACTGTACAGGTTACGGTTCATAATAAGAGACAAAAATAGGTACTTTTGGTTGGAAATTGCGTTCTTTCTGCTGCGATCAGTGCATTTAAATACCATTTTACATTGATTGATAATATTTTTTCAAGAAAAAAATTTCTGTGGGGGATTGATTATAGTCTACAGAAATCAGTTTTGAGAAAAAGTCAAAACACCCCAGATAGACCCTCAGTCACCTTTTCAGCACCTAGTGCTGTTCGACTGACTGCGAGTTAAGACTGATTTCGTGGTGGGAGGTCACATTTATATATCTCAAACAGCGCAGGTAAAAGTATGCCTGTTGGATTTTACAACAACAAAACAAAAAAGGAGGGACCAGTTGCCATGACCATTCATGAATACAGTAACACCATAATCAGTTCATCAAAAATAACAACAGATCATACTTGCTGTCATTTTCGTTTGAAGCCCAGCCGACTGCGTAGAGCCATATCAGGGCTATAACCGTTTCAAAACAATGCTTCAGCAAGAAAACAAAATGGAAAAGAAAGTGAAGTATACATATCAATGCATTTGCGCACACAAATCTAAGGAGATGCCCCTGGCGTTGACCATTCCGTCCAGTTTATAGCACAGGGGATATCGAAATTATACCTGAATGCAAATTCAAACATAATTAAGGACACCAAAACATATATAAAAACTGTCCTAAGTTACCTAAAATTGCTTCCGCTTATCTCACCTCCCTAGAGCCAAAAAAATGTACTAAATACATGTGCCTAATTGTCAATCCTAAGTATTAAGACTTTACCGAACACATACAGGTGAACGAACCAGCAAGGCAGAAATAGGTAGGAAGAAATGACAGAAAGCGAATGAGAAACAAAGAAACAAAGAGTGACAGAAAAGAGAAAATTTCTAGCGCAGAATTTCCAGAAGGTGGGGATACTACTTATGCTGAAAGATCCCCTGGAAATTCCCATGGGGAGGGGGGGGGGGGACTGATCATACAGAACACGAAGTAAAAAGTAGTCAACAGTAACATTAGTCATCACAACATATATATAACAAAAAAGAAAATATGTAAATCGCATGATAAATACAGTCTTTGACTCACATGCACACGAAAAAAAAAAACCGACACACACATACATACACATATTCACACATACACGCACACAAACATACGTACACACAGCACCATTATCACAAACCGTTTCTTGTCAATTTAAGATAATAGTTACACTGACATATGAAAAATATGCATGAGACAACGTGGAGATAACCAAAACAAACACATCGCTAGTGAAACTGGAGAAGTACGTGTAAACTTGTTGAAATGCATAGATCGAATCAGAAATTGCAAAATGAGAGAAAAAAAACTTTACAATCACTTAATGACTACCGGGCTAAATAATCACTGTGATTTATAAATTTTGATATCAAAATACAATACACTGAGAAACGCACGCAGACACATACGCGTACACATGCACACACTCACAAGCGAGCACACACATACAAGCTCGCACACACACAAATACGTACATACAAGCAAACAAACACACGCACGCACATACACGTGCACACACACACACACACACACACACACACACACACACACACACATGAAGAGAAGTGTGTTACCAGGTCAATGTAGTACAAATATAGACAATAATATAGTATACGTATTTATACGTATATATATACATACATACATATATACATCTATATATATACTACACGTCATTATTGAAGGGCCAGGAACGTTTTTGAGTCAATTTTTGAAAGGAGAAATAACCTATTTTCTCTTACTCTTTTCTCCAATTCGTTGCTGTAACTGAATGGATAAGAGCTCAGACAACATTGCAGTTTCCTTTTGGCACGTGTTTGGGGATTTGCCGATTTGCAATGGGCGGCCCAAGGAAGACAATTTCCACACGAAATTGTCGAATCTTCAGCAGGGTCTCTCTGACGACGCAGGCAAGGTAGCGACAAAATTCGCTTTGCACGTGCAAGGCAAGCCCTTTTTGAACACTACTCCAGCCAAAGTTGCCCGCAGACGAGGATAAAAAGGACCCGTTCTTGGTTCGTTTTAACCATGCTTGCAAGACGACGGATGACGGATGAGCAGCGGGGGAGAGCCCTCGCTCTGCTTGATGAAGGCCTAGCGCAGCGGGAAGTTGCTAGACGACTTGAAGTGTCGCATTCCACAATCCAGAGACTGCTGGAGCGCTTCAATGAGACTGGAGCAGTCCAGGAAAGGCGTCACACGGGTCGACCCAGAGTAACAGCAAGACCGCTACCTTGCCCTCTCCGTCCTGAGGGAAAGGGCATCCACTGCGGTGACCTTGAGGGGTCAGCTGAGGGACGCAACAGGTGCTAACATCAGCTGCAGCACGGTGAGAAGACGGCTACATGAGGCAAACTTGAGGTCACGGAGACCGGCCGTCTGACCCGTGCTGTCACCGGTCAACAGAGTGCGCCGCATGACCTGGGCCAGGGAGCACGTGACCTGGACAAGGCAACAGTGGGCCCGGGTCTTGTTTTCGGATGAGTCCAGGTTCACCCTGACCTTTAACGATGGCCGGGCTCGGGTGTGGCGACGTCAAGGGGAGAGGTTCGCTGACGCCACTGTCCAAGAGCATAACCGGTACGGCGGCGGGTCGGTGATGGTGTGGGGTGGCATGAGCCGTGGTACCCGGACCCCCCTGCTCCCCATTGACGGCATCCTGAACGGGGTCCGGTACCGGGACGAGGTTCTGGCGGCCGTGGCACTGCCTGCGCTTGTGGACCTTGGTCAAGGCGCCATCTTCCAGGACGACAATGCACCTGCGCATCGAGCACGCCTTGTGACCGACTTCCTGGAGCAGCATGAAGTCGTCCGTATGGCCTGGCCAGCGTGCTCACCTGACCTGAACCCAATTGAACACCTCTGGGATGTGCTCGGGAGGCGCATCAGGGACAACCACCCCCCACCGGGCACCCTGGCCAGGCTGGTCGACATCCTGCAGATCGAGTGGGCGGCCATCCCTCAGGACACACTCCGTACCCTTGTGGGGTCGATGCATCGGCGCTGTGAAGCATGCATCCAGGCTCGGGGCGGACACACGCGATATTGAAAACAGATTGGCCAAATCTGACACTTTCTGTTTTTTGAAAAGGGGGGGATGTTCCTTTAAATGCATGTGCTGTTCACTAATGGGTCATTGTGCTAATTTCTTTTTCCAAAACAGGTGTGGAAATGATGAAATAAAACATAGAATCAATTCTAAACATTGTCAATTATTTCAACTTAAAATTAGAGAGGAAGGAAGAAGTGGCCCTTAAATTATGATTAGGAGTTATATATGTATATATATATATACAGGGGGGTACAAAAGTAGGTATACAGTAAGTATCACATCGTTATTATAATGTTTAATTCCGCTCTCGATTAGAAGAGTGTGTGAATACCGACAGCAAGCAGTTTGAGTATCTGAGGGATTAAGGCTGTGCTTGTCATTACGTGTATATGCAATATTCATTTGTTTGTATAATAAATGCAATGACTATTGTACGTGTTTTCTTTTTTTCATAACTGTATACCTACTTTTGCACCCCCCTGTGTATGTATATATATATATATATATATATATATATATATATATATGTATATATGTATATATACATATATATATATATATATATATATGTGTGTGTGTGTGTGTGTGTGTGTGTGTGTGTGTATGTGTGTGTCTATATATGTGTATCACGCTGGGACGTTAATACCATTGAAGAAGAAGTATGTATGTATGTATATATCTATGTATGTATATATGTATGTATGTATGTATCTATGTATGTATGTATCTATGTATGTATATATCTATGTATGTATATATGTATGTATCTATGTATGTATGTATCTCTGTATCTCTGTATGTATATATCTATGTATCTCTGTATGTATATATCTATGTATATCTGTATGTACATGTATATATCTATGTATCTCTGTATGTATATATCTATGTATCTATGTATGTATACATCTATGTATCTCTGTATTTATATATCTATGTACCTCTGTATGTATATATCTATGTATCTCTGTATGTATATATCTATGTATCTCTGTATGTATATATCTATGTATCTCTGTATGTATATATCTATGTATCTCTGTATGTATCTATGTATCTCTGTATGTATATATCTATGTATCTCTGTATGTATATATCTATGTATCTCTGTATGTATATATCTCTGTATGTATGTATAGTCCAGTCACCAAGAAGAACAGCGGATAATAACATGAAATCAAAATCAAACATGTAATAGTCCCACTAGTCCATAACACCAGTAATGTTTGAGATGTCTGTCTGGGAAAGCAGAGCAGTCTAGTTATCAGTCATCGTCAGAAAATTGATACAGTGTTACTGATTGTTGAATTAATAACAGAGCTGTGTGGTTGTAAAATACGTAATGAAGAGAACAGCGCCGCAAAACAGGACTCTATATGACGCCATATTTTAGTAAAGATGGAGCTGAATAAATGTCACTGATGACGACAGACCGTGTTGAAATGTGTCACTATGAGAGCATGGGAGTCAAGTAGACTGTTGAGAAAAGTTGGTCTGCAAGGTCTGAAGAGTCGGATCGTGCTATGGTAAGGGCTGAGACAAGGTCAACCTTTAATCTAGCAGTCCATAAATATGTCTTGTGTACGCTTGACCAAGGCTGGCTGGCCGACATTTTGCACTGTCTTGTTTTAATGAATCAACTAAGCGTCCTCAACCTGTTTTCGTTATTCTAGTAGTTACTTTGATTCAGATTCTAAATATGATTTTACGAAGTTTGAAAAAGAAAAGAAAAGAAACAAGGTGGACAAGGCATTCTGTCATATCCTTTTTATTTGAAATAAAGATAATATGAATAAAACGAACATTCGTTTTAAAGCATTTTTCATTGCAAATCTCTGTACGGCGAAGAAACTGAGACAACAACACGGCTATTCAAAACCACCAGTGCTACATTAATTAGGCATCTACACAGTAGGCCTATATCATAGTTACGCCTATCAAAGAGTGAAAAAATATGAAAGAGAAAATGAAAGAGAAATGTTAAGATATGCGCGCCGAACATCATTCTTTGCAATTTTTTGGCAGAATTTGGTCATTGTGACCCAATTATAGGTCAGAATGCCTAAAGTTTCTTTAATTGAAGCGCACATGTGCTTTTATATGGAAGTGTGCAAACATGGAATGTATTTCTGGAAATTAGAGAACGCGAATTTTGATGTAAGCTTAAGAACAATAACAGTTCGTGAGCGCCTTATCTTGTCTTTATTGTTCTTGTTGTTTTTGTTTGAAGTCCAGCCGACAGCCGTATCAGAGCTATCACCGTTTCAAAACAATCTTCAACAGGAAAGAAAAGGAAAAGAAAATTAAGTACACAGATCAATGCATTCGTGCACATAATCTGAGAAAATACCCCTGGCACTGACTGCTCCGTCCAATTTATCACACAGGAGATTTAGAAAACATACCTGAATACAAATTCAAGCATAACTAAGGACACTAAAGCATACATAAAAACAGGTCTAAATTGCCTAAAATTGCTTCCCCATATCTCATTTCCCTAGAGCCAAAAATGCACTTTAATACATGTACCCAATTATCAATCCTGAGAGAAAAAGTACGTAAGACTTTTTCGAACACATACAGATGAATTGACCGGCAAGGCAGAAAATCATAGGAAGAAATGACAGAAAACAAAGGAGCAAGGCAGAAACAAAGAGAGTGACAGTAAAGAGGAACTTTGTAGTACAGTATTTCCAGAAGGTGGGATACTATACATACTGAAAGAACCCCCAGTATCCCCACGGAGGTGAGTACCATATCTTAAAAAAATTGTTTCGGTATAATTCTTACAATAAATTATGGATTTTGAAATTGATTCTTATCCAAACTTTACTTTGCAGCCTATTTATATCCGGTGGCCCAAATCCAAAATTGATCCAAAACTGCTGTAGGCGACACCTCCAGATCAAATTTCTTTCACGAACATGATATCTATTTGTCAGTGAAATCTTATCAACCGTTCAGATTATGTCGATATTGCGACTGCATGACATGGCTGTAATCTATAAGCCTACTTATTTTTACATTATATACTGACGTCAACCACGCTGGACGGCTACGGCAGGATTGATCACACGACATATTGTCGAAAAAGGATGACACTCGACTGTAATAAGGTTTCAGTTTTGCCATCGTTCAAGCAAAAAGGAACCAGAATTACACAAAATTGAATCAGAACGCGACAAGACAGGTGCAAAATTTTGGCCAACTTGCTCTTGTCAAGGGTATACAAAAAACATGAAATAATAAACGCACAAAACTTAGCCTTGTGCTAGTTCTAAACTTCACCAAGGCCGTCACTGGGAAAAAGATTAGATTTCGCTGACGTTTCGTTGAGTAGGATAAATGGGGGAAAAAATTTATCTGCTCGCACGTTGCTCTCTCTCTCTCTCTCTCTCTCTCTCTCTCTCTCTCTCTCTCTCTCTCTCTCTCTCTCTCTCTCTCTCTCTCTCTCTCTCTCTCTCTCTCTCTCTCTATCTATTTATCTCTGTCTTTCTCTCTGTCTCTATCTGTCTCTCTGTCTTTGTATCTGTCTGTCTGTCTGTCTCTCTCTCTCTCTCTCTCTCTCTCTCTCTCTCTGTATATGTTTATGAGTGAGACAAAAAGAGAGAGTATGTGTGTGTGTGTGTGTGTGTGTGTGTGTGTGTGTGTGTGTGTGTGTGTGTGTGTGTGTGTGTGGGTGTGTGTGTATTTCTCTTTCGTTGTTGGCCTGAAAATAGATTGTGTGTGTGTGTGTGTGTGTGTGTGTGTGTGTGTGTGTGGTGTGCGTGCGTGCGTGCGTGCGTGTGTGTATTGTGTGTGTGTGTGTGTGTGTGTGTGTGTTCTTTTTCTCTCGTTGTTGATCTGAAAATAGTGTGTGTCTGTCTGTTTCCATATGTTTGTGTGCGTGTGTGTATATATATATATATATATACATTCTTTCTCTCCCCTTGTGGCCTTGAGAGAATATTGTTATAAGTTTCAATCATTCTCCGACTAAAGCAAATAATTCCCTCACATCCACCCTGTCTAAAACAGTGCCCACGTCGTAAGTAAGGCCTTGAACAGCGCGGAGTTACGTGACGCATGGACTCTACGTAACTCTTTGCTGGCTTTATCAAGCTTGGGGGGCGTCTGTAGGCCTGGCCTTACAAAACTTAATGGGTCAGACCCCAGATAACGCCAAAACTACGTTGTCGTATTGAGTGTTCTATATACTATCTGAGCCAGCAGTCTCGTTTTGTTTTTGTTTTTTTTTGTAGTTGGAAAAATCTGTGCCATCTTGCATCATCATCGTCATCGTCATCATGTTTGCTGAGCCCTTCCTCAGTGATTTCCCTTTTCACGTGAAATCTGCTGTATGGAATTGGTTTTGCCTTCTTCAGCGAATGAACGAATAGATAGTAGATAGATAGGTAGATAGATAGATAGATAGATAGATAGATAGATATGATAGATAGATAGATAGATAGATGATAGATAGATAGATAGATAGATGATAGATAGATGTAGATGATAGATAGATAGATAGATGGATAGATAGATAGATAGATAGGTAGATAGATAGATAGTAGATACACACACACGCGCGCACACGCACACACACACACACACACACACACACACACACACACACATACACACACACACACACACACACACACACACACACACACACACACACACACACACACACACACACACACACACATAATTCGAAATCTACATCAAAAGCCGGAAACCTGAAGATCATGTGGAAATGAAAAAAGCTAACATCCAATGTAACAAAATCATTGCTGAAGCAAAGAAAGATTATTGGGCATCATTCTGCACAAAAGAAATTTCAGATTTGAAAGATTTCCATAAAGTCTGGACGAAAATGAAACAAATGAAGAATAGAACCAACTTATCTAGGTGTCCGATAATGATTGAAACATGTAACACATTTCCTTCAGACATGGACAAAGCAGAAACTTTGTGGAATTATTTGCTAAAAACAGTAAAGTTGAAGGTTTATCTCCTGACTGCAAACATCACAGAGAAATGGAAGATAACAACCCAATCTACACTGATCTAGTACCACAGAATGATCTCTGGTTTAATTCTCCAATCACCTTACAAAAGCTAAAAAAAAAACCACACAGTACTGTCTCTACACAACAAAGAGA
Organism: Monoplex corrugatus; assembly: GCA_030674185.1. Classification (NCBI taxonomy): domain Eukaryota; kingdom Metazoa; phylum Mollusca; class Gastropoda; order Littorinimorpha; family Ranellidae; genus Monoplex; species Monoplex corrugatus. Next base: position 62,322,201 of record CM060312.1, on the reverse strand, counting down.
GTTCGGTAGGTGTTGATGCAGTTTCGACTGAAATGATTAAACATCTCCCTGAAAACTACCTTATTTTCCTACACAAAATTTTGCAGAAATGCTGGGTTAGCGGAACTGTGCCACAAATCTGGCAAAAGTCTATAGTTATACCAATATTAAAAACAGGAAAATCGAAAACCGATAAAAACAGTTACAGACCCATTGCTTTGATGTCCCACACAAGCAAACTAGTGGAAAGATTGGTCTTAAACAGACTTTTACACTACTGTGATAAAAATAACGTTATTCCGGTAAACCAGGCAGGTTTTAGAAAAGGAAGATCAGCAGTTGAGTACCTGGTAAAACTTACAACTCAGATCAAACAACAGTTTGCCCGCAGAAAAAGTGTTTTAGCTACCTTCTTTGATGTGAAAAAAGCTTACGATCAAGTTTGGCATAAACGTTTATTGTTCAAGCTAAAATCTGTTGGTTTATCGGGCAATATGTTCAATTACTATAAATCTTTTTTAGCTAATACAACAATTCAGGCAAGCGTGGGAGCTAGTTATTCTTCTTCACGACGCCTCGACATGGGGATTCCACAAGGTTCAGTGATAGCACCTATTTTATTTAATATCCTTATACAGGATCTTCCTAAAGCTCTTTCAAATCGTGTTGTTTTAGTACAGTACGCTGATGATATATGCACTTGGATGAATATCACTTTAAAAAAGACAACTCCACAGAGAACGCGAAATTAGATCAGGAAGTTGTATCAAATTGATCTTGATAATCTTGGAAACTATATGTTAGAAAATGGTCTGTCGTTGTCAGCAGAAAAAACTAACATGATGCTGTTTGATCCTGGTGGTAACTCAAATAACTTGCCTACTTTCAAATTGCTTGGTGAAGTGTTAAATTACAAACAGGTCATAAAATTTCTGGGAGTTTACATCACGTCGAAATTAAGCTGGAATGTCCATTTTGATTATATTTTAACAAAAGCGCGAAAAACCTTAAATTTTCTAAAGATAATAAGCAAATTACCCTGGGGAATGGATACAAATGTACTGATTCATCTGTCAACAGCGCTGGTCAGGTCTAAATTATCCTACGCGCAAGAAGTTTTTTTCAATGCACCCAAATATTTACTAAAAAAGATTCAGAGCTTGGACTGCAAAAGTCTTAAAATTGCACTAGGTGTACCAACTCATGCTTCTTCTCTGGAAATGTACAAAGTTGCTGGAATTCTACCTTTAAACAACCATCGTGAGCTAGCTACAGCAATGTTTGCAATTAGAACTACTTCACAAGCGGATAATTTTGTGAGCAAAGAAATTAAGATCAGGTCTGATACTGACTTTCCAAAACGAGCAAAAACCATTTCATCACAAATTACAGCCGCAACTTACATATCTGGCCTGATCAAACAGTCCAACATAACAATGGATGAAATAGCAGAGAAACTAACGATAACGCCTATCCCTACATGGGAAATGCTAAAGGCCACATTTGATCTCGATTATGCAAACTTTAAAAAAGATAATAATGTCAACATTACGCTATCCACAGCTTATGAACACATCGATGAAAAGTACCGTACCCACCTCCACATTTTTACCGATGGGTCAGTCTTAGCAAATCAGAGCGCTGGAGCAGCCTTTTATGTTCCAAAATTTAACATTAAAAAGTCTTTTTTCATTGGGGCAAATGTATCTATATATACAGCAGAATTGGTTGCTGTTGTTCAAGCGTTGCATTATTTAATAAGCCTTCGGCCTGTGTCTTTCAAAGTAGTTCTCTTTGTTGATTCAAAATCTGTATTATATGCCTTACAGTCTTTTGATACAGACACAAGGCCTGACTTAATTATTGAGGCAAATCATCTGATACATTGTTTAAAGATAAATGGCTCGGAAATCAATTTATGCTGGGTGCCTTCTCATGTTGGTCTTCATGGCAACAACGTAGTTGACAGAGCAGCTAAATCCGGTGCCCTCCATTCTGAAAATTCCATAGAATTACATGTTAACACCTCGGTAAAAGAAGCTTACAACTCGCTAGAATTAGCATCATGGATTCGATTTCATGAACATTTAAATGAAAAATTTGTGTCTCAAAAAAGAATCAAACTTTCAGTTCAAAATATCTGTAAAAAATTGTAGTATTCCTCGTTATATCATTTGAGATTGATTGTTATGACATATTTTCGTATTCAACTGAACGCTTTGAAAACAAAATATTGTAAAAATGTTTTATGTATTTGCGGCGAACAATTCACATTGTATCACTGTTTGTTTTACTGCAGAAAGCTTCGTTCCTTTTTACCAAAGATGTTTACACAAGGAAACTATCTTGAAACGCATTTTAAAGAAGTAGTATCGGATCAAGTTTTGTTAGTTAAAATTTCAGAATCATTGGTTCACAGTCCTGTTAATGCGTTACTATAATAAGATTATTATTGTAATTATGATTATTTTTTGTTTTGTTTTGTTTTGTTTTTATGACGATTTTTTTTATATTATTGATGTTAGCGTTGTTCTAGTTTCATTTCTCTGTTCATCCATATCCTTTTTCTTAAGACCTTGCCGCTTCCTTTTAATTTTTTTCCGTCTCTTACTCTGTTCCCCTCTGACCCCTCCCCCCCCCCCCTAATTTCATCCTCCATGCCATTTTTCCCTGTCTAATATCACTTATAGTGAAAAGATGTTAAATCAAGCAACGAACGAACACACACACACATACACACACACGCACGCTTACACATGTGCGCACACATATACGCTAAGACTAACACAACTTACACTAACGCAGAGAGAAACAGAGACACAACGAGAGGGAGGGAGACAGACAGACAGAGAAAGCGAGAGAGACACAAAGAGACAGAGAGACAGAGACAGAGAGACAGAGAGAGAGACAGAGAGAACAAGCATTTTTTTCAGGATTACCTTTGTGCTCACCTTTTTTCCCCCATTTTCCACGCCACCTTAATGGCCACAGAAGCTGGGACAGTTTTCACAATGCGATGATGATGATGTCGATGAGGATGATATTCATGATGCTATGGAGTTCCATCTAGGATTGAGACTGTATGACAGGGCTGTACTCTACGCGTACTATTATTATATATCTTGGCATCAACCAGGCCCGAGAGACACAGGCACCTGCGGTGTTGGTCAGAAGATTTAAGCAACACCCTCAATGACGCATCCGTGAAGTGAACGATACTCGACTGTGTGGTTCTAGTCTTCCCAACGAGCGCATAGCACGCTCAACTCCGGGTAGGAGCCGGTTAGAGCCGAAAAATTCCACCATGAAGAGATTTATGTGGATTCGAACCCACAACCTTCCAGTCGGTAGTCCACTGCGCTAACTACTTTATCACAATGACTGGTCTAGAGAACAAACATGTTTATAAGCAAACTGAAAGAAGCAAATGAATGCTTGATACACTGGCTTGATACAAGCACATACTTTGTCTTGCGTAAGTCAAATGGCATGTTATTCAATCCTGTTGATTCAAGTAGCTCGAAAACTCTTTATTAACCATTTGACTCCCGCACCCTATCCACCAACTGCAAAAACTTAATCCTTTCACTCCCTCACCCTATCCACCAGCTTCCTGCAGGAAGCTGGTGGATAGGATGAAGGAGTCAAAGGGTTAATTTTTTGCTCTGCTAGCATAGTTGACAATGCAGAATGCCGGTGGACAAGGTGCGGAAGTCAAAGGGTCAAGGTTAAAACTTGTGTCGTAATGGTGTGTATGGATTGTTTTATCATCTTCACAAACTTTCAAAATGTTTCAGGTCTGAGAGTAAAATTATCTGGGGAAAAAAAAAAAGTAGCGGACCAAGAACGGAGCATTGAGATAATCCATATTTAACTGTCTTGTGGGTAGATAGATATAGATAGATTTATACGAGCAAATTTTTGGTTTGAACATGATTTGATCAGTGTTCGTGCATTTTTGATATGCCCTTCAACATAGAGCTTATATTGACAAAAACTATTGACCAGTTGCGACAAAGGCTGTCTTGAAATCGACAAACCGAACATCATAACACCTTATACTGTTTACTCATGATAATGTATATGGAGATATATACACACATATATACATACATACACACACAGCACGCACACACAAACACAACACACACACACACACACACACACACACACACACAACACACACACACACACACACACACACACACTTACACACACACACACTTACATACACACACACACACACACACACACACATACACACACACACACACACACACACACACACACACACACACACACACACACACACACACACACACACACACCTCACACAGCCAGCCACTGGAGATAGATGTATATGGAAACAGATTCGTATGGAGGGCCATTATCACCAGCGCCATGCGGCAGGGCACGTGGTAATGAATATATATAACGCAGCGGGCAATGAACTTAGAATAGAACAAGCAGCTTTCCACCCGACACGATTATGTGCATGAGACATGACTGAGGAGGCGGATCTTCACCCACGGGCAGATAAGTAAGACCTGCAGAGACAACCAAGCACTCTTCGCCATCAGATTTGTGCCAGTTGTGGACTTCACCAAAGCCTTTAGTATTGTTCACATGGTGTTCGGTTTGTCGATTTCAAGAGAGCCTGTATCGCAACTGGTCAATAGTTTTTGTCAATATAAGTCCTTGTGGTATTGGTAATTTCCCAAAAAAATGTGTACTAGCCACTGAGTAGATCAGCACCAACTCCAAAGCGTTGAATCAGGACCGATACTGGCCACAGCGACTGATCTGTAACTTAACCTGTCCCCTCTCCTTTTGGCAGTGGCTATTGATTGAGTTCTGGATCTTGCTGACGATGTAGTTGCCCTAGCAGAACGCGCTCGAGATTTTCAGCTTAAGCTTATTGTGGGTGGTATCAGCAATATTAGCCTTTATTTTAAAGAAGACTTAAACATGTTTACAGGTGTAAATCAAATACCACCATGCATCCTCCTCATAAACCAGAATATATTTGAAGATACAGAAAACTTCATATTCCTTGGCAACCTTATGAGCAACAACGAAAAACCGTATTCTAAATATAAATTACTCTGCTAAAGTGTGACAGCAACGGTGGTGTTAAACCAACTGAAGAAGATCTGAAGCCGAACCAAATGTTCTCTGCAGGGTTCAAATTAAGGTTCTACAACTCCAGTTTGTTGTCCACGTTCCTTTACAGTTGTAAAAATTTGGCATCCGAAGACCAGCCAAGAGAAACTGGATACTTTTGACGTCAGATGCCCACGTCAGATGCCTCCGATCCTCTGACTTTTCGCTTTCCACGCACCAAGCTCAATACCTATGGTCCACGAGCCTTCTCTGTTTCTGATCCACTTTCCTGGAACAAACTTCCTCTCTCTGTCCGTCAGCAACCTACTTTTGTCTCCTTCAAGTCCGCTCTCAAAATTCACCTTTTCTCCTCTGCATAAAATCCTGACCTCACTCATCCCCCCTCTGTAGCCTGTCTCCACTCGGAGGGGAATCACATTGTAATATATATTTGTATATAATATGCTCTCTATAATTTTCCATTGCTTTTATTCTTTTTCCCCATTTATAGCCATGTGTGAGTGTGTGTGTGTGTGCGCGTGTGTGCGCGCGTGCGTAAGTGTATGTTCAGCGCTTAGATTTGATTTTTATCGAGATTTTGCGCTATATAAATATTGTAATTATTATTATTATTAAAAGATCCTTAGTATCAAATGAGTGACAATGTGTTAATCAAGGTTAGAGATCTGGACAGATCAGTGTGTCAGCCATTTCAATTTCTCAAGATGACGTCTCCGCGCTAGGAACGAATTCAATATGCACTAACGTCACAGGTGTCATGTGTATGGCGATCATGGCACAAGTCTTAAGCCTACACATAAACCCATGAGCCGGCCAGGTCCTGAGGTCCTACCTATTCTATGTTTTACCTAGTCTACATTTCATACTGGTATTTTATCAGCCTACCTTTGGAATTATCTTGGTTACATGTAAATGGCATGTGTATCTGTGTATCTTACTTTCGAAAAAGGAACACACATTTCCCTTTGGCTTTGTGTTGGGGCGTTCTTTTAAAACCAAGACTCGAACATTTAAGTTAACAATTGGTACAAAATATGGAGAATGCGTGACTGATACGTTGAATGAGTATACATCCACAAAATAAGAGGGAGAGAGGAGAGAGAGAGAGAGAGGAGAGAGAGAGAGAGAGAGAGAGAGAGAAAGAGAGAGAAAGAGAGAGAAGAGAGAGAAAGAGAGAGAGAAGAGAGAAGAAAGAAAGAGAATACAAGCAGACAAAGAATGTCTAACAAGCCATGACAAAATAATCGATTTTTCCCCCTTCACTATTCTTTTATGAAACCTGACATGTTGCCACACAGTGTAAATCAGACCAAGTCATAAATTCACCAGTGCAGGTGCCTGGTGTAATGTGAAATAAATCCGTCAAGATTACAACAGGTATAAAACCCAAGTGGACACCACGAAGCAAGGACACACCAGTCACACAAACGTCCTGTGTGCAAGCCAACGTACTTTTATGGCTTTCACTGGCAATGTTTGCACTGGCTGTAAGACTGAGAAGTATCTCTGAGTAAGGCCGCTATGACCTTGGGCTATAAAAGCTCTATGCCTTAACGCCGCCTTGCAATAATATTACTTGTAAGACATATGACTTCACAGACGATACAGTGAAGGACTAGACTGGATTTATTTGGCCTTGACAACTCTACTTCGTTGATAAATAGGTTAAAAGGCTTTAGAGACAGTTATAAAACATTTCGTCACTAAAGGAAAGTGTCAGTTTTCACCCCTGTACAGCTCATGTCAGTTTCTCTCTTGATCGAAACTGAATTTGACTTAGGCGAGCCTTCATGTTCACGCGGCGTTAGGCTTTAAGTTTTATGATTAATAAATTATTCAATAAATAAATGAATAAATAAATTTATCAATAAAGTCAACGTTTTTTATCCTTTCAATTACTCCAGCCTAAACCTGTTTGTCACGACATGTGTGAGACGTTCAAAGAGGAGTTCTCCTGGAGATGTGTCCCGCTACGGTTCCACAAAACGGAAGCATTTTGTGAAGCGCAGGTAAGAGGAAGCTGAATAATCAGTGCATTTTCTGGTGTCTTTGCATTCAGGTCAGAGAATGTTTATTCATTTATCCATGCCATTATTTGTTTACTTATTTCTCGATTTATATTGAATATTTGTTCATTTATCCATGTCATTATTTGTTTACTTATTTCTCGTTATATATTGAATATTTGTTCATTTATTCGTGCCATTATTCATTCGTTTATTTATTTGTTTGTTTATTTATCTTATTTATTTATCTATTTATTTGTTTGTTTTTGTTTATTTCGGTTGTTTGTTTATTGTTTATTTATTTAGTCGTTCGTTCATTTATTAATTAATTAATCGATTTATTTATTCATTCATTTGTTTGTCTGTCTGTTTGCCTATTTATTTATTCATTAATCCATTTATTCATTCATTCGTTCGTTTATTTCTTTATCTATTTATTTATCTATTTCTTTCTTTCTTTCTTTCTGCGTATACTTATTTATTTATTCTTTCATTTATTTGTATTGCGTACGTATGTAAGAGAATAGGATATAGGGGTAGATTGTTTCTTTGAAAATGGACTGCTGTGCTGTACTGGTTCTATTTTGTTCTTTTTTCTGATCCAGACCATATGTAGTGTCTTGTATAGGGATGTTATTGAGATTATGTGCATGATGTTAACGGATAGAAATAGCATGAATGTATGTTACGTGTATATCTTATTTCTTTTTATAGTGTAGAATTATAAGCGCCTAGAGCACTGCTAGGCGAACTATAAATGTACATTATTGACGTTGTTTACTACGAAATTTAAAATTGCTTTGACATAATCCTATCACACGTATTTCGTTCTAGCTGTTGGGGTCATAGAAGTATTTGTGGAGTAAGGTGTGCTCTTTACCCCTGTGTGTTTTGGTTCATATCAGAATTGTTTCAAAAGTTGTACTTTTCTAATACGTGTTGGAGGTCTGGGTATTTTGAATCACGTTTCACTTGGTTGATGATATTGTTCTCTCTTTTTAAACATTATTATATTATTATTATTATCTTATTATCATTATTACTATTTATTATTTGTTATCATTACATGTTATCGTTATCTATATTATTACTATTACTGTTTCTATTATTATCATTATTGTTATTATCGTTGTTGTTTATTTTATTGTTGTTGTTGTTGTTGTTAGCGTCACTATTATTTATTTTGCTGATTATTATTATTATTATTATTATTATTATTACTATTATCTTTTTTTTTTCTTATTGTAGTTGCTTCCATTGTTGTTTTCATTGCATTATCATTGTCATTATATCGTCATTGTTAAGTAATAATATTAGTTGTTGTTCTTTATTACATTATTACCAAAGCAAACAAATAAAAAAGCAAAAACACGAAAACGAGGCATGTGTTTTTGCTATCATATGGCTGCTACCCGTATTGTGTTTTGATTTTCATTTGTCTTGGAGATGAATTGTGCCAGCAAAGATTTTGTGAATTTTTGAAGATAGATCTGAATGAACTGTGAATCAAGATCAGTCATGTCAGAATCAATCAGAATCATGAATTTAGAGATATAAACTACAATGATACAAGAGCGCATTGGGATTGCTGAATATGTATACCAAAAAAATTGTTTTTTAAGAAGAAGAAAAAGAAGAAGAGAGGAGGAAGAGGAAGAAGAACAAGAACAAGAACACAAAGAAGAAGAACAAGAACAAGAAGGAGAACAAAAACAAGAAGAAGAACAAAAAACAAGAAGACGAACAATAAAAGGAAAGAAAGAAAGTGGAAAAGACAGACAGAGACACAGAGAAAAGGGGAAAAGACAGACAGAGACACAGAAGAAGGGGGAAAAGACAGACAGAGACACAGAAAGAAAGGGGAAAAGACAGACAGAGACACAGAAAGAAAGGGGAAAAGACAGACAGAGACACAGAAGAAAGGAGAAAAGACAGACAGAGACACAGAAAGAAAGGGGAAAAGACAGACAGAGACACAGAAGAAAGGGGAAAAGACAGGCAGAGACACAGAAAGAAAGGGGAAAAGACAGACAGGAGACACAGAAGAAAGGGGAAAAGACAGACAGAGACACAGAAAGAAAGGGGAAAAGACAGACAGAGACACAGGAAGAAAGGGGAAAAGACAGACAGAGACACAGAAGAAAGGAAAAGACAGACAGAGACACACACACACAAAAAAGGAAAGAGAAAAAGACTGACATTTAATTTGTTTATGGACGATTCTGGTTTGATCAGAATCTTCTCAAGAGCCTTATCATGTGTGCGGTGTCTGAAGTTCCATCTGTTATCTGTACGCTTTCAAAAGGACCTGGCATATAACAGTAAATAGTGACCGAAACCAGAAAAAAAAACAAAAAACAATAACCAAAAAAACCATCAGGACTTACTATGCGCCACTGGGCACGATTGTACAGCGGGTCTTAATTAACCCTTTGACTCCCGCTCTTTGTCCACCAACTACAAAAACTTAACCCTTTGACTCCCTCGCCCTATCTACCAGCATCCTGCAAGGAAGCTGGTGGATAGGGCGAGGAAGTCAAAGGTTAAGTTTTTGCAGGAAGCTGGTGGATAGGGCGAGGGAGTCAAAGGGTTAAGTTTTTGCCTTGCTATCATGCTTGACAATGCAGGAAGCTGGTGGACAGGGTGCGGGAGTCAAAGAGTTAAAGCACCCAATATGTGCTTATTATCGGTAAAAATGTTGTGTGTGGCGTGTGTGTGCGCGCGTGCGTAAGTGTATGTTCAGCGCTTAGATTTGATTTTTATCGAGATTTTGCGCTATATAAATATTGTAATTATATTATTATTAAAATCGGTCAGCATAGGTTTGCTTACCTTCTGAGTGTGCAGTCGCAAAGCTCGTCTTTTCTAAATTTGCTTAGTCCCAAAGGAAACTTACAATCAAAGATCGGCTGTGCAATTGTACCCAGGTGTTTAATTTCTGTAGATGCTGTCTACTTCTTAGTGTCTTCTTCCCACCCTCATCCCCCACCCCAACCCATCGCCCGTTTTACCGATCATTGTTATCCTGAGCATCGGTCATATTTCATACCGACTGGAACGTTTTTGTAACTGACGACTGATAAATTCGTCTGAAATTCCTTTTTTTGTTTTTTGTTTTTTTGTTTTGTTTTGTTTTTTGTTTTTTTAGGGAGGGGGAGGCGGGGGCGGATAAGTGATCCGTTTTTGGTCATGCATGCACATACGCGCACGCACACACTCACACACACACACACACACACACACACACACACACACACACACACAAAACACACACACACACACACACACACACACACACACACACACACACACACACACACACACACACACACACACGCTCCTCACTCACACAAACGAACATATTGGGTCACATATCTCAGAAATCGTTTATGGATTATTTTCTTCATCTTTGGAAGGTAAAATCTCATTTCGAACTGTGGGTGTGTTAATTCTATTCAGACTTGTATAGTTATAAACATCAGGCTGAAACAGATGAGTGCGATCCCAGTCAGTAACAAACCCCAATGTGTTTCAGTGGCGATGGCCCAGGCCGGTGATTGTGGTGTACCGTCTGGTGATGTGTGCCTACTCCATCTTCGCCTTCATCCACGTGGTAATCACTCTGGGTGTCCCCAACTCTGGACACAACATGATGGCTTACCTCACCAACTGGACCTACCTCATGCAGATGCTCTTCTTCATTGCGGGTGCTGTCCTGACTGTATGCTTCTTCATCTGGCCCGCTTACTTTAAAAATTTCAGCCTTCAAACACGGAGGGAGTCCAAAGAAGGGTTTGATCTCGAGAATCCGGCCAAAGTGGGAATTGATAATGCTGGATATTATGGGAACAAGACCCGCGACAATGACGTCAAATCTAACACTTCCAAAGTGCATGCTCAACCCTCATCGGAAGCCAAGGCCCGGGAAGCTATGGATTCCACGGCACAGTCAGAACATATGGTTTCCTTACCATGGCACGTTCAGATCTATTGGTTCTTAAGCAACGTCGTCCAGTCCTTCGCTATCATTGTCACCGTCGTCTACTTTGGCGCCCTTTACTCTGCCGGCGAAGGCATCACGTTGATTGACTTAAACGTGCATGCACTCAATTCTGTGATGATTGTGATTGACATCTTCGTTTGTGCCAGGCCGGTACGGCTGTTGCACGTGCTGTACCCTGTCTTGTACGGCCTGCTCTACGTCATCTTCAGCGTCATCTACTGGTCTCAGGACCACGAGAGAAATGTCTGTATGAACACGTGTTGGACTGGAATCATCCTGGTGCTACCATAGCGGTGGTGATCGGTCTGGCCGTTCTAGGAATTCCGCTGGTGCACCTTGCTCACTACGGTGTGTACCGTCTCAGACTGTGGCTTTACCAGAAGATCTATGGAGAAAGGTATCTGTGATTTGCTAGGAATGAGAAAAGCTGCTGATGTGTTTATCGTTCTGAACACCCCAGTGTGACTCCTGAGACTTGAAATTCAGATTCATTGACACCCAGATCCATTCTGTTCGAGCTTTTACTTATTTCATCGTATGTGTTTTTATTGATTGTCGCGTATTATTTGTTGATCGATTTCCAGACGTAAAAACTGAAGGGCTTTGTTATTGTTGCTTTGTTTGATACATCCCATGGGAACATACAATACTACTACTACATGTACTACTACTACTACTACTAATAACTAATAATACAACAATGATAATAACAATAATCACAGTATTCATATGGCGCTAAATCTTGACAATTCAAGTCAAGAGCACCCACGCACCATACGTACGCCTACGATCGACGCAAATTACCTTAGAACATGTGAAAACACCCACGCACCAACACCACACACCACACCAACAACACACACACACACACACACACACACACACACACACACACACACACACACACACACACACACAACACACACACACACAACACACACCGCTGATGGAAAGAGACAGTTGCAGAATTCATTCTTGTGAAAAAAAAGAAAAAAAAAAGAGGTGGGGTTTTAACATATAAATACCGGTATATCCTGATATTGTCATTGGCGACTTCGTAGCAAGCAGGCCTACTATATTTTGTAATGATCTCTTTTCTTCCTATACTTGACTGTTCCAAAACCTCCATGCAGACGCCAGACTTCTGCTTTCTCGTCTTTTGCTCATTCTAGACCATTTCTATGGAATAATCTTCCCTTTGATCTGAGAAATTGGCCTAACCTTACTCTTTTAAGACTCAGTTTAAAGCCTGTGATTTCCGTGAATCAGTCTGTTTAAATTTAACTTTGTTATACTGACCCTGTCCCATATACTGTTTTAGTGCGTTCTTGTAGTGTGTTGTGTACGGATGTCATTGAGAGTGTGCATGATGTGAATGGGTAAAAATAGTGAACGTGTGTTACATCTGCATTATTATTATTATATATTTATTATTGTTATGTTATTATCATTATTGTTGTTGTTGTCGTCGTCGTCATTATTGTTATCATATCATCATTATTATTATTATTGTAATTAATCTTATCTTATTATTATTATACCATTGTCATTATTATTATATTATTATTACTTTTACCATTATTATTACTACACATGTACTATTGTTATTATTGTTGTTATTGGTTTTGCCATCATCATCAGTATTGTTATTATTACAATTATTATTATCATTGTTATTTTATTTGTTGTTGTTAATTTTATTATTGTTGTTGTTATCATTATTATTATTATTATACGGCAGGTTATTGTTGTTATTCTTATTGTTATTATTATTATTCTTATTATCATTATTATTATTTTTGTTGTTAATGTTGTTTATATTTCTTCTTCTTCCTGTCATTATTATCGTATGACAGGTTATCATTGTATGCTGTCTGAACACTAGGGCCTACTAATAAAGCTGCACACTGATTTCGTTGACTGTCCATGATGTCCACTGGCACTGCAGTCAACCACGTAGACTTCTCTGCTTTTCTCTGACCATGGTCAAATTCTTGTTCCGTTTTTATATTGATGAAACCTCTCGAGTCAAATAATCTTTCAGTGGGTGCGGTAGTCACGTGGGGAAACGTCAGACCTACATGATACCACTGTATGTCCCATCACTTTCATCTTCAAGAGCGGTAGCAGCACGTATGTAAACTTAATATGCCTCACAATCTGTAGGGTTTTGTTGTTGTTGTTGTTGTTGTTGTTGTTGTTGTTTTCTTCTTCTCTTTTTGTATAGTTTTATAGTCTTTGGTGTCCGATAGTTCATGTGGCGTACACGTGCGTGTTCGGAAGGATGTGGATGTAGTTTGTTGGGGGGGGGGGGGGGGGGGTTGTTTTTTTTGTTTTTGTTTTTGTTTTTTTAACAACTGGACTGAGGGTTGAAAGGTGGTGGCTGTTCATTGTTGTGGCTCCGTGGTTGATATTATCGTCAGAGGTAGGTAAAACCGGTGGTCATGGTCGGCAAAAAAAGGTAAAACTCTTTTCTTTCATCGTAACTACGAAGGTTTGAATCTGGCTCAGATACAAAAATAAATAAATAAATAAAAGTGTGCGTCTGGGTTGTAGTAGTCTACCCCAGCTGTGAACGGATATCTGAACCTGTTCAGGTCTGGGGAATGTGAAGTCGCCAGAGAGAGAGAGAGAGATGGGCAACGCTCTCATTGAGAGCTGTGAGCAAAGTTGAGGTATCTGTCACCTCACCCCTCTACGGCTTCAGGTTAATGAGGAAACTAACATCTTTTATTTAGTAGGTGATGTCTTTGTATCGCATTTGAACCCTGAAACTGCTCAGCTTACCACGGTTTGGAACAATTCAGCAGCAGAGTGACTTTTAAGGGAATGTGACAGATTGAGCCCTGAAACTGCTCAGCTTGTTATTGTTATCGTTGTTTAAAGCCCAGCCGACTGCGTAGAGCCATATCAGGGCTATAACCGCCTCAAAACATACAAAACAACAGGGGAAAAAATACCCAAAAAATGAAGTACACATATCAATGAACCCGTGCGCATAATCTAAGGACATGTCCCTGGCGTTGACTATTCCGTCCAATTTATCGCACAGGGGATTTAAAAAACAAACCTGAATACAAATTTGCGCATACCTAAACACACCAAAACATGTATAAAAACGGGCCTAAATTACCTAAAATTGCTTCCACATATCTCACCTCCCTAGAGCCAAAAATGCACTTAACACATGTACCCAATTATCAATCCTAAGAAAAAGTACGTAAGACTTTATCGAACACATACAGGTGAACGAACCAGCAAAGCAGAAAATGATAGGAAGAAATGACAGAAAGCAAAGGAGGAAGAAAGAAACAAAGAGAGTGACAGGAAACAGGAAATTTCTAGCACAGAATTTCCAGAAAGTGGGGACACCATTTATACTGAAACAGCCCACGGCATCCCCACGAGGGTACTGCTCAGCTTACACGTTTGAAATAACTAGCAGCAGAGTGACTTAAAAGGGAATGGGACAGACTGAACCCAGGTGCTGGACAGACACCACTGAAATGGCACAGAAAAATGGAAGGAAAACCATACAGGAGCAACATCTATGATCTTATTTGAAGAGTTATCCTGAATTTGTGTAGAGAGGTGATTTTCATTCTTTTTGAGATTTGGTTTTTTAAATGGTATCCTGATTGATTGATTGTTCGGTTGGTTTGTTATTTTGTGTGTGTGGCGGGGGGGGGGGGGGGGGGGAGGGGGGAGTTGTTGCTGTTTTGGGGGCTCGAAGAGCAAACGTCTGTGACAGTTTTGGCTAAAAGAGAAAACTGCATCCTCCTTTGGTTCATGCCCGTCCATTGTCTCTGTGGAAAGATCCGACCAGTATGCTGTCTTGCTTCCTTGCCATTTTCATTGTTTGTATAATTATGTTATGGGTTTATGAAATGAAAGAATCTTTATGTACCGGGATTACGTTATTGAACTGATTCATTCATTGATTATTGAACTGATCTCTCAGTTTATGTTTTAGTTGCTTGCTTGTTTGCAGAGCTTCATCCTTCATCTCTGCCATCAACTTGCATCGTATGTGGTTGGACAATGTTTTGTTTTTTGTACGATAGAATCTCAAGATATAACTGCGCATAGGATCGATCCATAGTGTACCTATTTATCATTTTGGGTTCTTTCGAGTGTCCATCCTTCAGGTGCTGGAGAAGTGTGATTTGCCAAGCATCGAGTAGGCCTATCTATTCATCAAATGCCAGATTCATCAGACTGAACATACTGTCCATACGGTATTGGAAGATAACTGCATTCAAGACGTGTCTGTACAGGGAGTGCTGAAGTAAAGACAACGTGACCAAGGGAAACCACTACCAGAAAGTGATACGAGATACTCAGAACACCGACTTCACCAATTTTGCCATCAACACCACCATTGAGAAGACTTTACCCACAACGAAGCATGCTGACGATAGGACGCAATCACATGTGAAAAGCACAGAACAGCTGATATATTCAACAGACGAGGAACTTGGTAGAAAGCAGAACCTAGAGACACAAGCCTCCTTCCCACGCAGTGTCTGGGGGAAAAACATGTGCTTCCAGAACTGGTCTTCTATCCCACATGAATACCCGCACCAGGCGTTGAAGATTCATATGCCTGCTTATCCATCAGATTGAACAGTCCATTTAGCTCTCTCATTGCATGGCATTTGTGGCGTGGTGTATATGGAATCATCCATTATGTTGACGCTGTCTGTAGCAAAGTGAAGTTGAAATTTGGCAAATGGTACTGGTCAAAGAACATAACTCTTGATAGTCACGTAGGAATTATCTCCCATATTGCAGAACTCAAATCCAACAGTTTGCGCTACCCGTTCAGCTAGCACAGAAGCAGACACAAAGCACAAAAACCGTAAGCTCAGAGTATTCTGAGCTTACGGTTTTTGTGCTTTGTGTCTGCTTCTATGCTAGCTGAATGGGTAGCGCAAACTGTGTTGGATTTGAGAAGTTCTGCAATATGGGAGATAATTCCTACATGACTCTCAAGAGTTATGTTCTTTGATTAATATTATAAAAAATTCTCCCTGCTTCCCTCTTATTTCTTTCAAATGGTACTGGATGTTCAATCGTCAGTAACTTAACTCCCCCAATTTGAGCCTTACGATTAACCCTTTGACTCTGGCACCCAGGCAACCTGCATTGTCAACCATGCTTGCAAAGCAAAAATTCAACCCTTTGACTCCCTTACCATATGCACCAACTTCCTGCAAGAAGTCAGTGGATAGGATGAAGGAGTCAAATAGTTAAATTTTTGCATTGGTGGATAGGATACGGGAATGAAATGATTGAGGCATTTGTTTGCGAACATGTCCTTTCATAGATTCCTACGAATCTGAAAGCAATTCCCCATTTGTCTTTCCACGCTGATCAGTGTTTGCTCTTTTATGGGATATTAAGAGGTTTATCCATCAGTCTATGTGTTTATGTGCACACACATTGTGTGTGTGTTTTAGTATTAATGTTTATAAATTTGGATGTGTTATTTTATTGTCTTAAATTTTAAACATTTGCTCTGTGGGTATATATTTCAACTTTGTGCTGGTGTGTTTGTAGTGGGTTTTTTTTTATACTTTTACTGTGCCGGTACGTGAGTAGCATTTTCCATTTAAAGTTTTGATATTTTATGGTGTGTGTAGCAAATAATGATAAATTGTATTCATATGCCTTGAGGACAAAATAAAGTAATTTCAGAATTGATTTTGAATTTCTGCTTGTGTGTTTTTTTGTTGTTTTGTTTGTTTTTTGACTGCCTTTAAATGAGTATTTTTACATGAAGGTTTAATCACATTAATAAATAACGACGTTTCTGTTTTGTTTGTTGTTCGCAGAACACTTACTGAACATTGTTCGCAGAACACTTACTGAACATTGTTTGCAGAACTCTTACTGAACATCAACCAACAAAACTTGTAGAAGTTTTGGTGTTCGTTTTTCATTCACATAATATGCACGACACTCATCATCATCATCATCAGGTGCCCTGCCGCATGGCGTTGGCGATCATGGACCTCCATCTGTCTCTATCTCTTGTTGCCCCAAGCACGACACTTGGAGATCAAAATATAACATGTGGGAATGCTCATGTGCACGTGCATGTTTATGTACATGCGTGTTTGTGTGTGCCCATTTATGTAATGTATGAATGAGTGTGTGTGAAAGAGAAGGTGACAAGTTGACAGGCTGAGATCACTTATTTCAGTGTGTGGGGTGGGTGGGGGGGGGGGGGGGGCGTGCACGTGCCCACGCATGTAATGTGCATGTGAGTGTGAAGATTTGTTCTGCTTTTACTCTTTCTGACTAGTGGTTCTAAATAAACATTTTCTTTTTGTATTTTTGTTGTAGCCTGTTGTTGTTTAAATTTTAATAATGTTCCGTAACTGTTAAATGCAATGAGCATGGTTTTGACTAGGATCATTTGTACTATAAAAATTAGATCATCTTTATTACTAGCCCTAAATATGTGTGAAGACGTGGATTAAATCTTGGGATTTCCATAACCTGTTAATACTGTTAGTGCTATTTTGTTAAAAGCCCAGCCAACTGCATAAAGCCATATCAGGGCTATAACTGTTTCAAACAGAAAAAAGGAAAAGAAAATTAAGCATATAAAAAAGAATGCATTCGCACACATAATCTAAGGAGATGCCCCTGGCGTTGATCACTCCATCCAATTTATCACACAGGGGATGTAAAAAACATACCTGATTGCAAGTTCAGACGTAATTAAGGACACTAGAACATGTACAAAAATGGGCCTAAATTACCTGAATTCCCCAGAAACAGAAATTTAAACATAACTAAGGGCACTAAAACATATACAAAAACGGGCCTAAGTCACCTAAAATTACTTCCACATATTTCCCTTGGGCAAAAATAGTGCTTAATACTTGTACCCAATTATCAATCCTAAGTGGAAGTACGTAAGACTTTATCGAACACGTACGTATGAATGGACCAGCAACACACAAAACGATAGGATGAAATGACAGAAAGCAAAGGAACGAGGCAGAAACAAAGAAAGTGACAGAAAAGAGGAAATTTCTTGCACAAATTTTGCAGAAGGTGGGGTACCATTTATACTGAAAGAGCCCCAGCATCTCTATGGGGGATTTCCATAACCTATACAGGCAGCTAAGAATAAAATACAAGGAAATAAAGGCAGGTTCAGTTACTGATGCTGTGAAATGCAGAGTGCCAATACAGATTAATGACCCCAAACATACACAACACAATATAACCAAATCAAAGTACAAATTTATTCATCATCAATGAATTCAACTGTACCTTAAGATAAGCTGTAACTAATAACATCAATGTTTAGCAATATTTTTACTTTCAACAGAAATATTTCCACTTGCAATAGAAACGTTTCCATAAACGGATATAACAATGTTTTATATTAAAAGTTGTATTCGCTTACACCCCAATCCTACTCTTAAGGGTATTCATACCATACCAACGTCTGCTGAGAATTTTTATTGATACCAACAAAACAAAAACAAAATCAGCTGTGCACAGCTTATAATTCTATTCTCACTGGTGAAGCAAAAAGTTTTCATACTGAGCACAGCATGCAATGGCCGTTCACTGACAGAAAGTTTCCGTTCAAGCATGCAATACTTTTTCCATCTGTCCCTGTCAAGGGAGAGAATTTCAGGGTTTCACACTAAACAGGGGTGGGAACTACCGAAAAGAAAAAGAAAAAAAAAAAAAAAAAGATGAAATATACAGGGGTCAGAGGGGAATTTTTCAAGTGATTAACATCTGTTGAATCTGGTGCACTTTCAGGTGTCAGACCTTGCATTCAGACTGTTTAAAAAGGCATTTTCTGCTTACTTATTTTCTATATAAGCACTTATTAAATCACAAATTATTACACTTCTAGTTTAAAAGAAAAAAAAACTGGTTATGGTTTTGCTCATGAAATCCAAGGAAATTGATTCTTTCATCTGCAGAAATCCACAGAACTGAGGAGACTTCCTACCCCTGCTATACTACCTTTCCAGCAAAACTTTTGCCCGTCGTTTACAACAGCATCCACAACTTGCTCATTATGAATTACTTCCAAGAAGTGTACTTCGCTCTGAATACATGTCTGATACGCTGATTGCATGTGTGTGTGCATGTGTGTGTGATGCATGTAAATGCATGTGTGTGTGTGTGTGTGTGTGTGTATGCATGCATGCGTGTGTGTGTGCATGTATGTGAGCAAATGTGTGTAGATGGAAAGAGAGATGGGGCAACGAGGGTGTGACAGTCTCTTATCACTTCATTTTCAAATGTCAGAATACACACTTTTTGTTCAAAAATGGTGTCTGTTTTGTATATTTAAGAACAGTCCGTATAGGACTGTTACAAGCTGTTCTTTTTTCACTGTTGTTGCTGGTACTGTTACATTTCATTCTATAGTAGTTAAAGCTTATAAATAACACTTACTGTCTTCTCTCTAATTCATAGAAAAATCCAAACGAAATGTTTTGTAAAGAACTCTGTGCAATGAAGTGATGAACATTTCTTTTTAAACATGCAGGATGAGTGCCATAGGCTGACTCTGTTCTTCCACCACCACCAACCACAATAATCCATCAACTTTTGTAGTTTTGTACATCATATTTTCTCAAACCAGTCACTGTGGTGTAGTGGTTAATGCAACGGACTACCCACTGCAAGGTTGTGGGTTCAAATGCCCATCAGTACCTTCAAAAATCATTGTGGGAGTTTTCAGCTCTAACCAGCTCCTACCCAGAACTGGGATTGCTATGGGCTCATTGGGAAGACTGGGACCACACAGTCGAGTCTCATCCACTTCACCGATGCGTCATTGAGAGTGTGTTGCTCAAATCTTCTAACCATCACTGCAGGTGTCTGTATCTCTCGGGCCTGGTTGATGCCAGGATATATTATGATTGTAAGCGTAGAGTACAACCCTGTCACACAGACTCAATCCAGACGGAACTCCATAGCATCATGATTATATCATCCTCATTGACATCATCATCATCGCATTGTAAACACTGTTCCAGCTTCTGTGGCCATTAAAGTGGCACAGAAATGGAACGGGGAAAAAAAAAAAAGAAAAAAAAAGGTGAGCGCAAAGGTAACCTCCCAAGGTGCAATGATCCTTAAAAAAAAAAAAAGTTCTCATGTCAGTTGCCCCATTTGGTTGTGCTCAGTACAAATGCTTTTACAGCAACACCCGGAAGGAAAATATGCATGGCTGACCACCTATGGTTAACATAAACAAAATTTAAGGCTCCCTCTCAGATTAAATCAAAATGCTTAAACCCATACCCCCCTCTGTTTTCTTTCATCCAAGTTCACTCTATTTTCTCTCACATGCACAGAGGTTTATGCGCACACGCACACACATGCACACACACATACATACACACATGCTTACACGCGCACGCAAGTGCGCGCGCACACACACACATACACACACTCACACACACTTTCATACAAAATGATGAACCAAGTTCCCACAAAATGCACACAACTTTTCAATAAAAAAAACCTCCATAACAGGATCTTCAATTAAAAAAAATTCAAATACAGGGTCAGAGACATTTTCTCTGGATACATTCTTTATACTAAAACAGGGATACATAAAAACAAAACATGTAAAAACAAAAATTTCACAAGCAAAAAAAGGTAGAGCCACACTGCTATGGTGCATTCTCAAGAAGAGTAAACCAAATTTAACATGGACAATCTGCAAATACAAGATATGAATATGTGATTATATGTAATACAACACAAACACACTGCTTTTTTTACTTGTTATATGAATGGCTGCCTTTTTTCTTTATATCAAAAATTACTTCATATAACAATTTTTATTCACATGGAATCTATCACACCTGTTTCATTTATTGTGTGTAAATGGAAGGATATGGTAACCAAAACAAAACAGTTACTCTAACAGCAAGCTACCAGACCTGAAATTTACCAGGAATACTACTTGGAGGCTCCATGTAGCTAAAAATACTGAAACCTGACTGTCATTAATAACTGTTTATGGCTGCTGTTGCAAAGAAAATTTCAAACCAGTAGATTAACTTCAGCAGTTCATGTCATCTGAGTTAACTCTTTGACTCCCGCACTCTATCTACCAAATATGAAAACGTAACCCTTTCATTCCCACACCCTGAAGGAAGCTGGTGGATAGGGTGATGGAATAAAAGGGTTAAGTTTTGCTTTGCTAGCATGGTTGGCAATGCTGGATACTGGTAGACAGGGTGTGGGAGTCAAAGGGTTAAAACTGAATGACTATTTATTTCAGTTCTGTAACACAGGTGTGGGACATGCAAAATTTGTGTTTTTTATGAAAACAAACCAAACACCACTCATCAAAACTAACAAATTTGAACTTGAGTAAGAAAATCATCTTCCCACCCTTCCACCTCTCACTGGACCATGAAATTCTAACTGTTATAAGAAACCAACATATCTGTGCACACATCAGAATTTTGAAAATACAATATATACAATATGACAGAAGACAAATACTAGGATAAAATGCAGGACTGTTTGATATACACTGCTGAATATAAATGGATATACATATACAACTGCAATCCAGGCAATAGTGGAGACTTCCAAACCTACATCAAGGTATCTTAACTCTGTGACTCCCGCACCCTATCCATCAACTGCAAAAACATAATCCTCTGACTCCCTCACCTTATCCACCAGCTTCCTGGAGTCAAAGGGTCAAGTTTTTGCTTTGCTAGCATGGTTGACAATGCAGGATGCTGATGGACAGGGTGCGGGAGTCGAAGGATTAACATTAATTGAACATCTTCTGTTGATAAAAGGCCACCAGCAACTAATTACAGTTATGATATACATGATATTCTTGTGTATTTGCTTCTATAATTCAAAATTAACAGTCACACGAGCACATGTGCAAAGGAACTATCAGCTGATTAAAACACATTAGACTACACAGCTGAAACTGAAACTGTGCAGCTCGGAGTATCATTTTGTAAATCTAATACTGACTTGCCAAACAGAAATTTCAAGCTATATTTTGCATGACGTAATTTGTTGAAATGTGTACATATTCAATGGATGTGACACTTTCATAGTATGCTATACTGCGACAGAAGCCACTGCCTATTAACTTGTAACCCAGGTATACAAGAAATAAACTGTAAAATGGAAACTTTTGAATCCACCCATCACTATAACAAGTAAAAACTTACAAATCCCTGCTCCGTATTTCTTCTTTTCTTTCTCTGTTCAATGTGTACTGTTATCATTTTATACAAAAATAAATGCAAGCAACATTGCAATTACAACTGGATCTGTGTAAATTTTTGTTAAACAACTTATCAAGTAATGTTTGCTGAAGTTTCTCAGGATACACCTGATGCATAAGGATGCCTAAAAGTAAAAAAAAAATTTGCAATTTACATTTTACTAATATTTCACCATTTCAGATACTTAATCTGCATGGTTATTTGATTGCAGCAATGTAACAGAAATTCAAAACATTCAAAGCAGATATCGTAACTGTGACATAAGCCTATGAATAAGTACAAACCTATCCGTGAACAACTGAAGTTGGTCAAAAAGTATGAGAATTCAAAGCCCTGAAGCACACATGCAATACCATATCCAGACTCAAAATATACAGGAGTAGACATTCACTGCTTGCTCTATATTCTAAAATATTAACAGGCAGTAAGTAAGCAAGTGTAAAAACTGTACACATCGAGTAAGTCTTAAGATAAAGTATGCTGCATGCCACATGAATAACAACAACTTATACAAGTGATTTCAACAACTGTACACAAGAACATGTCCCTAGAACTCAAATCCTTTTATTTTGCCTTAAACCTATCCCATTCACTCTGGCTGCATCTGGCCAAACATAGCTCTCCCACATCTGTTCACTCCGGCCACAGCCGGCCGCATGTTTGCACACATGGCCAGTACTTTTCCATCACGCTGTAATCATGAGCTAGCTCACTCTGAATGGATGAAATTTGGCGGGTAGGTACACAAAGGACCAATGAACTGTTAACACTAAATTAAGACGCCACCACTGGCATCATTCACAAGAGAGAAGAAATGACCGCATTCCATTCTTGTCTTTGTGCGAAAGATGGCGAATACTAGGTGAAGTTTCATTGCGAGCTATGCAAATGGGAGAGGGTTAATCATCCTAGGCCCATCAATATCAACCATCCAGATTTTTTACAACCATTCATAAGTTTCATGTATGTACGATGTAATGTGGATGCACCCTCCACCAAAAGATTTTCCTTTCTTTTTTCCAGCTTAAACTTTTCTCTGGGTGTGTTGCTTCGAGCGGATTACGATTTATACTTTCTACTCCTGAACTGCAAAGCATTGGCCAGAGCACATACAAACTTGTCAAACTCTACAGTTCTATTCACATCACAGACTACAAGAAGATATTCATCAAATTCAGCTTCACGGTATCAACTCTAATTTAATACAACAGTCTTGCCCTGCACAAAACAATGACCCCTAATTCCAAAAGCTGCCATAGAGACATATCTAATAACTGTTTAAAATAAAAATTCTCTGCATGCACTGGATAAGCTACTGAATAAACAGAACATCACACATTCACAGGCAAACATATAAAGGTTGAACATACCCAGACGGTAACGGACTTTCACTCAAATCAATGTGCAATGTACATATATGTATATATACACATGTACTTGTATATTTTTTATATATAGGCCTACATGATATATATCTATATATAGATAGAAATATATCAATAGATATATAGAGATAAGTAGAGATATGGATATCTAAATCTAGATATAGATACATCCACACAGAGAGATATAAACACATTTATTCTGCAATCAGCGATTCATAAATATTATATTTATAAATGCAACACACACACAAACACACATGCGCGCGCACACACATACACACACACACACACACACACACATACTAGCTGCCTCAAAAGACTAGGTAAACAAGACTAAAGGCACAAACAGGAAAGTAAAATACAGAAGAATGTGATGACAAGTCACCCACAACAAAACAAGAGTGCAATGAAACTATTCTACCACAAATTACAATAAACAAACATGATTAAGCACCTTAAAAAATAATGTGACCGGTACAATGATTTTGTATGTGAAAACAAAAGCTTCATGTGTCATGACTTTGTATGTAGAGCAAAATTAGTGTTAATAAGACAGATAATACACCTCAAAGCACTACAGACTTGCTCCAAATATGAATTTTCTGTCTAAACCGTAAGACATTTCATACACATCTACAAAGATAAATGCAGATAAAAAAGGTTTACCTGATCTTTTTTGTGATTGGAACTGTCACATCAAACTGAAGACCAAAGAAGTTGCGAGATGTGTGAATTGAGAAACTGGGTAAACATCTGCCCCTTCAAAGTGCCTCAGGCACTTCTGTGTCATTTATGGGAACCTAATGAAGTACATAAGCTTCAGATGTGATGCATTTGTGTCAAAAGTTTTGAACTGATTTACGTCAAGCTCCCCACATGAAACTCTTACAGATCTGCTCTTACATTCTGCGTGGGCTGCTGCCAACATGCATGTGTTGAAAGCCAAAAGCACAGCCAGTGCTCACTTGATACAATGAACAAATTCATCATCATCATGTGCCCTGCCACATGGCATTGGCAATCTTGGCCCTCCACATGCATCTTCCCCTTGTCGATGCAGGCACATCTTCCACACTCTCTCTCCTCAGCCACCCTGCAAGTCTGTCCAATATTTTCTCCCTGGGTCTACCTGGTGTTCTCTTTCCCTCCACCTTTCCAACAATTCATATGATCCAATAATGATAAACAAAACATGTATGCGTCTGTTTCCCTCCACCCCTCCTCATGACAGCACGAGGTTTTCGTTTAGCTATTTGACCCCTGAACCCTGTCCTCCAGTATCCTGCATTGTCAACCATGCTATCAAAGCAAAAACTCTAACCCTTTGACTCCCTCACCCTATCCACCAGCTTCCTTCAGGAAGCTGGTGGATAAGGTAGGAGGGAGTCAAAGGGTTAAGTTTTTGCAGTTGATGGATAGTGGTGCGGGAATCAAAGGGTTAGGCAACAAAAGGGTGACACAAATGGTGACCACAGCCATTTGCATACATCACTGTCACTTACCAGGATCTCTAGGTGTCACACAAACCCTTTGACTCCTCACTCTATCCACCAGCTTCCTGAAGGAAGCTGGTGGATAAGGTAGGAGGGAGTCAAAGGGTTAAGTTTTAGCAGTTGATGGATAGTGGTGCGGGAATCAAAGGGTTAGGCAACAAAAGGGTGACACAAATGGTGACCACAGCCATTTGCATACATCACCGTCACTTACCAGGATCTCTAGGTGTCACACAATGTCGTCATTTTAAACACTATAATTCTTCAACCAACATCTAGTCTACTCTTGATGCAATTAACAAATTCGTGTGTAACCAATAATGATGAATAAAACCTGTATGTCTGTTCACCCCCCCCAGAGAGCCCAAATTTTCGTTTGTCAACAAAAGGTGATCAATACAAATGGTAACCACAACCATTTGCATACATCATTGTCATTTGCCAAGATCTCTTAATGTCATACAATGTCATCACTTCAAATGCTATAATTCTTCAGGAAAAGCTAAACTCTTGGTATACAGTTAGATAAATTCTAATACTGCATTTCTGTTTGCAAGATGTTATCAAAGCCTCGACTATTTCCTGATAAAACAGGCTGAAAAGGACAGAAACTTCTGTCATGTAACACCATAAAATCAAGCCATGAAAATGCGCTTAGGTTTCGTATCATCTGTAAACGCAGCTGTGCAGAACAAAAAACAACAACAAAACCAAAACACAAACAAATAATTGTACTTGAAAAAACAAAATAGAAATTTCAAATAGGACATTTGCACAAAAACTGTTCATTCTTCACATGCGTGCTTTTCCCCAGTGAAACAGACCTGATCCTGGCCTTGTAAAAATCCATATGTAAATAACCACAGGAGATTCTGTGCACATTTTCAGTGCCCAGTCAAACAATGGGATAGACAAGTGCCACAAACTGTGGGTTTTGTCTTTCCAACCTTTTTTTTTTCATAAGGAAGAAAAGAAAACCTGCTGCTAACACTTCACATCTTAACAAGACTGTCAAGGACTTCCAGTAACATATGTAAGAACATAATAAACATCAAAGCTGACCAAATGTTGACAAATGAATTTGAAATTCATTATGTATCATCTCATATCACCTGCATATAATTTCGCTGAACTCAGCTAATTTTGAACAAAACTTAACCCTTTAACTTTTGCAGCCTGTCCATCGGCATCCTGAATCGTCAACCACCCTAGCAAAGCAAAAACTTAACCCTTTGACACCCTCACCCTATCCTGCAGGAAGCTGGTAGATATAGTGAGGGAGTCAAAGGGATAAGTTTTTGCAGCTGGTGGACAGGGTGCGTGAGTCAAAGGGTAAAATCCAAATTTATCAAGATGAAGCAACTGTCCAGTATTCAAGAAAACCGAGAAAGCAAAAGACTATTATAGTATCAGTAAATTTTTTTCACTCCCCTCACAGATACATCAACATTGTCAGTGTCAACACAGACAAGAAAACCTGTCAATCTAGAATCAATCGGTGATTCTGGCAAAGTTACATTACGAATTTATCTTGGGTAAAACACATACACAAACACACAAATATACACACACACACATACATACACACTCACTCACACACACTCCTAAGAACACAATACTGTCAAACAAACAAACAACAAAAAAGGGGGGCCATACCCATTCAAACACATCTACATCAGCATGCCCTTTTTTTTTTTTTAACAATATCCAAACTGGGTCAAAGCTGTGACACAAACTCAGTGCTGATCATCTTTCAATATCTTCAAAAAGTTGTAAAAGTCATGCTGGCCCATTTGTCAAGAGTCAAAGAGCCAAACAAACTATAAGACAACAACAACAAAAACGATACACAAAAACCAAAACCATGATCACTGTAAACTAGGTGCACATTTCTTTCTTTTTTTCTTCCCATTCCCCTTCGGGACCCCCCCCCCCTGCTCATTTCAATTCTCCAACATACCACCAAATCTAATTCAAAGTGCTTGTGGAAAAAAGTACATGCCAGCTATGTATATATATATATATATATATATATATCTCACCTGTCGGCGTCACCAGGTTCGGTGTTGGCTGCTGCGTACTTTGTCACCACCATCTCCCTCCAGGCTGCTCTGTCTTGATTTTTGTGGACAATTTCTTGAACATTTAGGCCACTGATGTTGGTTATGTTCTTGACGTATGAGATTGGAGGTCTGCCTTTCTTCCTTTTCGCCATTGTTTTTTCTTGAAAGATGGTTGCCATGAGGTCCGTGTTCTTGCTGCATGACACTTGGCCAATGTATTCCAGTCTTCTCTTGCTGATGACTGCCAACAGTTTTCTTCTGGTATCAAATCTTCCAAGATACTTTCGTTAGTTCTTCTATCTGTCCATTTGACACAAAGTAGTCTCCAATAAAACCACATCTCTGCTGCCTCAATTCTTCTGCAATCAGTTTTTCTAACAGTCCAGGCTTCACAGCCATAAATCATAAGTGGCCAGATCAAACATTTCAAAAGTCTAACTTTCATATATATATATATATATATCTATATAGGTCAGAGCTAAGTCTCTGCTACAGTATGACAATAGACTGTACAACCTGCGCTTGTCTCTGCTGCCTTGCGGGTTACCCCTTGGGTGGGGAAAGGCTATGGGAGTAAACCTAGACAGAAAATCCCACAGCCATATACTGCATAAAGGGCATTGCCACAGAGTTTTGGCCATATGCTGCGACTTGCCATCTACTGTTCAGCCGTCTGTGTCTCCTATGAGAACAGCTGTCTTACTTCGGTTCGCCCTGGACTTGTGGAGGCAGGTGGACAGAGCTGCTGTGGCTCTGCGCAAACAACAGTAACTTACATATGCACACGGCGCCTAGCGCCAACTCCCCTCACAAAACATGAGGGTACACAAATAAAGCGTTAGGTTGGACTTTATTAACCACGACAGTTGACCATATATATATATATATATATATATATATATATATATATATATATATATATATTATATATATATATATATATATAAATATATTATGTATATATATGTGTGTGTGTGTACATATATCAAGCTGCCTGTGAAAAGAAATGATGCACTGCTGCTTTATCACTTCGATGGAGTTCAGTATGAAGCCTGTTCCGATCTAATATTCTTATAACAACACAAAGAACCCAACAGAACACAGTAGATGCTCAGTCACAGAACCACACTGAGTGAACAGTCCTCCAGAAAAAAGACTTAACTCCCTGCAGTAACAGCCCCTAAAATTCACTGAGGCTGAGGATCCTAAAGTGAATTTACATCAGACATTGATTGACAGGAGAGAAGAAATCTAAACTGTAGTTACTGTGAGATCCGGCATAAAAGGCTGCAGGATCTGATGCTGTTTCACGATACTTAATGTGAAATTCACGAGAATGGGGATGAGATAATGATGACGCAATAGAATTCCATTCCAGATTCAATTTGTGTGAAAGGGATGTGCTCTGTTCTTCCTTTTAAAATATATCCATCTTTCAACCAGGCTTTAAACAGAGACATCTGCAATATGAGGGAGAAAAAAAAAAGTGAGAAACACACTCAAAAACATGTCCTTGAAGTGGATGAGACAAAACAGTGGTTCCAATCTTCCACAGCATACTCAACACTGGGCAGTATACAAGAACAATTCAAGGCTGCAAATCTCACAATGACCTGGACTGACATGATCTTTGTTATTATTGTTATTGTTATTTAAAGCCAAGCCAACTGTGCAGAGCCATAACAAGATTATAACCATCTCAAAAACGTGTCCATACCTCATTGGAGAAAAAAAAACATTTGGAAAAGAAAATTAAAGTACATGCATCAATGCATTCATGTACATAATCTACGGATCTGCCCCTGGTATTGACCACTCTGTCCAATTTATCACCATGAGATTTTAAAAAAAAACTATCTAAAACAAATGCAATCATACTTAAGGACACTAAAATTTTAAGCATGTCACCTTTCCTTAGAGCCAAAAATGCACTTGATACATGTACAATTATCAATCTTAAGAGAAAGCGCTTCAGACTTAACTGAACACACAGGTGAACGTAACAGCAAGGCAGAAAATGATAGAAAGAAATGACAAAAAGCAAAGGAGTGAGGCAGAAACAAAGAGCGTGACAGAAAAGAGGAAATTTCCAGCATAGAAATTCCAGAAGGTGGGGATACCATTTATACAGAGGCGCCTCAGGATACGAGCAAATCGGGTTACGAGCACAAAATACTTGGAAATTCGCCTCGGTATTCAAGCCTTCGCTCGCGTCACGAGTGACGTTGTGATTACGCCACGTGCTTCCTGCCGCTGCATCCCGCTCTCAGTGTGCATTGTTCTCTCGTAGCGGAAGCATCTCTGCGTTCATTTGTGCTTTTCAGTGTTTTTTTGTGGTTTACGTGAAGAAATTTTGTAATCCACGATGTCGTCTAAGAAGATGGTTGCTAAGGATAGTGCTGCTAAGAGGAAGAAGGATACAATTTCCACAGAATTGAAGAAAGAGATCATAGGAAAACACGAGCATGGTCTACGTGTGGCTGATCTCGCCAAGCTGTGCTGCCGTTCGTCATCAACAATCTGCACTATCCTGAAGAAGAAGGAAGATATTTTTGGGGTGTGGAACGGATTAACTGGATTTCCATTATTTTAAATGGGGAAATTCATTTCAAGATACGAGTTTTTCATGATACGAGCTACGTTAAGGAACAAACTAAATTCGTAACCTGAGACGCGACTGTATTGAAAAACACCCTGGCATACCCAGAGGAGGATGAGAAGATCTGAACACCTATATTTCCTGCAGTCTGTTGCTCTAACCCTTATGCCACAGTGGCTGGTGGCACGTTTTTTGACCCTTTGACTCCCACACCCTCTTTATTAGCAACCTGCATTGTCAGTCAGTCAAGAAAATGAGAGGGACTTACAAAACCTTGTGAATATACTAGAAATAGAAAGCAAGGTAAGGGGCTGGAACTAAACAGCAGGAAGACTGAAGTCATGGTGATCACTAAAAAACATGAAATCCCCTCATGCAAAATAACAGCAAGTGGCATAACCTTGACACAGGCTGATACATTCAAATACCTGGGAACGATCATTTCATCAGACGGCAGATGCACATCAGAAATAACCGGCAGAATCGGCCAAGCCAAAACAGCATTCAAGAAGATGAAAAGCATTCTTACCAACAATGCCTATCAATTAACATCAGGAAGAGAGTTCTTGAATGTTATATAGAACCAGTACTGTTGTACGGATGTGAGGCGTGGACAGTCAACAAGCAAAGCCAGAACAAGATTGAGGCAGCCAAGATGTGGTTTCTAAGAAGAATGTTGAGAGGTCCATGGACAGCAAAGAAAACAAACGAGACAGTCTTGATGGAGGCAGACACAAGTAGATCACTCATAAGGAAGATTAGGAAAAGACAGGCAACATTTATAGGTCATTTTATGAGGAAGGGGGATTTGAAGCACCTGGTCACAACGGGAAAGCTGGAGGGAAAGAGAGCACCAGGTAGACCCAGGTAGAAAATGCTGGACGGACTTGCAGAGTGGCTGGGGACAAGGAGGGTGGGGGAGATGCTAGGGGCAACGAGAGATAGAGACAGATGGAAGTCCATGATCGCCAACGCCATGCAGCAGGGCACCTGATGATGATGATGATGTTAGCGAAGCAAAAACTTAACCCTTTGATGCCCTGCAGGAAGCTGGTGGATAGGGTGAGGACATCAAAGGGTTAAGTTTTTGCAGTTGGAGGATAGGGTGCCGAAGTCAAAGGGTTAAATGCCACTAAACAAAACTGGTTTTTTTATGTAATGGTGTTGTGAAGAAAGTAAAGAAACTGACTGACAAGTCTTGTTCAGTGAAATACATAAACATTCATAATCGGTTCCATGTGAACCTCTCTCTCCTTTCTTATAATCATGAATGAAAAGGCACACAGAGAATCAAATAAGTCAGCCAAAGAATGAAACAAACGCTGAACACCGGCTGCACGAGATCAGAAAACAAAAGTGTGTGCAAACCCAACCAAAACATCAATTTACACGTTCATCCATGATGATACTGACAAACTAAATATTCACATATGGTACTGATAAACTGCTAATTAATAAAAAAAAAAATCATCCAGTTTATTGCACACTTTCTCAGATTCTCTCTCTAATTCCCAAACGAAATATTACAAATATGAGCTAGTTAGTATTCTTCATTTCCTATACATCTTACAATACTCATTGTAAGAGCTCTCTAAAGAGGTTTAAAAATCAAAATGAAACAGGTAGTCAACAAAGTTTATGCTACACTATATACAGACTTTCATCCAGATGTCTCTTTCACAGTTTCGTTCCATGAACAAAAATGAACAAACAAGACTTCAGTAATTCCTCGTGTCTCCTCATACTGCATCAGTCTCGTTTTCTTTACTTTCATCATTGTCTTTTGAAGCGTTATCTTCAATGCCTTCATCCGCATTTTCTGCATCCTCTTCCTTGCCATCATCGAAGTCTTCATCATCTTTGCTGTCGTCTATCTCCTCAACATGTTTCTCGTCTTCCTCATCTTCCAGTTCTTCCACTCCCACCTCCTCCTCCTCAATTACCTCCACGTCACCTGTGAAGTCATCACAAATCTGAATTTGACAGTTTTCTTGTGTACTTAATTCTGAAATGCATTTACCTAGCAGTTAATTATTAACCTTTAGACTCCCGCAGTTAATTATTAACCTTTAGACTCCCGCACCTTGTCCACCAGCATCCTGCATTGCCAACCATGCTAGCAAAACAAAAACTAAACCCTTTAATTCCCTCACCTATCCATTAGCTTCCTACAGGTAGCTGGTGGGTAGCGTAAGGGAATCAAAGGATTAAGTTGTTACAGTTGGAGGAATAGGGTGCAGGAGTCAAAGGGTTAAGTTTTTGCAGTTGGTGGATAGGGTGCAGGAGTCAAAGGGTTAAAACAACTTTTTCTCATCAAACTATGGAATGATAATTTTCATAGCAATATTCTGTGTTTACATACTTTGTTGTATATTTTTCATTTTGTGCCTTTTTTGTCACAATGAATTTATCATAAGAAATTTGTGCTGCTCTCCCTGGGGAGGGCGCATCACCGCACTGTAGCACCGCCCATTATTTGCTTTTATTTTTCTGTATGCATGTATTTCTGTCTACCAATGAAAGTGGATTTCTCCACAATTTTGCCATGGACAATGCCTTTGTTGCCAAGGCATCTTCAGCATGCGCTGAGTACATGCTGCCTACAAAACCACTGTCATTGTTTTATCTAAACCACTGAAAACAGTCTTAAATATAAGTGAAGACCCTCATACTAATTATATCCAGACTGGACAAATACTAGAAATTATCTCCCTTGCCTGGGGTTCCCCTGGTGAGGTGGGGACGAGGGTGTTTGGGGGCAGTTTTCTGAACTTCACTATATATTATCGACCCAATTATCAATCCCATCAGACAAAAAGTATGTAAAGCTTTAATGAAAACATACAGGTGAATGGACCAACAAAGCAGAAAATGAGGAAGACAGACAGAAAGCTAAGGAGAAAGGCAGGAACAAAGAGTGTGACCAAAAAGAGGACATTTCTAGCACAAGATATCCAGCAGATGGGATACTATTTTGTACTGAAACAGCCCCTAGCATCCATATGGGGGAAGATCATATCAGTTATTTACAGCTCATAAATCTGAGCATCCATCAATGGAAAATCCCAACAATTCTACAGCACTCTGTATTCATTCCCCAAACCCATCCAACTTCTTTTAAACTTGTGAAAACAAGATTTCATTCTTTCAAATAATAAATGTTAAAACAGCCAACAAAAATGGAACATTACCAAACATTGCAGGTCACACGAAAATCATGTCTAAACAAAATTTTGACACCAAACAATTTGACATACCACAACATTACAACAACAA
The DNA here is from genome assembly GCA_030674185.1 of Monoplex corrugatus. Lineage (NCBI taxonomy): Eukaryota > Metazoa > Mollusca > Gastropoda > Littorinimorpha > Ranellidae > Monoplex > Monoplex corrugatus. Next base: position 62,289,000 of record CM060312.1, on the reverse strand, counting down.
CAAAAAAGAAAAGAAAAAAAGCCCATACAATTCTGCCAAATACAATTTTGAAATAAAAGGAAATTGAAAAGTGTGATTACTTCAACAGTCTTTGTGTAAGTACTGTTTGTTTCTGTTAGAATCAGAGGAAAACCAATTTAATTTTCACTAGGAACAAATTAACTGAGAAAGACAAACCTCCAGTCACACTGATTGATTTGAAAATTACATACCAGTTGTGTCAAATTCCTCATCGTCATCATCATCAACCTCATACACCTCTTCATCATCCGAAACTGAAACATGGGACTTTGATAGTACAGCTTTTTTGGTATGTAACTTGAATTACACTAACAGTTAATATTTACGGTAAGAGAGACTGTATGTCATTTTCTGTACACCAGTCACAGGAAGTGTGCAATGTTGTGTGTAATTTTTGTGTGTCTGCATAATTCTTATCTCATAACAAATACACACAGGCATTAGTATTGTTACAACTTACATACAAGCCATGAGTGAACAGAGCTTCACATTTCATTAAAAAATATCATAAATAAAAGACAGAAGAACAGGGAGGGGGAGAAAAAGAGTTAAATTTTTGTTGATTTGCTTTTTTCCACAAATGTACAAAGTTTGTACAAGTTTTGCTCACAAATTTGAGAACTTCTTAAAATGTTTTAGAATGAGCTCACTAATCTACTGTTGTTCATTCTCTATCACTGCGAGAGCCCTATTATTGCTATTTCTGTCAGTGACAAAAAGCAAAAATTAAAACCTTTCGTAAAACTAGGACTTTTTTAAAGACTGTAAAGACAGGTTATTATTGTTACTGTTTGAAGCCCAGCCGACTTCTTATAGCACATCAGGACACAATCATCTCATCACACACACCTAAAACTTATGGAAAGAAGAAAATCTGGAAAAGAAACTGAAGTACATCTTATCACTGCATTTATACTGATAATCCAAGGATATGCCCCTAGCATTGGCCATATCACCAAACTTATCACCAGGACGGTTAAAAACATCCAACCAAAAACAAACGCATAAGCACAACTAAATACACACACACAAAAATACACACCAAAAAACTGGCCTTCAGTGCCAATTGTTGCCACTAAACAGCTCACATTTCTTTAGAGCTAAAAATGTGTTTAATATATGAACCCATTTACAAGTCCTTCTCTACAAAGTATTAAGAATTTATAGGAAACATACAGGTGAAAGGACCAGTAAGACAGAAAAAGAAAGAAATGACAGAAAACAGACAAGCAAGGCAGAAATAAAGACAGTGACGGAAAATAGGAAATTTCTAGCACAAAATTTTGAGAAGATGGGAAACTGTTTATACCGAAAGAACCCCAAGCATTCCCATGAGCAAAAAAAAAAAAAAAAAAAAAAAAAAAAAGCCAAGTCACATTTGTACAAGTTTTAATAGATTTTTAAAGCCTGCATGAACTCTTCATAATGTAGTTACCATTTCCATATTCAGTTGCTGGAAAGAAAAAAGTTACAACACATTGTTTTACATTTTATCCAACTTACTTTCATCATCGTCATCATCCACTACAACCACAGATTCGTCAAGCTCATCTTCGTCATCACTGAAGTCACTAGAAACACAAAGCAATAAGGGAAATAATGAAACTAAACAAATCAAAAAGTAAAGAAACACACACACACACATCTTTCTTTTAAGTAAAACACACACACACACACACACAGTGACACACACACAGTGACACACACAGGACACACACATTTCTTTCATGCTGAGGAAACTTGTGACTTGAAGAAAATATCTTAAGAAAATACCATTAACTCTAAATCACTGTAACTTGCGAAAGTTTCTATTTCAAAATAAAATATCTAATTCATTTGTTCCACGAACTTGGAAAATGCAAGATAATACAAACTAGTACAAAATGGATTTCACTGTAAACAAACAGAAAACTGTGCTAAACCAACTCAAGTTCTGTGTCTTGTCTTGTCTTGGTTTTGGTTTGGTTTGGTTTGGTTTGGTTTGGTTTGGTTGTTGGTTTGGTTTGGTTTGTTTGGTTGGTTTGGTTTGGTTGTTGGTTTGGTTTGGTTATTAAGGATTTTCACACTTTTGGCAGTTTCAGCTGAAGTCATACATTTCTTTCTGTCCCATTTTCTATACCATTTTGCTATTATAAGAACAACAGGGATGATCATCATGATGCTATGGTGTTCCATTCTGGATCGAGATTACATAACAGGGCTTTACCCTACACATTCGTTCATAATATATCCTGGCATCTTTTTCTTTTTTTTTTTTTTTAAGTTTTCCCCACAGTGAAAAATTAAAATTTCAATAATCTATACATTCTGTCTCGGCTTAAATCAAAAGTTGGAGATCGACAGTACATAAATAAACAAAAATGAACATTACAATAGATACAAAAAGATGTTTTTTTCTGTTTAAAAATAAAAGGCAAAACAAGTGTCACCCTTACTCCATGCCATTCTCGCCAGGTTCATCAGACGACAAGTAGTACTGCAGGGGTTTGTCCACACATCATCCTTGATCACCTGCAATATTATTATTGTCGCAATCAGAAAAAAAAAATCATGGAATAACTAAGTCACCTAAAAAAAAGTATTTTCGCAATCAGAAAAAATAGTCACTGGAATGGATTAGGGGATATGATCAAGAGGGCTTCATCACACCCTTGGGCATGTCCCTTTCACGTTTACCTAAATTTGAAAATATATGCCTGTAAATATACACTAATACAGTAAACTCCGCATGCCCATGTAAAATCCTGTGTATAGGTGTGAGTGTGTGGAGGGGGGTTTCTTGTGGTGGAAGGCGAGACAAGTCATACACAATATACAATGTATCAGATACAAAGCTGACAACACCTGACCATGACCGACACATTACATTCAACGAAGACGGACAATACTGGCCATTCGGCAAGACTTCCACAAAATGATAAAGACATACAAATTATACAGGCTAACATTTACAAGTTTATTATGTCTACTTTAATTAAACATTTCCAAACAGTTTTTCACATAATAATGGAAAAGAAAAGTTGTAAAAAATATGCATGCCCCTTACGCTTTCCTTTCAAAGCATGTAATACCCATTATATGATCTATTGGGGAGAATGCACAATTTTTTTCATCCAAGTCAATTTCCTGGAGTCTCATGAATCAATCTGAAGCGTCTTTTACATATGCAAATACTTAAAGCTTGTGATTTAAGGAAACTCAAAACAGCAATTTTCACCTTTCTCATTATGCATCATTTTAAGCACCTATAGTGCCTTTTCATTTTAAAAGGTTTTTTAACGATCATTTTTTTTTTTTTTGTCTTTTTTTTTTGTCCCATTTTCTGCACCACCTTAATGACTAGAGAAATCGACACAGTTTTTACAATGCGATGATGATGATAATCATGATATCATGGAATTCCATCTTGGATTGAGACTGTGTGACAGGGCTGTACTCTAATCTTACAATTACAGTATATCCTGGCATCAACCAGGTCCAAGAGATACAGACATCTGCGGCACTGGTTAGAAAATTTCAGTAACACCCTCAATGATGCATCCAATACATAATATGATGCAATTGTATCTAAAACCAACACAATACACTGGTTTATCAATTCAGTTGGCAACGTTTTTGCTTACTCAATGAGTCAATCTACAACATTATTTCTACAAGAAGACAATGAAGTAAGTGTGCGTGCATGCCTGCGTGCGTGCGTGTGCGCGTGTGTGCGCATGTGTGTGGTGTGTGTGCGTGCGCATGTGTGTGCGTGTGAATGCATAAATTTGTGCATGTTAACCCTTGACTCCCGCACCCTGTCTACCAGCATCCTGCATTGTCAACCATGCCAGCAAAGCAAAAACTTAACCCTCTGATTCCCTCACCCTATCCACCAGCTTCCAGCAGGAAGCTGGTGGATAGGATGAGAGAGTCAAAGTGTTAAGTTTGAAGTTGGTGGATAGGGTGCAGGAGTCAAAAGGTTAATGTATCAGTTCACGAAAAGAAAAAGAACAAACTAGGACTACAGTACCAGTGAAATAAAAACTGTATCAACCTGTCATATGTTTTATCACTCACCTCAGCTATGTCATCGGCAGCAGGATCTCTATTGTCCAAAAACCATGTAAAGAAAGTGCGATGCAGAGCTCGTCTTTTCTTGTCCTTCTCTGTGTTGGGGCGTTTTGTGAGGTCCATTCCGTCTTTCCACTTTATTTCTGTTGACTTTGACTCAAGTTCTCCTGCAAATCAATTCACCATCATTATTCATTATTTTAACTCTTTCACTGCCAAGTTTCCCCAGAAACGGCACTCCTCAGTGCCAAGCATATTTTGGGCAGCCAATTTTGCAGCGCGGTATGCGTTTTTAAAAGCTTATATCTCAAAGACTATTAAAGATTTTCACTTACTTTTTTTTTTGCTGTGTAAAGGGCAGATGTTGTATTTATATATGAATGCTTGCTTATGTTTATGTGCTTGATTGATTATTCCACAGATAATCTTATTATAAAGAAAAACTTTTTTTTTTCATACGGTTTAGTAGTTGTACTACTGACCTTATTTCTTGAGTTGTGCGCCAGATATCATTATAATAAATGAGGAAAAGCAAAGGAAAATCTACACACAAAGTCAGCTGTCTGCTTATTCTACTTGGAGTGGTAGACAATGCGTGTCGATTTGCAGCCATTTTGGAGAAAACGCTTCGGAGAAAATGTGACGTAAATTCCGACAGTTAACAAAGCCACACTTTGGCCTTACTGCTGAAAAACTAGGTCGCTGGGTAAAGTTTAAAAATAGCACAGTCACCTGCATTTACCAGTGGAGCTGACGAAAGCTTTGTATCCGCGTGAAAAGTTATCGTTTAGCATGACCCCTCCAAGTCGCACAAATGCGACCATGGCAGTCGTATGGGAAGTCGCTTGATTGCGACCATGGCGGGAAAAGAGTTAACAGTGGTCTCAGTAATGCACAGATATGCATTGCTGATACATAACAGGGATGCACTGTGCCCGCAGATGTCCAATGGTGCCAGTTGATATCCTACAAAGCCTAGGAAAAATTGATTCTTGTTCTATCCAGTTCATGCCCTACAAAGCCTAGGAAATATTTATTCTTGTTCTAATCCAGTTCATGCCCTACAAAGCCTAGGAAAAACTTATTCTTGTTCTATGCAGTTGATGCCCTACAAAGCCTAGGAAAAAAATGATTCTTGTTCTATCCAGTTCACGCCCTACAAAGCCTAGGAAATATTAATTTTTATTCTTGTTCTATCCAGTTCATGCCTTCAAGCCTAGGAAATATTTATTCTTGTTCTATCCAGTTCATGCCCTACAAAGCCTCGGGAAGGTGGCTCTTGTTCTATCTTGAGCACTGAAGACTGTGCGTTTGGTCAAATGTAACAGGAGACATTTATTCACTGAATTTGGCCAGATTCCTGGTCTATATGCTTATCATTATTATCACTGCTGTTGTTTAAAGCCCATATGACTGCGCGGAGCCGTATCAGAGCTATAATCATTTCAAAATACACACAATCACCTCGCTGACCCTAAAAAAAATCCCAGAAAAGAAAATTAAGCATACACTTTGTTATTTCGGGACGATTGGTGGTGAAAGGACTAAATGGGGAAAAAATCAAATAAAATATACATAATCTACAAAATTGCATATTGTGCAGTTTGTGGGACACAAAGACTGATTAACTTATCAAAAAGTTCGGTGGACTCCCGCAAAAGGGGAAAGAGTGATGGCATTACAATAATTTATGCCATGTAGAATGGACGAAATTGTACAGTGTGTTGGTTTTGTTTTTGTTATTTTCCTGGTTTTTGTTGTATTTATTGATACAGGGAAACATATATTCATTTTGTCATACACATATTCCTGTAATAAATGGCAAATAATCCACGAAGAATCTATTTTCAATATTGGTGGTAAACATAGGCCTACTGATGAGATTAATGTTTTTGTCCTAATCACATCTAAGCTCACAAAAAATATTATGATGAAATAATCAGAATTGTAGGTAGCTACAATTTTGGCAATACGTATGTTTAAATCATGTAATACGTAAATAACTAACTGCTGTCTGTCTGAATGTTCCTTTATCATAATGAAGAACTACATAATAAGTAAGGACGAAAAACCCTCTGAGGATGGATGGGTGGAGTTTTGTAGGAAAAAAGGGGAGGATTTAGCAAAAAGGATTGTGATTTCTGTTTTTTAACTATTTTTTTTTCTCTTCTTTCGATGAAATTTGTACGCTCATCGTTTAAATAACCACGATGATTCATTATAATAGTGTACATATTTATAATGACGTATTCTGTCATATTAGATGATACGTGTTGTGCAGTTGTCATAGAAGGAAGTTCACGAGAAAGACATGAATGAGCGTGAGAATGAATGTTTCAACTGTGGGTCAGTTGATATGCCGGAAGAGTTATGGAAAATGGAAGCACGACATTTGAATCCGATGCATCTTTTTGTTGTGGTTTTTTTGTTTATTATTAGCGTTCATAAAAAGGTATGATTTGTGTATCACTGTTTGTGAGTTGATGATAACTTTAGTGTATATAATCCACTTGTTCTTTATGTATCATGGAGTTATAGACAAACAATTACTCCTGGAGAAGATAGCTATCACATATGATCAAATAAGAAAATGACCAACAAAATGTCATTTGCTTCTATGAATTGCAGAGGATTGGGTAATCTACAAAAGAGAAGAGATGTTTTTCACTATTTGAAACAAAAACAACATTCAGTCTACTTGATACAAGACACTCACTTTGACCCCAAACTTGAGAAGTATTATATGGCGGAATGGGGGTATACTGCGTATTTTTCTTCTCATAATACACACTCAAGAGGGGTAGCAATACTTTTTAACAACAACTTTGAGTTCAAAGTTAAAAATGTGTATAAAGACCCTGAAGGAAATTTTCTGATGGTACACATATATACAATGAGCAAGGATATTTTATTAGTTAATGTCTATGGACCAAACAAAGATAGCTCAGATTTTTACACACATATCAATGGAAAAATAAAGGAAATGAAAATATGTAATGTAATATTTGCTGGTGACTGGAATCTAGTTCTGGATCCAAGTATAGACTACTGTAACTATAAACACAAGAACAATATGAAGGCTCAAGAACAAGTGGAAGTCATCATTGAAGATCACTGCCTAGTAGATGTATGGAGAGAACTAAATCCTCAACTTCGGCGTTTTACATAGAGAAGACTTAACCCATTCCAACAGGGTCGTTTAGATTTTTACCTTGTATCAGAAAGCTTATGCCATGTTATTAAAGATGCTGATATCTTACCAGGGTACAGAACTGACCATTCACTGATAAGCTTGGAGATAGAAATAGGCGATGGTGGCAAAAAAAGTACCTTCTGGAAATTCAATAGTTTGCTTTTGAAAGATTCCCAGTATGTCAAATAAATAAATGAGCTTATTGAAAAAATCATTGCACAATATGCAGTGCTTCCATATGCAAGAGATAATTTACCGAATATCCCAACTGAAGATATACATTTTATAATTACTGACCAGTTGTTTTTGGATGTATTAGTATTACTCATGGAAATTCGCAGTAAAACAATTGCATACTCTACCATGAAAAAGAAACAAAACCGAGAACTTGAAAACACCCTAGAAAATGAAATAAAATATCTGGAAGCAAAGTTACATAAACATGAAGAGGATCTCATTAGTCTACACACTAAAAATGAGCAGTTGGTTGAATTGAGAAGTAAAAAAATGGAAGGTGTATTACTACGCTCCCGAGCTAGATGGGTTGGTGAAGGGGAAAAGATTACAAAATATTTCTGTGGAATGGAGAAAAGAAACTATGTTAGTAAACAAATGACAAAAATAGTGGGGGGAAATGGACTTACTATTAGGAAAACTTTTGATATTTTGAATGAAACAAAACGTTTTTATGAAACATTATACAAACAAAGAGAAACAGACGACTGTAACATTACTGAGATGGTTGACAACTTACCAACACTGTCAGCAGAGGAAGCTACTGATCTTGAAGGAGAAATATCTCTCGATGAAGCGACATATGTTCTAAGTAAAATGAAAAATGATAAAAGTCCAGGATCTGACGGTTTTACAGCAGAGTTTTTTAAAGTCTTCTGGAAGAAACGCATAGGAGAGTTAACTGTGCGAGCTCTAAATGATGGTTTCCATAAAGAAGAAATGTCCTCCACTCAGAAAGAAGGCATTATTATTTGTATACCCAAAGGAGATAAACCAAGAGAATATTTGAGAAATTGGAGACCCATATCTTTATTAAACGTTGTTTACAAAATTGCGACTGCGTGCATTTCTGAAAGAATTAAAAAGGTACTACCAAAATTGATAAATGAAGATCAGTCTGGATTTATGGCTAATAGATACATTGGAAGCAATACTAGACTTGTCTATGATTTGATAAACTATTGTAATTTAAACAAAATTCCTGGATTGTTATTGTGTATCGACTTTGAAAAAGCTTTTGATTCTCTTGATTGAAATTTTATAATAATAATAATAATAAATGGTTATTTATGAGCGCTTTCCACTTGCACAAAGCGTTTTACAACAACAATAAAAAGTAAAACAAGCACACGAACTCACAGACACACACCAACACACACACAAACACGCACAGACACACACACACACGCACGCACGCACGCACACAAACACACACGCGCACGCATTCACACTCAAAAACACGCACATCAAGAATACAGAGCGGCAGAAAGAGGGTCTACAAGAAATGTTGCTGGAAGAGAAAAGTCTTCAGACTAGTTTTAAAGGAGGGAAATGAAGGGCTGTGACGGAGATTGTGAGGCAAGGAGTTCCACATCTGCACAGCAGATGATGAAAAAGCTCGACCACCATGCCTCTCTCGTTTATATTTTGGAACGCGGAATGTTCTATCATCGGTAGCAGAGCGAAGAGATCTGGGTGGTACATAGATCGTAAAGATGTCAGAAAGGTATTTAGGCGCAGTGCCAATTATGACTTGGTAGCAGAGACAAGAAGCTTTGTATTTGATTCTTTGTTCAATAGGTAACCAGTGTAACTCTCGTAGAAGGGGTGTACAATGTGCCGATCTTTTTGCTTTGCACACTATTTTGGCTGCTGAGTTCTGTACTTGTTGTAGTGGTCTGATCAGGGTATGTGGAGAACCGACAAGAAGAGAATTGCAGTAGTCTAGTCTAGATAGTACACAAGAACTGACAAGTGTTTCTGTTGCATCAACTGTGAGGTAGCGACGTATAGAGCTGATGCGTCTGAGTTCATGGTAGGCTACTTGACAGGTTTTACTGATATGATGTTTCATGGACATCTCTTTATCAAGGAAAAAGCCAAGGTCACGTACATTGTCTGAAAATGAGACGGGCGTATTTCCTAGGTCAAAAGTAGGAGGTAGGGAAGTGGCATCAACTGATGGAGGAAGGAGTCTAAGAGCTTCAGTCTTGTCATCATTTAGTTTCAGTTTGTTTTCGGTCATCCAATTTTTAACTTCTGTGACACTATCTTGGAGAGATTGAATGAGATTATCGTAGTTTGAAAGCGTATCAGAATGTTCCAGTTGAGTATCATCAGCATACATTTCATGACGAATGGAATGAGTATCAATGAGATGAGTGAGTGGAGTGGTGTAGAGTATGAAAAGAACAGGGCCCAGAACAGAGCCCTGAGGAACGCCGAAAGTGAGAGTAGATTCAGAGGATCTATTTCCGTCTACTAGAACAATTTGCTTTCTGTCAGAGAGATATGATCGAAACCAGTTGAGCACGATATTTGTAATTCCAAATGTTGTATTCAGGCGTGAGAGAAGGATGTCATGATCTATTGTGTCAAAGGCAGCAGAAAGGTCCAAAAGTAGAAGAACAGATATTTTGTCTTGGTCAATAGCATTCAAAAGATCATTTACAATGCGTAAAAGAACAGTTTCTGTAGAATGGCCAGGCCTGTAAGCAGACTGGTGATCGCTGAGAAGTGAATGAGAGGTCAAATGGGAGAAAAGCTGGCGAAGCACAAGTCGTTCAAGAAGTTTAGAGAGGTATGGAAGGTTGGAGATGGGTCTGTAATTTTTCAACTCGTTGGGGTCCAGATTTGATTTTTTCAGAAGGGGTTTTAACACGGCTGTTTTAAATTCAGTTGGAAAGACGCCGGAAATGAGTGATTCGTTCATGATATGAGTAATGCTAGGCAGAAGAAGGTCTAAATGCTGAATTAGAAATTTGGTGGGCATTGGATCTAGTTCACAAGTCTTTGGAGTTGTCTGCATGATCGTTTTTCTCACTAGATCTTCACTAACGGGAACAAAAGCAGACAAAGGGGTGCTAGAGAAGGGCGGGCTGATGTTATGAGACTGTAATGTTGACGGGAAGTTGTTTCGAATGGTTGCAATCTTGTTGCTGAAAAATTCGGCAAACAATTTTTCAGCAAACATATTCGGAAGGAGCTTTATATCTGAGACAGAAGGTAGTGAAACGGACTTATTTTTACCAAGAAGGTGTGACATATTTTGGAAGAGCTGCTTGCATGTGCGAGAACCTGACACTAGCGACGAATAGAAGGTCGTTTTTGCAGTGTGCACTATGTCCGTGACATTGCGCTTCGCAGCATCGTAGATTTGTTTGTGAACAGTGAGCTTTGTTTTTTTTCCACTCACGCTCTGCACGTCTGCGTGCGGTTTTAGCTTCGCGAAGTGGACCAGAGACAGCGTTGTACCAGTGGCTTGGTTTTCCATCGCGAACTTTTATCTGTCGCATAGGCGCATGCTTGTCAAAAATAGATGAAAGATTTGAGTTTAATTCTGAGATTGACAGATTTGGTGTTAAGAACTGCGCGATGTCGTGTGCAAGTTTATCGTGATCAATTTTTCCGATGGAACGAGTGGAAACATATTTCGGAGGACGTTTAAGTTTAGGTGTAGATAGATGGCACAAAATGGCAAAATGATCAGAAGCAAGATCATGACACACATTGGTGGAATGAATGATATCGTCATCATTTCTATGTATAACTAGGTCAAGAATATGTCCACACTTCTGAGTTGGTTCGGTGACTGTCTGTATCAGATTAAACATTTCAAATTGTTCTATCAACTTCAAAGCATTTGTGTTAGTAGTGTCATCAACATGAAAATTAAAGTCGCCAGAAATCACAAGTTTGTTTGGGCATTGTAAACAAAAATCAAGGAAACCGGTAAGTTCAGTAAAGAACAGAGGCGTCGTGAGTTCATTTTTCTGGTTTGGTGGAATCCTGTACACAAGGAAGAAGCTTACACGTTGTTCGTTTACTGTTAGTGTTAGCTGGGCCAGTTCAAAAGACACATGATTAAAAGGAAAATTAGACACACTGAAACAATTCTCAGCAAGATGGTCTTTGATGATGACAGCAAGGCCGCCACCACGCTTGATCTTGGTTGTGTGTTGTCTCGGGAAGGAGAGCAGCTTGTAGCCTGGTGGAGTCAGGTCGTTGAGCTTTGCTTCGTCGCCAGTCTTACGAAGCCAGGTTTCCGTAAGGAAGAGGACATCAATGTCGTGCTCGTGAATAAAGTCACGAATGGCCGAACGTTTGACAGAAGGGCCTACAGACTGCGCATTGAAAACACCCATGCACAGCTGATTGGGAATTGTTTTTGCTTCTTGAAGAGGAACGGTGATTAGGTTGGAGAAGTTGGCGCCCTGGGGTCGTGGAGGCAGTGAGGTGATGTCAGACAGGATGGAGGGCGGTACAGGTCCATGGACAGCAGCCGGATCCCTATCAGGTATGCCGCAGACAGCCTGAATCCTGCGACGCTTCCTCGTGCCCCCACGACACGAGCGTTTGCGGGGAAGATTTACCCCTATCGACAGCTCTTTCAGTCGGGCAATAACAGAGACATCGAGTCGGGCGCCTGTGGTTTTAGCCGCTAGCAACTGCGCTCGTGTGTAACGTGTCGGCTGGCTGGGGTCAAAGGTCAAGATCTCACACGCCGCTGGAGGGTAGGGGAAGTGAGGGGGGTGGGTGGATGGAAGTAGGGGGTATGAGAAAGTTACGTTAGGCTTACCACGGACAGCGCTGGGTTGAAGTGAGTGCACGTGCACGTGGAATAGCGAAGAACATGGCGGGCGTTTAAAATAGCTGACTAAGGCCAGACGTAGAAACAAGAAAATAAACAGAACCTTGAAGTAAGGTGGCATGTCGACATCTCTTGCTGACCACATCTTCATCAACACTTCCCACAACACCACAACAAATCATTCAGTCGAACACCTACTGTAGACAGAGAATAACACCACAAAACACGAGAGAAAGGTAGCCGTGCCTGCTAGGCGGCTGAACCGTGATGCACAAGGTATTGTCTGCATATGACTTTCCTGATGACATCAAGAAGGGATCGAGGTTTTTTACAATAACATTAAGTCTACGGTTCTAGTGAACGGTAATGCATTGATCAGCATGGTTTGAAATAAAACGAGGTTGCAGACAGAGAGACCCTATATCCCCGTATTTGTTCATTCTGAGTGCTGAAATTTTAGCACTGATGATCAGAGAAAATGAAAACATTAAAGGAATCACCATTGGAGAAATGGAACATAAAATAGCACGTTCGAACAAACCATAATCGTTATAAAAGATTTTGGAGAAAAATCAGGGTTGAAAATCAATATTGATAAAACTATTGTGGTATGGATAGGAAGTATGTTGAATAGTGACGTTAGATTCATGCCACACCTCAAATTTGTATGGAATCCTGATAGTTTCAAAATACTTGGCATTTGGTTTACCAGTGATTTAAAGGGCTGTGAAAAATTAAATTTTGACGAAAAGTTTAAAGAAATAAAAGCTTTGTTTGCAATATGGCTAAGACGGTTAATAACTCCCCTGGGCAGAGTTGCTGTTTTGAAGTCACTAGTTTTATCAAAACTGGTTCATCTATGGCTATTGCTGCCTAACCCACCTGACTATATTATTGATCGATTGCAGAAAATGGTTTACAGGTTTATCTGGAACAAGAAACGTGACAGAATAAAAAGAACTACCATAGTTAAATATGTTAAAAGATGGAGGACTGGGTGTGACAAATATCAACAACTTTGTAAATGGACTAAAGTTAACATGGCTTAACAGACTTCATAAAACAGATCACAAGTGGAAATATGTTTTTTATCATCTGTATCCAAAAATGATACAAAATAACCAATATGGTCCGAGTATATATGCAAGACAACATCATCATACGAACGATTTTTGGAAAGATGTTTTCAAAATATATGAAATATTTGAATACAGAATACAGCCCAAATGTTCAGAAGATGTTCTCTCAGAACCCTTATTTTTCAATAATAATATCAAATTTGTGACAAATAGTGTAAAACATACTGATTGGATTAACAAAGGTATTTATCAAATCAGACATCTCCTCGATGATACTAGTCATTTTTATTCATATGAAGAATTCACTGAAAAATACAACATACATGTGAATTTCTTAAATTATTTCAGTTGCATAAAATCAATTAAAGACTATTTAAAGAAAATTGATATCCCAATTATTAATAATAAAACGCAGCTGATTCCATGTTTTCTCAAAACAATTAATTCACAAACAAAAGGAACAAAACTATTCTATGAAATTTTAACCAATGACGATAAGCGTCCAAATTGTTGCAATAAATGGGAATTAATATTTGGAGAAGAAATTAACTGGACGCGATGCTTTACAAACTTACAGAACATTAAAGAAATTAAACTTAAATGGTTTCAGATAAGAGTCATCCATCGAATACTGGCTACTAACGTTGTACTCAAAGAAATGGGTTTAGTACAAAGCAATTTGTGTAATTTTTGCAATCGAGCAAGAGATAGTATACAACACTGCCTTTGGGACTGTCAGTATATACAGTCATTTTGGAATGAATTTGAAACGTATGTACAGACAAATTGTACACATGTTAACAATTTAAAACTGTCAAAACAAATGATTATTTTGGGATTTGACAAAACTTTTACAAGTGATAAAATTTTTGATTTTATTCTGCTTTTCGCAAAATACTTTATTTATCAATGCAAATGTGAAAAACTGATGCCAAATCTGCACATCTTTAGGAAAAAACTTAAACAGAGATACGATATAGAATTGTATAATCAAAAGTTGAGAATGACTGCACAAAATTACGAAATGGATTGGACGTACTACCGCCCAATTATTACTTTTTAATGATGACTATTTTTTTTTTTCTGATGCGCACAGCCAGATTCTGCAGACTATGACTTAACATACCGCAGTATTAGCTAGATAAATAAATAAGACGTTATATAAATATAATAATACCGCAAACAAACAATGGGTTAATTGTGCTGTTGTTATAAATATAATTATTACTATTATTATCATAATTATTTTCTCTGAGGAGTGTGTGTGGTTCTTTTCTTAAGATAGGGTTGATACACTCATGCCTTTTTGCTTTACTTTATTGTTCGTGTCTTTATCAAAATATTCAAATGTCAGCTTGAGATTAAGTGTACAGATGATTGTATGTCTTTATGCAATCTGTATACACGTGTGTGTGTGTGTGTGTGTGTGTGTGTGTGTGTGTGTGTGTGTGTGTGTGCGTGCGTGCGTGCGTGCGTGCGTGCGTGCGTGCGTGCGTGCGTGCGTTGCGTGCGTGCGTGCGCGCTCAGATGCGCTCATGTGTGTATGTGTGTATGTGTTTTTGATCATAAATGAGTGTACACACATTTTGTATATTTGGATTGTCATATATAATATCCATTTAAGTGTTTGTTCTACAAAAATGAAGTTCATGTTTATATTGTATGAATTTTTTTCCCTAAACTTGAATAAAAAAAAACTGAATAAAAAAAATCCAAAAAAAATCACCATGTTAACAGTTTTCTCCATAGTCCATCATTAAAATTTTATCTATACGAAGTTAAAACATAATCGCGTTTCATATGGAGTAAGTATAAGTCAAAATACTTTTGAATCTTTATGATATACTATTCTGTTTCACAATTTTATACAGTTACGTATTACATTAGTCATACCAGTGTGTGCTTCAGTAGTAGTTGACACAATTATATGGTTAAAAATGTATTATTTTCAGACAATCCATTTGGACTTTTTTACTGAAATGGAAATCTCTTGGAATATATCACTTTGCTTTGGATATGAAACTATAATATGTTGTCTGGCATTTTTGAAGGGGTTATTTCTCAGATTCTTTGTTACAACAAGGTGAATATATGACTTCTACAGATTGACATATCTTATAATATTAACAGTTGATTAACTATCAAAAAAAAAAAATATATATATATATATATATATATATTATACACGTACTTTTTCATGTGTAGAATCTGTCCGTGTGTGATGTACAGCTGTCAGTAGGTTATCTAGTTGTCCATTATTTCTTAAACTTTTTGCAGTCTGTAAGTAATGCCTTGCGTTTGTTTGCTGGAACCTAAAGCAAGCTAGTGTTGAGAGATTTTTGAAAATGGCGTTTGGTACATTTTGTGGACATTTCAGTGTTTTCAAGATTATCTTGTGTGCATGTCGAGATTACTTCCTTGTGAGTTTTCAATTTTGTTTGGGGAAGGAATATCTATATTTGTTGTTTTCTGTGAATCCTTTGTCATTTATTTGTGGTTGATTAGCTTAAAATGAAGTAAACTGACTGATTGCTAGTTTTATTGATACCAACTTACAGATTGTAGTATTCACGCTAAAAAAAAAAATTAAAAAAAAATAATAAAAAATTAAGCATACACATCAATGCATTCATGCACATGATCTAAAGATATACCCTTGGCGTTGACCATTTCACCCAACTGATCACCTGGGTTGTTAAAAAAAAACACACAAACCCAAACACCTTATATGTATAAACCTTATTAAGAACACTTGAACGTACATAAAAACTGGTCTAAATTACCTCAAATTGCATAGAAGAACTGCAAATATTTCCTTAGAGCCAACAATACCATAAATACATATACAAGCAGAAAAAGATAGGAAGAGATGACAGAAAGCAAGGGAACAAGGCAATTCAAAAAAGGGAGGATTATATGTACCTCAGCATGTCAGAGAAAAATCATCAATTTTCCCTTTTTCATGTCTAGCCATTCTATGTCCACCTTCTACCCCCCACATCTCTCTCTCCCTCTCCCTCCACACCCCCTCCAGCTTCTCTGCAGAAGTTTGTCTTTCTATCTGTCCCTGAACATCTATACCCTGACCCAAGAAACCATGATAACTTCCAGAAGCTTGGTCATCTCATTCAAGAAAAGACCCATTAGATCCAAGGGCCAAAGACCCATGCACCTTGATTTCCAGAATGAACCCTGCTTGAACTTTTTAAGACAGAACTGACACTGTGATAGCAGTCTATATGAATGAGGGAAGTAGTTCAGTGTGATAAATTTAACCCCTTCACCACCAGTGATTCTAGAATGTTAAAGTCCTCAGCGCCAGCTGTTTTACAGAAAAAACAAGAAAAATGAATCTACCGATTTCAAATGACTGTAACTTTCTTATTTCTCAACCAAATTGCTTTCTGTTTTTCTTTTTTTAAAAGAAAGAAGAATCATTGGAGTTTGGGATTATACAACAAAACAGTATGTTTATGCAACAGACTGATTTAAGAGCACAATTAAGAGCAGCAAGTGAGAGAGTAACGGACCCTATTGTTGTCACATTTTGGTGACATCGCGGTCTGCCGTACTGTAGCCAAAAGGCGCCATCGGCGGTGAAAGGGTTAATAATTCTGCAATGTGCTTATTCAAGAATCTTTCATTTCTTACTCATTTCAGTGCAAATTTAGGAATCAGGTTGGGGTCTTTGGTGTCAATGGTTCATGGGGGCTGTCAATGGAGGGCTGTGGAGATGGTCTCCATAACTGGTCTCTTTCATGGTCTGGCTCCATGACCATGTGATTACTGTTGAAAGGGGAACTTGGTAGGCAGCCTTCTTAGATTATATAAGCACTGCTGAACTCCAGCAAACTGACCCAGCAATAGTGCAGAGCCTCCACTAGTGGACAGTCTAACACCTGTTTAACATCATCGCTCCCATAGGCTTCCTGGCACTAGGACTTCAACTGAATGCACTTGGACCGCTGTATGTTGCATAGATGGAACAAGTGGTGCACAATCAGTGCCACTGACAAGGTGCAGAAAAAGAAAGTAAAAAATTACAAATACTATGTAGCATTCACCAGGCAGACTCTATGAATGAGATGAACAGCTTAGCAGTAAAACAGTAAACATGTAAACTCTTTTACCTGTGTCAGCTAGATGAAACTCTTTGCACAACACCTCATTGGTGAAGTATGGATTAGACTTAAAATCAAAAGTCAATTTGTAACCCGATTTGATGTCTTCATACTCTTCCAGCTGCACCTGTAAAATAAAAAAAACGTAAGAATCTTACATTACACACTGTATCGAAAATCATCTGGTCAAAGTGCACTGTGAAGCTGACAGAACAGTGGTGATGGGGACAGATATTTCAGACAACTAATCAACCAACCAAACAACGAATAAACGAAACAATGGTTAGACTATTGTACTGTTAAAATATTCTAGTTTTTTTCATAGACTATTGTACTGCTAAAATGTTCTCTATTTTTTAACAGAAAGGAAACTTCATTTTCAACTGACAAAATACTCACCCTAAGAACCTGACACAAATTTAATAATAATCCATCCACAAAGAACAGGTTTGTTCTCACGCACACATGCACAGCACACGCACATGCATTATGCATATTATCAAATGGGACACAACCAACACCACAAAACAGCTCTCTTTCAAAAATAGCTACAAAATTGCAGATTGATCCTTGTGGCTTTTTTAAAGCCAGTCATACTGTTGCTTGTCTTGTATGTGTATGTGCGTGTGCGTGTGCGTGTGCGTGTGTGTGTGTGTGTGTATGCATACATGCATGTGTACATGTACACGTACTTTCATGCATGCATGTATGCGTGTATGCATGGCATGTGTGCGTGTAGGGGCCTATGTTACTGTTACTGTGTGTGTATTAAAGTGTATGTGTTTGTATATCACTATATGTGTGTATGTGTTTTCATGTGTGTGTTTGTATGAAAAAAACAACTGGTATTTATCAAAGACACTAATTCTACATTTTCCTTCTTAAAATCTTAGACTGTTTGTACTAGTCAAACTATCTATTAATTTGATTACATTATTTGTTGTTCCTGATGAACTATGCTCATACTGCATTAAAGTCTATGTTTATTGCTGCATTACTCCACCAAATGACTCCCCGCTCTTCCTCATTCATGTATATGTGTGTGTGTGTGTATGTGTGTGTGTGTGTGTGTGTGTGTGTGTGTGTGTGTGTGTGTGTGTGTGTGTGTGTGTGTGTGTGTGTGTGTGTGTGTGTGTGTGTGTGTGTGTGTGTGTGTGTGTGTGTGGTGAACATGCGTGCATGCATGCATGTGTGTGTACTGTATGTGTAAGTCCGTTTGCTTGTGTAAGTGTGGGTGTTTGTTTTCATATGTGTGGGTGTATTTATATGGTCATCATCACGTGCATGTGCCTTGCCGCAAGGCACTGGCAATCATACAAAATTATATATCTATTGTAGCTCTGCAAGTATATATATCTCTCCTACCCTTTTTGTCCCCAACTACTCTACAAAAGTGTTATTTTCTCCCTGTGTCTACCTGGTGCTTTTTTCCCCTACCTTTCCTGTCATGACTACATGCTCAAATTTCTCTTTCTTCATAAAATGTCCAATAAATGTTGCTTGTCTTTTCCTAATCTTCTTACTAAATGTTCTGTTTCTGTTTGTGTTTGCATCTTTTAAGAATCATTTATGTTATTCGATGCCCATGAAACTCTTAACATTCTTCTTAAAACCACACATTTCAGCTGTCTCAATCTTGCTCTGACTTTGCTTGTTGATTGTCCAGGCTTCAAATCCATACAACAGTTCAGGTTCTGCGTAACACTGGAAAAGTCTCTTCCAGATATTGATTGATAGGTATTTGTTGGTTAGAATGCTTTTCATTTTCTGCCAGACATTTATTTGATCAATATGCATTTTTCATCCTTATGTATTTTTATGGACAAGTTTCATTACTACAGATCTACAGTAGCGTCCTTATAAAGAATCTGCCTACAGTACGATGAATTTCCAGCAATAATGCAATCTTTTTGTTTTTCCAGCCCACTTCCTTCTCTTTCATTCTTGTAAAAAAATTCTCTCTATATATAATGAACAAACCCTATTATCACCCATAACCAATTACCCTTTCTATGAATGAGGTGTTGTTTCCCAACGACCAAGCTTGCTAGATTAGTAAGATATAGTCTTGCCCTACAACAAAAAAAGCGCTAACATTGGTAAAACTGCTCAGCATATAGACCTCTGCATGAATAGCAGAATGACCAGCATACTGGTGTGTGTTGTGTGTGTGTGTGTGTGTGTGTGTGTGTGTGTGTGTGTGTGTGTGTGTGTGTGTGTGTGTGTGTGAGTGTGTGTGTGAGAGAGGAGAGAGAGAGAGAGAGAGAGAGAGAGACAGAGAGAGAGAGAGAGAGAAAGAGAGAGTGCGTGCGTGCGACGAGCTATATGCACAGGACATTTTATAAGGCAAGAAAAATCAGAGAACTTAGTCACAACAGGAAAGCTGGAAGGAAAAGAACAGGCAGATCCAAGGAAAAAATACTGGTCGGACATGCAGAGTGGATGAAGACAGACAGGAAGAGTTATGTACTTGAAGTGATGAAATATTGATTCGTACAGAAGGCCATGATCGCCAAAGACATGAACATTGTTAGATATAACTGTTAAAAATATATAAAACGGAAAGCAGCTACATAACACATACACACACACACACACACACACACACACACACACACACACACACACACACACACACACACACAACACACCACACACACACACACACTAGCAAATAAAGAACATGTTTCACAATGAGTTGAAGAAGAAACGAACTCATGTGTCCTTCACTGCAGAGGTAAAACGGACGAAAGTACTGATACTCTCATTAGTCTCAAAACAATCTGACCACATTATGGTAGTGAATACACTTCCTCCGGGTCAACACAAAGACAGACAGACATACAGATAATCTAGTCAAAGACAAAGATGTGCTAAAGTCTGACCTTGCTGAGGAACTGGAGGCACTCTTCCTCCTCCTGGCCAACAACAGCTGAAATCTGAGGGTGTCGGATAAACTAGAATGTCAAGGGAAATAACTACGTAAATCTTACAAGCAAACAGCATAACCAATTCAACAGTGCTGACAGTTCCATGCCATCAAAAATTTATAAAGCATTATTTAACAATTTTTGATAACATAAATGATAAATGATAAAAATATAGACAAACAGGAAAGCACTATGAAAATAAAACATTAAAAGATAAATCAGCGCCAACACTGTAAAACCAAAATGCTGCTTAAGGCCCACATGACCGAAGAGACTAGATGCCTTACATTTGTATAATTATATAAGGATACCCAACATGAAAAATTCACAGACATTGATAAGACACCAGAATTTTTCCTTCCATATTCCCTTAAATAACCACAACAACATGAACTGATGAAGTCGATGACGACTACTCTTACAAATGCTACCATCAACCTAAATCTTACTGAATACATTCATGAGTATCTTAAGCAGAATCGGCAATACATCCAAACAGAAAACTTGATGCAAAATCATCCATTAACCCTTTGACTCCTGCAGCCTGTCCAACAGCATCCTTCTTTGTCAACCATGCTGAAGAGCAAAAACTTAACCCTTTGACTCCTCAGCCTATCCACCAGCTTCCTGCAGGAAGTTTGGTGATAGCTGAGGAGTCAAAGGTTAAGTTTTTGCAGTGGTAGATAGGGTACAGGTGGCAAAGGTTAACAGCTGGCAAATCATTCAGTTTAACCTTTTTTTTTTTCTTTTTGATCAGATACAATATAGATGATAAACTACACTCAAGTAAAAATGTGCACACCCACACATATACTCTCTCTCACACACACACACACACACATACACACACACACACACACAACACACACACACGTGTATGTAATTTTTTTTAATGGGAAATAAGGGAGTTGAGATAATATATTAAAGTGAAACCTGGACGTCAAAGGAGAATGCTGAAGAAAATTCAAGACAAAAGTTTAGGCAGAAAGAATTACTGTCTTCTTAAAATTAAATATTCAATACATGCAAAATTTCCTGCAATATTTTCATACCCCAGAATGAATAGACACTCATGAAACATACACCTAGGAACATGTATATTTAATAAATTATCCATTAAGAATGAATACTGGAGGAAATATTAATACTGGCAGAAATGGTTCTGTCTGAATTTTATCTGTAGATTGATCATACAATACATTCATCGATTATGATAATGTTATTGAAAATTTGCAAACTGTGAAACTGCATTGGTATGGTGGTCTGGCGTGCACACACACACACTCATATCAAATAAACCAAGCACACATACACACACAAACATCACTTAATGTTCATAAATCTTCCTTCTCTGTGGATTTCACCAAGCATATCAAAATGACTACCCATTTTTCTGATTCAAACTCAAAGAAAAAAAAATTAAATGCAATAAAATGGTAAGAATCAGAGAAGGGACTTTTGTCCTAAATGCAATAGTAATGTAGGCCTAGTGTACTTTCTTAGTACCTACTGGTACTTTTATTAGATCCAGACTGAAAGCAATTTCATGCACCAAAATGACCTGTCAAATCTCTAATGAGATCTAATCCAGATCTTAATTCTGTCATGCAAGTTGTACTGCCATGTCCTACTAAAGTACTGGCCCAATTATAAATTAAATTAGGGCCTAATACATAGGCCTATATCATATGTACATCTACACTATCGATGATAGTGGTGTTGTAGCATCATAATAGGCCTAGTTACTTAGCCTAGTATATAGTATAATTTTGATAGTTCTGTCAAGGGGTGCCAAGGATACAGATGTCGCCCAAAACTGTGGTATGCTCTCAATGATTCCATTCCTTTTGTCAAAGAACGGTTTTCTGAGCTTGTTGTATTTTTGTTCCACCTTCAATATTTCTTCGCTTGCTTTGTCATTGAGCCCTTCAATTTCATTCTGAATGCTATCAATGGCTTCAAGAGCTCTTTGGGTCTCCTTGTCGGTCACTCCTCTGCTTTCACTGGCGTCCACACTATCATTCGACAGATCGAGCTTCTGTTGTTTGGCTTGTGTTGGTCCTTCTGATGCCATTATGGTCCGTGCAAATATCGATCGGTCAATATAACAGCCGAGTGCCTACCTGCAAAACTGCACGTTTCAAAAAGTCTGCGTACTTGAGAACAATTCCCTCTCGCATGCGCGTTAGCTTCCGCCTATTTCGTATTGTAAGACACATGCGATTGGTCAAAAAGGGAAAATTCAATGACGTCAATCATCCTCAATCCAATCAAATCGTACGTCTCGTGGTGGTTTGGAGTGTTTGTTATTGACTGAAATAGAGTAAAGATGGCAGACGAAGATATGATGGAAGCGTGTTCTGACAAAAACAATTTAGAAACTCTTCAAAGTCAAACTTCTGTAATTCCTCAGTTCGATGATTCAAGCACCACAGAAGCTGGCAGTGTTTGTGTCCCTAAATTCCCCGCAGATGTAAGGATGGAAAATCGCAATTTACCTGGACTGTTGTACAATGTCAATGTGCAACAGAAGACGGGCAACATCGACATCTCGGACATGGACTTGGAGAGTTCAGAATTACCTACTTGCAGTGATGGTGGAAATAACAGCAGTGACTACTCTCCTACGGAACCGAAAAGACCGAAATTGTTTATTCCAACACCAAACATACAGCATGACAGTAATGGTGATGCCTGTCAAAACCAAGAATCGGGAAAACGACGACGAGCTCAACATGACTACCGTCGTCTTTCCCAGTCGGTTATGTGGATGACTACGAGAAAGGCAAGGATAGCAGATTTTCAAGTGACAGCGATACATCTCCCACATCTTCAAAACCAAGGACAAAGATCAGATCACCAAATCCTTATTCTGAACTGAAATTACCTGCGTGGGAAAGACAAATCGCTGGTGAGTTAAAACGGTAAACCCATCCTCAAAACAAAAAGAAAAAAATGTAATCCAAGTCGGCAGATGAATAATTGAATAGCAAGTGTTCCCAGTTCAGTAGTCACAAAATGGAAATCAGTTGTTTCATTCAAGACAGTGGATGGAGATGTGCTAGACTTTTAGTTTTACGAAAGTTCGCATTGGTTGAACACGCGCGTGTGCACACATGTATAACACCCCACAACACACACACACACATACACACACTGTTGGCCTATTCACACACAATAGTACTATGCTATGGTGGGACACACATACACACACTGTTGGCCTATTCACACAATATACTAAACTACTATGCTAAGGAAGGTTGAGCAGGTGTGGGGGCTGGGCGGATGTTTATAAATGCTTTTGGTGTGATAGGCATAGGGTGTTTGATGTCCAAAACAAGTGTGATTGCCGGCGTTCAAGCAAGCAGGAACTAGAAAGAAAAAAAAAATGAAAAAAGAATCAGAACGCGTATTTGATACAACCAGACAAGACAGGCGCAAATTTTCAGCCAACTAGCCTTCATCAAGTTTACATGTAAGATTACAAACGAACAAACTCCAAATACAAAAATTAGGAGAAAAGGACTGAAACTTCCCTGCTGCTTTGTCCAGTGTGAGAAAAATACTGAATTTTTGTACTTGGTATTGTTTGTGATTTTACCAAATCCTCATCTTTGTGCTTCCATAACACATGGCACTAGCATGATGCTTTCATTTTGACAACTCAAGGAGATGACTGCAATAATATGTAATTGATTAAATTTCACCATCTCAGCATCTGTGACAACCATTGATCAAAAAGCATGTAATTGCCTTGTTTTCTTCCTTTATTTGATTGAAAAAAAATCTGTAAGTGTAACTTAAAAAATCATTTACTAACTCCATGACATCCAGTTTGGTTCAAAACCTGACACACAGTTCACTTTTTCATTTTCTACTTAGACATTTAACAAAAACACTCTAGGCCACTGGGTACATTCTATTTCACTGTAACGCAAGTTTTCAAGCAGCCACTTATGTCTTGTTTTGTTGTATCAAATACGAGTTTTGATTCTATTTTCA
Organism: Monoplex corrugatus; assembly: GCA_030674185.1. NCBI lineage: Eukaryota > Metazoa > Mollusca > Gastropoda > Littorinimorpha > Ranellidae > Monoplex > Monoplex corrugatus. The sequence goes on along the minus strand of CM060312.1, from coordinate 62,264,776 downwards.
TTTTTTTCTGGTTCCAGTCTGTTTCCTGTTTCACTACACTGGTCGTTGTCTTTCACTGGAAAATTAGCTCTTCTGGAACTTTCCATTCATTTTCTTTGCCCTGAGCACACAAAATTCTTGACTGATTGATTGATTGATTTGAGTTTTTCGCTGAATGATAGTTGCTGTCAATCAAAGGAAACTGGAAGGTATTGATTATGATTTCCTTTTATGTTCCATGTTTTTGTGTGAAACTGAAAGTGACTGTGTCATTGAGGTTAGTCTAACTTAAACACTCTTGCATCTGATTTACTAGTTTCTTTTAAGTGTAATTCCCCATGGACTTTGGCTGGTTTAGTTGCCTCAAATTGAGTGTGTGTGATTCTGTGTCATGCTACTAAACTCTACAGCAGAAAAATCTGCACAGCCATATAGTACCTGATATTTGGCAGTTGTGTTCACAAGATTGTGCACTGTTGTAAATGCTGAATCACTGTGCATGCCTATCATACTTGTCCGGATGTGAGAAGTCATGTCTGTCATACTTTGTCACCAAATGTGTCCTCTAAAAAAAGATCATGTGACAGATTGTGTTATTACTGTTAACATACAGTTTCATCATGATACATTTATATAAATGTATGAAATGGTTATTTTTGATTAACTGAACCCGGAATATTTGATTGACTCGTTTTTTAAATGGAATGACAAAGATATCGATTAACTGGTATGATCAGATTTTGATTGTCAGTCCTCTATATAAGCTTAATTTTCAAGACACAAGTTTACTTTAATCTAATAAGTTCAATTTTCAAGACATGAGTTTTCTTTCAACATGTTTCATTTGTACAATTGTATTTGTAGCACTTTAGTTAACATGAAAAGTTCTAACAGTTTGACTTGTAGACCTGTCGAAATATGTTGAAAATAATTAACTATGGTTGTTTCATAGTAAACCCTTTACCAAAACCTGTCAATATTATATAGTAAAGGTAGACTTGTCCAAATATGTTGAAAATAATTGACTACTTGTTTTTTCATTGTAAAACCTTTACCAAAACCTGTAAATTTAGAAAAGCTGTGGTCTGATTGTGATGATCAGTGTAAAGGTGCATGATCAGTGTAATGAGGAAGTAGTCCTATTCCATACACACACACACACACACACACACACACACTGACCCCACACACACTGATTCACACAAACACATGCACATGCAAACACGCACACATGTGCGCACAACACACACATCACACAACACACACACACACACGCTGATTCATATAAACACACACTGATTCATACAAACACAGCACACATAATATATCCTGACACATATCATGTATTGTGTATAAAATAGCAGTTTAGTTTTTGTGAATTAAGTACTTCACTACTACATGTTTAGACCCTTCCGCTACCCCCCCCCCCCCCCCCCCACCCCCCTCTACATTTTACATCATCTGTCTTTTCATCCCATTTGCAGAAAGTGGTGATTCTTCAGCACTGGAAGCACAGGTGACAAAAATGGAAACTGAAGAACAGCAGTCGCCAACCTGCAAAAAAGACACAAGCCCTAAGGTTTCACCATCATCACCATCACTGTCAGAGAATGAACAGTCTCATCACAAGTGTCAGCCCAGCCTTCAGCAGCATCACCAGCACCACCATAAACACAGTGGGGGTCATCACCATCACACTCATGCTGAAGTGTCTGAGAAGTCAGACACTGGAGAGTCTGACATGGTACCTTCTGCCCCATCAGAGAATGTCCTCCTCTTAAGTCCTACCAAGATTGTAATCCGTGACCCAATGAAATCAACTGTTAAGAAAAAGTCTGTTAGCCACTGTCGTGTACAGGTTAATCTGAGACGCCGCACAAAAAGCAATGAGACTCAGACGTCAATCTCAAGCATATCATCTTCAGAGCTGTTAGAACCAATGTCCATCAAGCAAGCCAGTTCAAGTACAGAAATGTTGGCGTCTTCGGAAGGAAAGGAAAAAAACTGCACAAGAAACCGTACAACACAGACGGAGACTGAACAAAAACCTTTTACTTCATCATCACAGCATTCACAGCAGGACATGCCTCCTGCCTCAGGGACTGTGTTATCAGATTCACGTTTGCTGTCCAGGAACGAGGCATTGCCAGACTGTGTGCGTCTTGCACACTCTCATTTGAGCAAGTATGTCCACCTTGAAAAATATGTCAATGGTGGAGCTATAGTGGCTCATGCTTACCATCACGAACTGCAAGAACTGTCAGAGAAGGAAAGAGAAGAATTTGCAGATCTGTTTCTGGAGCTGGTCTTTGGTGAGGAACCTGACCAGGTGTCACACTGCGTGATGGGAATTGTCCATGATGCTGCCTCTCCCATGGATGATTTCATTGACTACTTTAGCACTCACCACAAAGATTTGACAGTTAAGATGGGTCTGCTGGGAAGGTCAGACATTGACACTACCACCATAAAAAAATATCGTGAGTCAATGCTGGAAAACTACAGGAATGGAACTTTTCGATTCGGACCTTTGTTACAGATCAGTCTTGTTGGAACGGTTCAAGAAGAGGTAAGTGTTTTTCATGTTCAGTGTGATATGTATGGGTCGTTCTCACTGAAAACACGCAGTGAAAGTGTGACATAACCACTGAATGCACGCGACAGATGCTGAAAATCGGGGTCTCAGAAAATTGTCAATGTTATCCTCCAACGACTTCAAAACTAACCATTTCTACACAGATTTAATAATTATGAGCATTGTTTATATAATTTTGTCTACTTTGGAAGGAGTGCAGAGGTCAATATATCTTACCTTGACTGGTTGAAACGTGCTCAGTAAAGGAATCAATGCACAGTCACTACATTTCACACACGTGGTGAGACGATGACTTCCATATGAATCCTCACACAGCATCAGAAGGAAATAGGAACCTAATCACACTGTTATCTTTCCGCCATTGAAAAATAGAAGTAGGTCAAAATTAAAGTTCCAAGGGCTTCTGTGTCAACTTCAGGGGTTTTGAAAATGTGTTCGGTCGCTACTTTCAAAATTTGAGATGATGATGGGTAAGATTTTGAAATAACGAATAAGTCATGTTTGCAAGTCTGCAATTGTAAAAAAGATATGCTGCATAGGAATTCAAAATGTCTGAGAATACTCCAGTGTAAGTAGTTCTGAACACATTGTTGACACATGTTCGGGGATACCAAATCTATTTCTGCATGATCCAGAGTAACGAAGCAATGCAACCGTTACAATTTTTTGGTTGCAAAATCACTCACACAATACTGCATGATCATTATTTTTCACACATTGAAATAAAGCCATATATAGCACACACACACAAAACAATTATTGTTAGAAATGTGTCTCTAATAAACAGCAACAATGGTTTGACTTGGCCCACTATCAGCATGTCACAAATCAGGTATGGCCAGAGCGGGACTTCTTCGAACATAACATCAAATAAGCTAACAACACATTCAACAAACACCATGTTTTTTTTAAAGAATATATTTATTTGATATATATATACATTAAATGGCAAACAGGCAAAAGAGTGTAGGATTTGTCTATTTTGAATTATAGGCTACAAAAGTAGGTCACCCTAGCCACTACACATCTCCAGAGAACGACCTGTATCTCTTTTTAATTGTGGTTTATACATTAAATCTGTTGTTCTAAAACTTTATCGTGAAGTTGTACTATTGGAAATAATTTGTGATCTAAAGTTAGTAAAATCTATGCAAAAGTTGATTCAGAATATGTATTGTAAATTTGTAATTGAGGTTTAACTCAAGGTTGACAATGGTGACATCTATTGGTAAACAAATAGTGAAATACCCTGTCTGGCATGCATGCTCTATAGTATAAGTCAGGTTTAACACTAGGAAACCTTTGGTGACACATACTGACAATAGTGATTTCTGTTGGTAAACAGATAGCTTGCCTGTCACAAACATGCATGCGGCACAGTATTTATGTAAGTAAGGTTTAACTCTAGGAAACCTTTGGTGACACATGCTGACATTGGTGACACCTCTTGGTAAACAGATACCCTGCCTGTCGCATGCATGCATGCAGTACAGTGTAATTAGACAGAGGTTTAATGGTAAGAAACCATTGGTGACACATGCTGATAATAGTGACATCTTATACTAGATACCCTGCCTGTCACATGCAATGATGCATGTATGCAGTACTGTATAAGCAAGGTTTACCTCTTGTCAGCATGCTTAGTGATGCAGCCATAAGGGGGATGACCCAATGAGTCTCGACTGTATGGTCCCAGTCATCCCATTGAGCCCATAGCAAACTCAACTCTGGGTAGGTCTGGTTTGGGCCAGAAAATCACACAGTATTTATTCTGATTGATGGGGTTTGAACCCACAACTTTGAGTCATTAGTCTGTTGCATAATTGTAACCACTTTGCCATGGTGCATGAAATGAGAAAATAGTGTGTAAACAGGTGCAATGAAGCTAAGGAAGCTTGGCTGAACACAGAATGTAAAGAGATAGAAGAACGACACAGAGTGGATTCTCAGGGTATGTACAGACAAATTGAAGAAATTGTCCACAGGAAAAATACATGCACATCAACTGGTTGCTTAAAATTGAAAGATGGCAAGCTTATGGAAAAAGACAAAATACTGGACCCATCTGGGGAGAGTACATTAAAGACCTTTTTGAGGATGACAGAAACGAAGAACACATTATAAAAAAGAACTTTGAAGGACCACCCATAATCATGAAAGATGAAGTTAGAGCAGCACTGAAAAAGATGAAACCAGGAAAAGCCCCAGGACCAGACAACATTACTACATAGATGATTGAAGCCCTGGAGGAATTTGGCATAGAAAAAATAAGTCCTCCTAAATGAAATTTATGACACTGGAAAAATCCCCAAAGATATGTCAAAATCAATTTTCATTGCATTTCCAAAGAAGACAGGGGCTATAGAATGCGAACTCCCATCGCACAATCAGTTTGATGAGTCATGTAACAAAAATCCTGTTAAGAATAATCATGATGAGGACAAGGAATAGAATCAAAAGAGAAATAACAGAAGAACAGTGTGGATTTGTGGAAGGGAAAGGAACTATTAATGCCATATATACATCCTAAGAACTATCATAGAGAGGTCAATTGAGATGAAAAAGGATTTGTATGCTTTGTTGACTATACCAGGGCTTTCGATCGGGTACGACATGAAGAATTGATCAAGCAACTGGAGAGACTCAATGTTGATGGAAGAGATCTACGAATAATCAGGAATATGTACTGGAAACAAACAGCTGCAAGGAGAATAGAAAACAATATAAGCTCTTTTCAAAACATCAAAAGAGGAGTCAGACAGGGTTGTGTTTTGTCATCAGATCTGTTTTCACTATATAGCGAAAACATCATGAGAAACCTAGAAGAAGACCCTGGATTAAAGGTTGGAGGGAAATGATAACAACATCGTACGTAGATGACACCGTGCTAATTGCAGAAAATGAAAGGGACCTACAAAACCTTGTGAATATACTAGAAATAGAAAGCAAAAGTAAGGGGTTGGAACTAAACAGCAGGAAGACTGAAGTCATGGTGATCAGTAAAAAACGTGAAATCCCCTCATGCAAAATAACAGCGAATGGCACAACCTTGACACAGGTTAATAAGTTCAAATACCTGGGAACGGTCATTTCATCAGACGGCAGATGCACATCGGAAATAGCTGGCAGAATCGGCCAAGCCAAAACAGCATTCAAGAAGATGACCAGCATTCTTACCAACAAATGCCTATCCATTAACATCAGAAAGAGAGTCCTTGGATGTTATATAGAACCAATACTGTTGTACGGATGCGAGGCATGGACAGTCAGCAAGCAAAACCAGAGCAGGAGAGAGGCAGCCGAGATGTGGTTTCTTAGAAGAATGTTGAGAATTCCATGGACAGCAAAGAAAACAAACGAGACAGTCTAGATGGAGGCAGACACAAGTAGATCACTCATAAGGAAGATTAAAAAAAGGCAAGCAACATTTATAGGCCATTTTAATTTTTATGAGGAAGGGGGATTTGGAGCACCTGGTCACAACGGGAAAGCTGGAGGGAAAGAGAGCACCAGGTAGACCCAGGGAGAGAATGCTGGACAGACTTGCAGAGTGGCTGGGGATGAGGAGGGTGGGGGAGATGTTGGGGACAATGAGAGATAGAGATGGTTGGAAGTCCATGGTCCCCATCGCCATGCGGCAGGGTACCTGGTGATGATGATGAAACATTTTTCAAATGTTCAGAGTAATGGTGATATTTAAAACAGAACCAAACAAAAACATGGGGGAAGACTTCACGGGATACAGGAAGTTTCTTGATTATATCATAAAATACATTTCATTTTACCTGCTGAATCCATTAGCATTACACTATACAAGTGTTCAATCATGTTGCTTGAAAATATGTATACATGTGTAAGACTAAGAGAGGGAGAGTTCTTTTCTGTTCAAGAAGCATCCCATCACTGTCATCTGGGTCAGTTTTTATTGTGACCTTTGACCTGCAGTGTCATAAGAGCTCAAGGGGATGGGAGGGAGGAGAAAACTGAAAAGGGAGATGCAACTATACTCGTTTTGACGCAACTTGTATGCTGATTTTGGGTGGGTAATGTTACATTTTTTCATTGCTGGTTGATTACATTTCTGCATTGCGAGTGTTTGTACAGGCAGTGTCAAAAGTGTTGCAAGACCTCCGTCAGGATTAGAAGGCAGGGTAGCTTGTTAAGAACTCGATCAAGTCACAGACAAAAGGGCACAACTTTTCCCTCAAATTGCACAATTAACCCAAGTAAAAAAAAAATTACCAAAAATCAACTACAAAGAGCACAGACATGAAACAAACATCGTGTGGAAAAATTCAAGAAATGAACTTTTTGAATATTTTTAACTTAAATTTTTGACAGCTTTTTCATCATAACTACATAAGTGATCAAAAAAAGTATGCATAGGCCGAAAAACAAGAATTTCCTGGCACACTGTAATTCACTTATTAGATAACATTCACCGTCCTTCCACATGAGTTCAGTACCATATATGTACTGTTCTTTTTTTTTTCTTTTTTTTTGTTTTGGGGTTTGGGTTTGTTTGTTTTTTATGCCACTGGGAATACTGATTTAAAATAAAATAATGCGAAATCTTCCCCAAATATATACTACACTGTGAAAATTTTGCCTGTGACTCACTGTGTTGGAACACATGTGGTTCTGGAACATGGTCGCATTGACTGATTGAGTTAATTCAAGCAGGTTCATTGATAAAATAATGCTCAGACAGAGGGAAAGAACTGAGCACAGCAGAACTAAACTTTTTGAGGGTCCCCAGAACAGGATTAATTTCACACACAAAAAGATTGTGAAAACATAGACTATACAACAGCTTTGAGGCTAACATTGTGCTGTGCCTAAATTTAGGTAGAACAACTCAATTGAATTAGCGACCTTCACTGACAATGAAAGCTGAAAGCTGATTTGAGCACCTGCGCCTGTATTTAAAGTTGAACATGACGAAGGGTTCATGCATATAATGAGCAAGATTCCTGGAAAATATTTGTCCTAGGATTGATGCCTGAGTCGATTGTAAGAAATAATACTGTTGGTGATGGCTCCATCAGTCTGATTAGACAATGAATGCACCCAGTTAACACATTTCTGTCCATGCAGTATTGCTGAGTTTGCTGCTCCTGGACCATGTAACTGGACTTGTAGTCAGGGCTATAGGTTGCGTCACATAAAATTCTTTTAAAACTTCGTGAAATAATGATTACTTCATATATTGTGCGATGTTCTGTTGCAAAACAAAATCATAAGTTTGACCCCATGTACATGTAGACCTGTACTGGCATCACGAATGTTTTGATCTTTGTTTCTTGTGATGCTGACAAACCGTAAACGATGATCATTTTGCTGTCATATGACGCATCACTGTCACGTCTCTCAAAAGTGTTTTATTGGAATTGTCACCTAAATCACAGTTGGAATCTTCACTCAAGTCTTCTTTGTGGCGCTAAGTTCATCCATGAATATTTTGTCAAACACTTGTTCATTTGATTGCAGTGTGAAAACTTCATTCTGCCACAGTTTTGAATGAACAAAATTAAAGCATGTTACATATTTACAGGATGGTCAGAGAGTAATTTCCCCCAGATAAACTTGCATCTGAGTGAAAATATAGAATTGGTACCCAAAAGGTTGCAGAGCAGTCAAAAATAAAGATAGAGGTATAGTTTTACTTTTGCCATATTTTGAAAGCTAAAGCAATGTAGTTTAAGGGAACATAAATTAAAAAGCTGGGTCTCATTTGGTTTTTTAGTAATTTGCAAATAAATCGAAAATATATCTTGGCGTTGCGTGATCACGGTGTGACACCACATGGCTCAAAGTTCTGAAATATACAAAAATACAAAATAATTGCTGCATCTTGTGGTTGTTGGACAACAAAGGAACCAAACAAATATAAAACACAAATGTAACATTTCATATTGTACAGATATAAGCACTTGAAAAGTGTGACACCGTGAGGTATGCGACGCCACTGTGAAAACATTTAAGATTGATCTCAGTTTGCACTATTTTGTAAGAGTCTGTGCATTATCATTATTTTGCATGATCAACAGCTTTTGTGTGCATAAGAACCAGATATATTAAATAAATTTCTAGGCAAAATAAAAAGTATCATCATGATAATCATGTTTTGTGTCACGTTTTCACATGACACCGTGAGGTACATGACATATCTTCAGGCAATGATCAAGTCTAAAACTGGCTTTTCACTTAGATTTTTAAGACCTTTTATCTTTTGTGTCGATACATGTCATCTAACAACAGTGGGCATATTTCATCTTGCTAAATTTCTTAAAACAGAGACGATGCCGTTACGTTCATCAACGATCAAGTGTGACACACAATCCAATGAGACAAATAAGCCAGTGTTGGGATTTATCGACCCATTTCACTAAAATTACGCTTTACCACACATTTAAACTCATATATACACATCAAAAAGAGATAAAAAAAAAATTTAAAAAGGCATCGTGCACTCATTGCGAACACAGTGAAGGGCTGGAAAAGTCTTGAAGCAAGTTGAAGGGTTGACCTGATTTCATGCGGGGAATTCTCGTTCCGTTCTTACAAGGACACAATGTGTGACACCACACAGATTTTTGTGCTTCTGCTATTTTTAGCAGTACACACTTGTGCACAAACGTCATCACTCGATGTGTACATATGATTAGTCGTTTTAGACGGTCGCTCGACTGGCCAGGCAGCGTTCGTCTGCTACAATCGGACTTCGAAGTCGTGGCGTTCCGTGCATCATAAATGTGACGCCATTCACAAAAAAATTCTAGAAATTTAATAGTTTGCTTTATTTCTGTTAAATGGTATCGGTTGTAAGGTAATTCATATCTATTTTAAGATGAAAAGCTAAACTTGTGCTTGAGATGAACGGCACTGTGTGTAGCGAACAGGCACTGCACACACCATAGCGTGACTCCGCTTGTGAATACAGAATGGTCATTTTCAGGAGTCTATAATTACGCAACACGCTTTTCAAAATTAATCGCGTTGTCGTCACAGTTTAATTGACGTTTTATTGATGATTTAAAACAATCACCACGCAATAAATTGAAACGGTGTGTGTGTTTGACTGCAACATTCGAAGCACATGTTCAGCTGCAACTTTTCAGCGGCCATATTTGTTTGTTTTTTGCACTTAAAGTGCACTTTTCTTAAAAATGAAAATTATTGTGGTGCCATCGCTGCTACCACAGCTTCTCCATTGTTAACTTAGTACATTAGTAGCCTTTATGCTACCTGGGAGTTAATTTCTAAGCTGTAGTAGAGAAAAAGTGTTCACTACCCCCTTTGGGGTACCAATTCTGGAGAACTAGTCATCTAGCAAAGTCCTGCCTTCTCCTGTTTTTTCTTGTAAGTGGCAGTCATGACCAGCAATTTATTAGTTTCAGAATATTTGTATGGCAGACAAATAGTCTGTTGCAGTCAGAAATGTGTTAAGGACTTGACTGGATGGCGAACAATGTGGGCTGTGGCTGAACAGGCCAGTTCTTGACTGGCAGTCCTTGGTACAGTTGACAAGAGGAAGGGTGGCTGGGTGGTTGCTGATGCAGCTTTCCTTCAGGGCTTAAAACGTTCCCGTTTGGGCGGAATTCCACGAGTTCGGTTTGTCAACAAACAAACAAAAAACGAAAGGAGCAAGGCATCCGTGATCAGCTTGCAAGCGTTCATAGCAACGGCGCGCAAGTTATGGCCCCTGATTTGCCCCGAACCCCCATAGTTTCAGTGGTTTTTTTCCTCCTCCTGTTTTAAGCCCTGTTCCTTCTCAGTAAATATATTACATTTCACCTCTGTAGTGGCAATGCCTGCACATACAGCCTGTCATCAGACAAAACAGTTTGCTCTGTCTCTTTCTAGGTGTCCACACTGATATCAGCAGACAGCAGTTCAGGTCATCCATACATATTGCAGCAGTTGGTGCCCTGTTCTTCATACAGGATCTTTTGGAATGTGATCATCCTGCATGTGGTGGACATGGCCAAGCCAAAACAGTCATTGTGTGAAGAGGGCATCTGTGCTTTTGGTATGCTGGCCTGATCCAGGATGTCTTTGTTTGGCACATGGTCATTCCAGGAAATGCCCAAATCTGGCGCAAGATTGTGGTGGAAGCTAGATTGAGGTGGTGGTCTGGCGTTTGTGGGTTGTCCAGAAGCATACTTAGTATGCATGCTCTAGCTACACTCGGTCTTGGTCAGTTGGTGGCTGTAGGGAGCTTGTTATTTTCCCACATTCTCTTGGACAGCTTGGCCATAGCCGCAGCAAGAAATAATAGCATAATTACAAATTAACACACACTGCACTTCGTCATTATATTCATCTTACTTAAATGGTGTTGATAGCAATATGAGAAGGCCACATATTTGAATAAAAGTGTGTGTGTGTGTGTGCGCGCACGTGTATATGTGTGTTAAAAACAAAAAGTTTTAAACAACACATGTATTTCATTGTATGTGTTGATCTGTGAGTGGATGTGTCTTGTAACTTATGTAAGTGAGAGTGTGAAGAGAGTTTGTAATGTTATGTACTACTAAGTAATACTAATAGTAACACTGTCTAACTTAGAATGAAATAATGTTTAATTTATGATACTATATCAGTACCATTGTCAAACTCAAAGAAATACTTAAGGATCTTTTGTGTAAAATTTTCATATATTACTTGAGTAGAACTGTAGTTAAATCTGTAAGAACACTTTCTACATGTACAGGCAGGGTGACTAAAAACTCTTATCTGCAGAATCAGAATTGGCAAAACAGACACTGGCTACTTATTCAAAAGTTGTTTTCTTCTTTTGAGAGAGAGCATCTCAAGACCTTACTAGTGCATATGCCATATGTGCAGTTGTATAAAGTTTATGCCATGACTACTTCGTGCCTTGTCGGTTGTCCATCATTACATATGGCATAGAATAGATAGTCTGTGTTTTCAGTGCATGTATACATATGTGGAATTCATTCTGAGTGGGGATTGTCCATCTTGGGAAAATTAAAAACTGAAAAACTGAGATCATCTGGTGTGTGCTACACTGCAAATGCAAAGCGCTTGTGATGGAAGACCCATGATAATTTTAGCAAATGCCTTGAGCTTGAATGTATAATTTATGATTTTATCTAGATCCCTACATTTATCTGTTACCAGGACTTGTAGATGTGTTTAAATAACTTTAGGACCCAGAAGAATCCGGGTGATGTAACACTACAGACTGTTACTGTGTAGGAAAACAACAAAGTGATAAAACAACAGTGGAAATACTAATAATAAAACATATAATATATATAACATTTTTTTATAGTTCAGGTGTTCTCAGATTTTCCCGCGGTTCATGAAGCTGAATTACATGATTCAGGCAATTTTAAATAGAAAAAAAACATTCAGTAAAACTGAATGAAAGATTGATCAGGGAGGATTCCGTGAACTTTTAATGAAATTTATAACTAGTTTAGTACCAGACTGCAATTCCCATGATTCCAGCTGACCTGTTGTAGCTCACATTTTTATCCATGATTACAGGTTGGAGATTATTTCCCAGAATTCCTTGACATGCTGGAAAAAGACCCTTTTCTTCGTGCGGCCATGCCATGGGGTTGTCAGTCTATCCTTTCGGGTACTGATCGCAAAGACAGTAACGACGGCCCAATCCTCTGGGCACGCCCAGGAGAGCAGATGGTGCCTATAGCAGAGACACCAAAGTCATCTTCGAAGAGCAGAAAAAGGTCAGTTTTGTTATGATTGATTGATTTGGAATCAGTTTCATGTCAACACCCATCTCAGATGATAGGGCTGACAAGGATAACCATCCCAGGGATGTGGGGAAGGGAGAGCTTATCTAAACTTATACCAACATCCCCAGAACAACAGTTTTATAATTAAGCCTTACACTAAGTTACAGTGTCACTGACGGTTATCAGATAGAAGAAAACATACGCCTTCAGTGCCACCGATCATTATTTCTCTAATTTTAATAGGGAAACCACAGCTATGTTGTAAAAGAAAACATACGCCTTCAGTGCCACCGACAATTATTTCTCTAATTTTAATAGGGAAACCCCAGCTATTTTAGTGAAATATAAGATTTGGGTGGAAAACTGTAATGTATGAGTGGGGTTTTACATCGGTTCAGTTGGGTTTGGTTTGTTTTTTTTACCCTGCCATTCAAGCACTCATATTCTGAGTTTTTTTTTCAGGTGGGGGGGGGGGGGGGGGGGGTTGTTGTATACTGATATTTTCACGTTACCATGGGCCACCAACCACTAACATGGCTTATAGAGTTTTAATGTGCATATTTGATGTTCTGTGCTTGTCTGCACACTTGTTAAGGACCTGGGTTGAAAGGCCAGTCTACTGTCACACTTTTCAGTTAAAGACTGTGTTGAAAGACTACTCTATTATCACACTTGTTAGTTAAAGACGTGTTGAAAGGCCACTCGATTGTCACACCTGTTAGTTAAAGACCTGTTTTTTTATAAGGACCACTCGATTATCACACTTGTTGAATACGAAAAAACGTAAGAAATAAAAAGAAATATATGGATAGTATATGGATAAAGCATAGAGAAAACAACCATGCTGTAACATGTCCACCATTTTTCTCTGTAACAGTGTCCATGTTTCGAGTCAGTTTTGCATTACATTTTTATAAGTGGTATTTTGTGGTATTATGAAAAAGAAGCCATACTCGATAGGGTTTTTTTGTTGTTGTTGTTTAGTTTGTGTATATTTTGCTCGTTGGATTGTTAAATCAAATAATGAATGGGTGCCATGAACTCCAAATAAGATTGTATTTTCACCCGAGTGTGCGGCATTTGCCTATTGTATAAATTAAGCATGTGTTCTAAATTCAAGGTTTGTAACAAAACCTATGGGTAAAGTTTGTGTTGTGACTTATTGAAGGATTGTAACAGTGCTTGTGAGTAGACATTGTGTTGTGACTAACCCAAAGGTTTGTAACAGTGCCTATGAGTAGAGCTTGTGTTGTGACTAACTCGAGGCTTTTAACAAGGCCTATGATTAAAGTTTGTATTGTGAGTAACATGGCCTGCAAATAAAGCTTTGTGTTTTGACCAATCTCAAAAAAAAGGAAATTGGGGTGAAAATTTCAGGATTCCATCTTTGAATAGACACTTAATAGGTTTGCATGGCATTTCATTGTCTTTTCTCCCCATGTGACAGAAAATGTGACCCCCATATCTGTTTATCGTTCAGTGACTTAACTCTTTGGAGACATGACAGCGGACATTCCGCTGCAGCTGGTCAAACCATTAGAGACATGACAGCGGACATTCCGCTGCAGCTGGTCAAACCATTAGAGACGTGATAGGGATATTCCGCTGCGGTTTTTAAAAATAGATGCAAGCCGGTCGACTGGTCTGGGGGAACTAACTACACATATAGGAACACTCTTTGGTATCTTCTGAAGTGTTTGTTACTTCCCTTGCATCGATTTTATCCCGATTAGTTACAGTTTTTGCCTTTATCCAAACCAACCGGAGTGACCGTCCTTGCACCAAAATGGCGACATTTAGGCCTTCTTCTCTTCTTCTTCAAAGGATCGTCATAATCACTTTGCTGCTTCACCTGTGTGAAAACAAAGCTGTGTTTGTTCTTTTATATCTTCTGGTCATACCAAGGACTTGTGATTACCTGGATTTCTGGATTACCTGGTCAAGAATGGGTGTTTCACTGACTGTATGTGTTGGATTACTGTCAATCAAAAACTTCTTTCCCAGAGCCAAAACCCTACCCCATTTCACCTTCTAGGAAGATAATTAGAATAGATGTATTGTCCTTGTATGTAGCTTCAGCTCAAAGAGCGTAAACTGAATTTTACTTTGATATAAAATATGTTCTTGTGCTGTAAAATCTGTATTTTTGAGAATTTTTTTTAAAAAACCCAAAATCGTGCGTCGCCAAGGGTTGTGGCAGGTCCCGTTGATCGCGTCCACAGTGGTTGTGCAAGGCAACTATATTACGTCTTCAAAGAGTTAAAACATGGCGGATTTTGCACATCCCAGCACGTGTTTACAAGTCAACTTTTACGGCAGAAAAAGAACCAGATCTGATTACTCGGGGTACTGATTTGAACTCTGTTGATTCTTTTAATGGCTGGGAAAGAATGATGATCTGGTGCATGCAGGTGCTATTTTGATGGTATGACACAAGTCAGACTTGACCCAGATGAGAGTGAGCATCCTTCACTATTTGCATTGGCAACTAACATACTGAAAGTGCTCCTGCTAGTTTAACCTATTGTCTATTGCATAGTAGTGTGCTCAGGGTATTAACGTGCACACAGATGTGCATATTTAATGACTGGTAGAATTTTACATACTCTAGAACCTGGTGTCCAAAACAAAACAAAACAAAGATTTTTTTATAACTTTTACTTTGTTGCCACATAATGTTATGAAAAAGCATGATTTATCATTATTCTGATTTGATTTGAAAGAGTAAAGTATACTGAACTAAAAGTAAAACAGAATAGTTTTATGTGGTTTTCTCAGCTGATGAAGATATGTGATTTTTATTTTAAGTCAAAATGTTTAAAATTACATAGCACAGTGAGAGTAGTAAATATGGTGGCACTGAAAGGGTTCACAAAGGCAGCAAGGCCAGTTTTAACCCTTTGACTCCCGCATCCTATCCACCAACTGCAAAAATTTAACCCTTTGATTCCTCACCCTATCCACCAGCTTCCTGTATTAAGCTGGTGGATAGGGTGAGGGAATGAAAGGGTTAAATTATTGCCTTGCTAGCATGGATGACAATGCAGGATGCTGGTGGACAGGGTGCGGGAGTCAAAGGGTTAATGTAGCACACCCTATGTTGCTGTAGATTTCGGGAAGGCATGGCTGTTTCCTATGTATGGCACTATGTGTTGCTGTTCAGGTCAGACTGTGGCTAATGTGATTACTGACAATGGGCAGATCAAATTTCATGAGGATCAGCAGTCACATAAGTAGGAAAATCAAAGGATGGCTGTGTGTGCTTTTGTACAAATTCTCACCCTGCCCTTAATTATACACACATTTATGTGCGATGACACACACCACACACACCACACACACACACACACACACACACACACACACACATGATTGATCTAAACCAGATGCCTCTCTGTCGTTCTTTCATTTTGAATGCTGACACAGAGCAGAATGAGAGGGGTTAAGAAAATGTGTCAGTAAACATTTCTGTAGGAGCCTGTCAGTTTCAGAAGCAGTCATAAATTCTCAAGTAAGCAGTGGAGCAGTAGAGTATTTGGAATGGGTGATCAAAAATGTGCAGTTATAAATTCTTAAGCAATCGAACAATAGAGTATTTGGAGTGGTGATACAAAATATGTAGTCATGAATTCTTAAGTAAGCAATGGAACAATATAGAGTATTTGGAATGGGTGATCCAAAATGTGTAGTCATAAATTCTTAAGTAAGCAATGGAACAATAAACAATAAAGTATTTGGAATGGGTGATCCAAAATGTGCTGTCATAAATTCTTAAGCAATCAAACAATAGAGTATTTGGAGTGGGTGATCCAAAATATGTAGTCATAAATTCTAAAGTAAGCAATGGAGCAATAGAGTATTTGGAATGGGTGATCCAAATTGTGCAGTCATAAATTCTGAAGTAAGCAATGGAACAATAGAGTATTTGGAGTGGGTGATGTAAAATGTGGAGAGAAAAAATTAGTTGATGATATTTGAGTTGCTTGAGAACTGAATTGGTACAAATGTGTAGTGTGGTGAGGAAATTCACCCGTAACTTTACTTTCTTTAGGTGCCATGAAAACTTGTCAAAGATCAAGGTACAACTATGTAAAATATGACTACAGAAGCCCGTCAGCATTTCTCAATTTTATGTCAATGAATTGTAACCAGATTTAGATGATAACCTGTTTATTACACAATACCAGTTTCATAATGTTCAAACATAACATATAGTCCAATATTTGAACCACCGTAGTTGAAAATATATATGTAATATTCCTTAGGAGCTGCCTGTGAAGAGTAGAAAAACAGACATGAATCAGGAGACAAACCGGATAATATTAGAACGAATTTTTCTCAGTGTGTAATTCAAAGAAAAATACAGGTTTTGACAGACTATTTTGATTTTCTGTTATTCACAGGGGCGCAAGTGAGCTAATGAAGTTGCAGAATAATTTCCAAATTCGCACATCGACTCCACGAGAACAGATGATTGAGGATCGAACTCGCTGTCATGCAGACCATGTTGGTTATGCGGCTGACCGCTTGACCACTGCGGCAGTTGGTGTTCTAAAGGGAATTCATGCTCCTGACGAGTGAGTGATCAGCTGGGCCTAGTGTTGTTTTTGTTTATATATATATATATATATATATTCCATAGTTCCATAGTTTTATCTATACCACCATACAAGAATCCCCCAATAGGGATGCCGGGGGCTCTTTCAGTGTAAATAGTATCCCCACCTTTTGGAAATTCTGTGAGAGAAATTTCCTCTTTTCTGCCACTCTCTTTGTTTCTGCCCTGTTCCTTTGCTTTCAGTCATTTCTTGTATCAATTCCTGCCTTGCTGGTCTGTTCACCTGTATGTGTTCGATAAAGTCTTACGTACTTTCTCTGAGGATTGATAATTGGATACATGTATTAAGTGCATTATTCGCTCAAGGGAAATGAGATATGCGGAAACAATTTTAGGTAATTTAGGCCCATTTCTATGTTTTAATGTCTTCAGTTATGTTTAAATTTGTATTCAGGTATGTTTTTCAAATCCCCTGTGCGATAAATTGGACAGAGTGGTCAATGCCAGGGACATCTTACATTATGTGGGCGAATGCATTGATATGTTGTACTAAATTTTCTTTTCCTTTTTTATCCTGTTGAAGTATTGTGTATGTTTTGAAATGGTTATAGCCCAGGTAAGGCTCTACACAGTTGGCTGGGCTTTAAACAGAAATGAATATGACCGTTCAAGGATGGTGTTGTAAAGGTATTGGAGATTTTATTCCACAGTGGAAGTGATCAAAATTAGCCCTCATGCCCAGCCTTTTCTGGTTCCTCCCACACCGACCCTTAAACTCATTGTTGCAGGGGCCTGTTTGTTAACTCATTCTGTACTGACTGTCGCTTCATTCATTATACTATCTGAATTGGCTGTTTGTATAGGTTACAAAAAGAAATCTAGAAAAAGAATGTAAGTAGTGCAGACTTGAAATGTAATAATACAGACAATAGTATAATTATGCTAATAAATGGCCAAGTTTGAATACACTCATTGTATTATTGATTGATTTATCACTTGGTGAGAAAAATGATAACTGATGCAAGGGATGTAATGTAATCTGATTTATAGAAACATTTTGATATCTGTACGCGCTTCTAAGTTGCAGAAATGGAAGGAATGGTATGCACTGTGGCTGTTCTTTATAGAATCAGTATTGATGTTACTAAGCCACTTATAAACTGAAACACATGTACTCACACCCATTCCTCCCATGGGGATGCTAGGGGATCTTCAGTATAAATAGTATCCCCTCAGTATAAATAGTATCCCCTCAGTATAAATAGTATCCCCATCTTCTGGAATTTCTGTGCTGGAAATTTCTTCTTTTCTGTCACTATCTTTGTTTCAGCCTTTTTGCTCTGCTTTCTGTCATTTCTTCCTATTATTTTCTGCCTTGCTGATCCATTCACCTTTATGTGCTGAATGAAGTCATGCTTGCTTCTTCTTAGGATTGAGAATTGGGTACTTGTATTAAGTCCATTTTTGGCTCTTTGGAAATGTGACGTGCAGAAGCAATTTTAGATAATTTAGTCCTGCTTGCATGTATATGTTTTAGTGTCCTTATGTTTACATTTGTATTCAGGTGTTTTTTAAATCCCCTGGTAATTAATTGGACGGAGTGGTCAATGCCAGGGGCCTGTCCGTAAATTATGTGTGCGAATGGACTGACATGTGTACTTAATTTTCTTTCCCAGTTTTTTGGTTGTTATTTTATTTCTTTTGCTTTGGGTTTTTTTTTTTTAATAATCTGTGAGGTATGACATACATTTTGAGATGGTTATAGCCATTATATGGCTCTGCACAGTTGGCTTGGCTTTGAGCAATAATAACTCACACTCTGCACTCTTTATACTGGCTGTTCAAATAGAATTCACGCAAGTAGCACTTGTCGAACAACTTAGACATTCACAGCAAGTGTAAGGGTACATTTGCACTTAAGATGAACAGAGCTGTACCTCTTCATTTTGTGCACATTTTTGAGCCATGTACTGAGAATTTTCAGTTTCGAGGTGTTCTGTAGGGCACTTCAGTAATACATGAATTTGCCTTCGAAATATGCTGTATTATATCTTGGTAAAGAAAGAGTTCAAAGTTAGGAGTTTTGGAGCTTTTACTAGTTTGAGTGAGTGTTTATAACCTGATTGTACAGTCCTATGACTTTGAGAGTTAAAAGTTAGGCAGCTTCTGGTGACTGTTTATAAACTAATTACACAGTCATATGACCTTGGCTTAAGGGAAAACAACTTCAGTTCTTTGCTCATGATACATAATGATAATCAGAGAGTAAGCAAGCGCAGATATAGCCAGTAAGAGGATCTGTTTTTTCAACCATAGTCATAGAACAATGTGTGTGTTGTGTGTGTGTGTGTGTGTGTGTGTGTGTGTGTGTGTGTGTGTGTGTGTGTGTGTGTGTGTGTGTGTGTGAGTGAGAGAGAGAGAGAGAGAGAGATTGAATATTTGCAGAGTTGTGCTAGGGTGTTACTGATTGCTTCAAACATTGTTGCAGAGAGAAGACCAACCGAGTGTTAAAGGATGTAATCTGTTTCCATGCTGGTGACTTTGATGCCTTGGTTCAAAAGCTTCAGCTGGATCTATATGAGCCTCCAGTGTCACAGGTAGAGCATAACTTTCTTATTAATATTATTTCTATATTCCTTTTATCATAATCATGATAATTATCGTCACTGTGATTTTTTTTTATCAAAACAATTTTTTTATATGATTTTCATATTCATTTTATCATGATTATGATTGTTAACGTCACAGCATTTTTTTTTTCATTTTAAGACTCCTCCCATTCTAGCATCTTTGAAACCTTTTTGCCACTTGACAAATAAATGATATATAAACAGAATTGAAAAGAGGCACGTTTTGTCAGTTTATCTAAACAGACGTAGGTGCAGCAGATCTGTACACATGTTGGAATAGCTTCCAGCACAGTTTACAAAATGGCTGATGCTAGCAAATGTATTTTGAATTGCTTCTTTGAAATATGGTATGATAGTCCATGGCTTTTAGCACAAGGGAGGAGGAGAGTGACATCTGTATTTGGCCCTTTTATGTTTCTTCGATGAAATCTCAGGCACGCCTTTGGGAGGGAGAGGATAGAAGTTTTGTCAGACTGACTGTGCTATTTTTTAGTGGGAAAATTCTTCCTGTATACCATTTGAATTGTTATTTTTTCTTTTAAAAAAAGGTAAGATGACAGTACTTGAGACTAGCTGAAATGCAGAGCATTAATTTTGCAGGCAGTTTCAGTGATACAGAATCAGCTCTTGAACTCTGTTAAAACCTACATATGTGCCATGCATCCCAACTGAGTTGTTAAAGTCTCTCACGAGAATCCTGCCTCACATAATCCTGCCAAGTGTTTCTGGCAGAATATGTTTAATTCTCTGTTCCTTTCTTTTTTTCCCTGTTGAAGTTTTGTATAATAACTGTAACTGGCAAAATATATAGTGTTTACTAGATAAGCTTCTCGGAACTATTATGTATGCAGCTGCCATTGGAAGGCCATTGGAATGGAATTGTACTCACCTTTCAAGACTTTGTCCCCATCTGTCTGTCTCTCTCTCTCTCTCTCTCTCTCTCTCTCTCTCTCTCTCTCTCTCTCTCTCTCTCTCTCCTCTTTCTTCTCTCTCTCTCTCTCTCTCTCTCTCTCTCTCTCTCTCTCTCTCTCTCTCTCTCCCCTCTCTCTCCCCCTTCTCCTTCTTCTTCTTCTTCTTGTGGATAGGTAAATGTGAATGCATGCAGATGGGGTGCTGCATTGTAGTGACATGCTTTCCCTGGGTCAAACAACAGCTTGCATTTTACAGGGACAATTTCTGTTGTGTTGACAAATCAATACAATAGGATACCGTATAAAATTGGATGGGGGTGGGTGCTGGGATGGGTAATGATTTTATGTCTTTTGCCTGTAATTGTGGTTGGCACAGCGAAACCTGTAACTTGAGAGTTTGAACAGTCGTCACTCCTAATCTGCGTGTGATTATCAGTCCTGGTCAGCTGTCACCTAGATCTGTGTGCTGCTTGTTCAGTTTGGAAGACTAAAACCACTCAGGCAGTTATCATTCACTTAACTCATCGAGTCGCAGTCTTCAGGATCATTCTGCCCCCTCAATTCGGAGGATTTTTAGCACATTTTAAATAAAATATAGAAAAACAACTATATAAAGTAGACAAACAAAGTAAAGTGATACAGAAAGACCAGGGTTAGATCTTTACAAATAATCTTACTTTATTTATGGTATTCCATGTACTTGTAAATGATGGGTATCCAAATAGATATCCAAAGGCGGGTAATTCTTTTGTTTTGATGGATATGAACGCACACTGTGAAACAGTTTTAGATGAAGTCCAGAACATGATTTCCATGCCATGGATGTTTCAATTCACAAGATTACTGGTAGTTGTCACTTTTTGCGTACAGTTGATCCAGAACACAAAATATTTACAGAATTGTGAGGTTCGACTTGCTTTCCTTGACGCCATTTGCAAAATTTGCATGTTGCGGGTAGCGCTGAAAAAAGGCTACTGTTGTCTTTGTTTCACATTGCCACAAATGGTCTAAGGTAAATAAATGCTGTAGACATACCCTAGTTTAGGTTCCCAGTGAGTTTTCCCTATAACTGACGCTTCTGACGTAAAAAAAAAAAAAAAACACAAATGTCCGCCGTCGATAAATCGACGTCGCGTATCCAAGCAGTAAACGGAAGTGACAGAGATTTTCTTCCAGCACGAAGCGATTGAGTTAATTAACAAGTGCATCTTTGGGGATGTTGCTGCCACAGATATCTGGCCAAGTTGATGCCAGGATGTACTTATAACAGTAAGTTAAAGAACAGTCCTGTCATGCAATATCAGTCCAAACTGGAGTCCTATAGCATCAGTAGAAGTTATATCCAAACTTGTGAATCAGCACAGCATTGTTGAATTTGTCCAGACACCATGATACCTAGCTGTTATTGCTGACCTTGGTTTCAGTTTCTTCCTCTTCCATCATGCGTGGGTTAATTCCACATCAAGGTCTTTGATGTTGGTAGTTCATGGAGATCGCCACTGGAGGGACGTGATGGTTCCATACAGGTTCGTGCAGTCTGATTCCCTGGCTAGCCTACTCATGTCAGTTAGTCTGACTTCCTGGCTTATCCACTCTTGTAAGTCTGCTCCCTGGCTAATCCAGTCTTGTCTGACTGCTGGTTAATCCACTCTTGTCAGTAAGTCTGACTCACTGGCTAATCCACTCTTGTAAGTCTGACTTCCTGGCTGATCCACTCTCTCAGTCTGACTTCCTGGCTGATCCACTCTTATCAGTCTTTCTGGCTAATCCACTCTTATCAGTCTTTCTGGCTAATCCACTCTTATCAGTCTGACTTTCTGGCTAATCCACTCTTATCAGTCTGACTTTCTGGCTAATCCACTCTTATCAGTGTTTCTGGCTAATCCACTCTCATCAGTCTGACTTCCTGGCTGATCCACTCTTATCAGTCATTTCTGGCTAATCCACTCTTATTTCAGTCTGACTTTCTGGCTAATCCACTCTTTATCAGTCCTGACTATTCTGGCTAATCCACTCTTATCAGTCTGACTTTCTGGCTAATCCACTCTTATCAGTCTGACTTTCTGGCTAATCCACTCTATCAGTCTGACTTTCTGGCTAATCCACTCTTATCAGTCTGACTTTCTGGCTAACCACTCTTTCAGTCTGACTTTCTGGCTAAGTCCATTCTTATCAGTCTGACTTTCTGGCTAATCCACTCTTGTCAGTCTGACTTTCTGGCTAATCCACTCTTTATCAGTCTGACTTTCTGGTCACCTCTAGTGGGTGGTCTCACTGTGACTTGATAGTGGTAGCTCCTGTGAGTTGCCTGTTGTGGGACTGCATCTAAATAAAGTTCTTGGTTTTGTAGCATTTGGGAGTTAAAAATTGAAGTTTGAGGGTAATGCTTCTGAGATGGCGGTGTAGAAAAATGAAGCAACAGATAAGATATTAAAAGGAAAAAAAGGGGGGTGGGGGTCTCAGAAATGGGAATTCAGCATTCACTGACATAGCAATGGATTACTTATGTGTGTATAGTTCTCTCTCTGTTTCTGTTTGTAATATTTATAGTATACACATTTATGCCTTTATAATGATAGCCGATCACTTGGTAGGTAACAATTCTTAATAGATACGCTTGTCCCTTGATCTGATTACCTGATTTCTATTTGTCAATACTGTTTGATATAAATCGGCTGATTCATATAAAGTATAACAATTTTTCTTGTTTCAGTGTGTGACCTGGATCGAAGACGCAAAGTTGAATCAGCTGCGCAGAGAGGGTATTCGCTATGCCCGCATTCAACTGCGCCACGACGACATCTATTTCATACCTCGCAACATAATTCATCAGTTCAAGACAGTGTCAGCAGTCACCAGTATTGCATGGCATACCCGTTTGCAAAGATATTATCCTAAATCAGCTGAATCTTCAAATTCAAACGGCGAGGACAGTGCTGATGATAAGAACATCAAGGAAGAAGATAATCCCTCTGTGAACGCTGATGAACAAAAAGATGTCTCGCTCAAGGAAAGAAAAGATAAATCATCAAAGAAACCGAAAAAAGACAGTTCTCAGGAACATGACAGTCATAAAAAGAGTCATTCACAACATTCAGATTCAAGCAAGTCTCATGAAAAAGTTGATTCTCATTCTGCAAAAACAACATCTTGTCATTCTCACAAGAACGATGCAGACCAAAGTGACAAATCTGTGAAGTCATCAAAATTTGAAAAGTCTCCTGATCAAGTTTCATCACAAAAGTCAAGTCATCACTCTTCATCCCATTCAAGTAAATCTGTGCAGAAATCCTGTGTGCATTCAGAGTCTACATCTGGTAAATCCACATCCAAATCTGTTCACAGTAGATCTGACAAACGTTCATCCAGTCATAGTAACTCCAAAAAATCATCTCATGGACAACATCACTCTCATGGAGACTCGTCCATTCTTCCTAGCAAAAAATCTTGTGAAAAGTCTAAAACATTTTCAAGTCATGAAAAATCCACAAAGAGTTCTTCTTCAGGCTGCAGTAAATCCACCCACAGAAAATCTAGTTCCTCCTCTAACCATCATAAATCAAGCCATGACAAACAAGTACATGGCTCCTCTCATGAGGAAGGGAAAAGAGTGCCTTCCCTTCATCAGACAGTTTCTACAAAAATCTTGCAGGACCCTGAAACCACTTGTAAATCATCTGATGCCCCAAACAGTACTGAAAAACCCAAATCTGAATCTGTCTGTGAAACTAAAGCAAGTTCAGTTTTCGAACAAGAAGTTGATGTTGGATTTAAATCTGCGAATGTTTCTGACAAAAGTATTGATGATAAGTGTGTGCTTGTCACAGACATCACAGCTGAAAGTAATCCAGTGCCATCAGTTGCTTTGCCACAATCTATGCCTCAGGATCAGTCTCAGATCAGTGGGATCTCACCTTCTAGCAGCCCTGAACAAACATTTGTGAAACGTGAAAATAGTCCCAGCAAAAATCAACCTAGCAGAAGAGTACCATCAGAAGAGGATTCTGTGCAACCTGAAAATTTGAATGCAGTAAAAGAATTTTCATTAACTGGAGATGCAGCACCAGTAGAAGATAATTCACTGGCTGATACCATGAATACAGCACAAACAGAAACTTTTCCACATTCTGGTAATGCAAGTCTGGCAGCAGTGGAAGAATCTGTTCAGGCTGATGATTCATGTCCATCAGCTAAAGAAGATTCTTCACAGCCTGATGCTGAGAGTGCTGTATCAGTAGGACAGTTGAAACAACCTAGTTCCGTGAATGCAGGACCTATAGCAGAAACAGAACAGTCACATAGTAATGCTCTGAGTTCAGAACCAGTTGAGACATCTGTTAGTTTGGCAGAAGTAGAAAACACCTCCTCGATGCAGTGGAGCAGCCTGCCTGAGGTGCAAGGGTCTTCAGCATTAGTAGATGATTATCAGTCAAGTGATGTTCCATCCAGTGTAAGAGCTGGTGTTTCTCTCAGTGCAAGTAGTCCAACAGAGCAGAGTATGGTCTCCAAGCCCAAGGTGGAAGATCAGCCTTTAGCAACACCAGTGGAAGTAGAATCCCTGGTGACTGGGGAGTCTTGGGTAGATCAGGCGTATGTATCTGGGTTTGAATCAAAAGATTTGTAACCTATGCCCACATCAGAAGGCAGTGTGTCTCAAGTGGAGGACAGTTCATGTACTGTCACACTAGATAACACAACAAAATGTGTTGATTTGATTAAAACAATGCATAAGGGAAGAAGGGGAGGACATCTTTGTGAGAACAGACCTGAGCATACTCTCTTATTGCCCACTATTTGCATTGAAGTTTTATAGCTCTTCGCTTTATGCATTGGAAAGCGTCCTTTTTTAAGTGTAACGTTATAATTTTATGTAGCTGAAAGGAGGATAGACCCTAAGACTGGTCGTATCACATATTTTGTAAATAGAGTGTTCTATTCATGAATTGGCAGCTGATTTTGTCTGAAACAAAGAAAGAGAAATCTATATATTTATTTTATGGTTGGCTTATTTCCTGCCTACTAAATGGTTGAATATTGCAGTTTGTACAGTCGACTATTGTTCTTCTAGATATAAAACAGTTCAAGTGAGTGTAAACATATTTTGTGTTTGTAGATGATTGTGTTCACACACACATATATATATTTGTAGACATTTTAAAAGCAATATTGTCAAGAAAATATGAGAGATGTTGTGAGTTATGTTCTGTCTCTTCATCGAAATGTTGCATTAACAGGCAATCAGAATCTGTATGGACACCTGTTGCACTGAGGCTGAATTCCACTCTTTGCATGCATGTGTGTGTGTGTTCCATAAGGTGGAAATTGCAATACATCAAGCATGTGTTAGTTGACATTGTTTTATGTTGAATATGTGTGTGTGTGTGTGTGGCTGCAGACTCTTCCAATTTTTTCAGGCTCCCCTCCTCCTCCTCCATTTAATGGTGTGTGTCCACATGTGTGTATTGGGTGAACGTTTCTTTTCAAATTGTGATATTCCTTTTCTGCATATCCATATTTTGAAAAAATAAACTTGAAATATTTTTATATGACTGGATAGAGGATGAATTTAACCCTTTTGACTCCCTCACCCTGTCCACTAGCATCCTGCATTATCATCAATGATAGCAAAGCAGAAACTAAACTCTTGGACTCCCTCACCCAATCCACCAGCTTCTTGCAGGAAGCACCAGTCGCTGTGATGTAGTGGTTAGTGCAACAGACTACCGACTGGAAGATTGTGGGTTTGAATCCCCATCAGTCCCTTCACAAATCTTCGTGGGATTTTTCGTCTCCAACCGGTTCCTACCCAGAGTTGGGCGTGCTGTGTGCTCATAAGGAAGACAGACCACACAGTCGAGTGTCATTCACTTCACGGATGCATCATTGAGGGTGTTGCTCAAATCTTCTGACCAGCACCACAGGTGTCTGTATCTCACAGGCCTGGTTGACGTCACAATATATTATGATAGTAAGTGTAGAGTACAGCCCTGTCACATAGTCTCAATCCTTGATGGAAGTCATCATCTTGATTATCATCCTCGTTGACATTATTATCATTGCATTGTAAAAACTGTTCCAGCTTCTGTGGACATTAAAGGGGCGTAGAAAATGGGACGGGGGGAAAAAAAGGTGAGCACAAAGGTAACCTCCCTGAGCGCAATGATCCTATTAAAAAAAAAACAAGAATAAGAAAAACTTCTTGCAGGAAGCTGGTGGATAGGTGAGGAAGTCAAAGGTTTAAGTTTTTGTAGCTGGTGGATAGGGTGTGGGAGTCAAAGGGTTAATGGTGGCTTGGAAGTAGCTTGATTTCTGATGCTGGGTTTTGTTACTTTCTTTTTTGTTATTTTCTTTTTGGTTTCACTTTTATCTTTACGTATGATTTTATGTTTTTGACATTATTAGTGCTGATAGCTGCTTTTAGGACACTTGTGGCTTAACCTACTTTGTAAGAGTGTGTAACCACTTGGGTGTGTCACCTGTCTCGGAATCCCAAAGTTCAGGATACAAACTGTAGCCAGGTCTAACTTCTTTAATCAGGATTGCTTATGTGTGCATGCTGAGAGTTTTCTTGTTTCAGCCATATAGGCGTTACTTAATTTTATGACCATTGTTTTGTGAAATTATAATAGGCACAATCTTATTATAATTTACACATATATCACGCCTAAACGAATATTATCCATCAAGGAATTTCACTTACTTTTTGTTAGGCCTGATCGGTTCAGCGAACCCTCGTCGTCAGCGACGAGGGTTCGCTGAACCGATCAGGCCTAACAAAAAGTAAGTGAAATTCCTTGATGGATAATATTCGTTTAGGCATGATATTGTGTAAATTATAATAAGATTGTGCCTATTATAATTTCACAAAAGCAATGATGCTTATGTGTGCTTTGTATGGAAAAGACTACATGATAATATGTTTGCCTATTCAACAGGCGATGGGTGACCCACCTTCCCCACAAGTTTTCCAGAATGATCATGTTCAGTGTGTGCAGAATTCTGTCTTGAAAATGGGGAGGAAAAAGAGGTGGTCATCTGTTTTCAGATTTAACCAGTGTGACCGTGCACTGCTGTTGTGAATTTTAATTGCATGTACTTTACAGCTGTGCGGGATACTGCTTTGACAGCTGTGAGTGTGAGGCATTGTGCGTGGGAGATTTTGAATTGTGCAGTATCTTTGACATGCAGTGATGCATTGGTGATCAAACTGCAAAAAGTCATATTCGTTCTTACAATAAAACGATCAACTGGAGTTGTGTAACTATTCAAGGAAACTGGATATTGATTGGAGCAATTTTGCATGCCTTGTGAAAACACGAACTGGTGTGTTTTTGTTTATTTTTGTGTCATGAGAGCCTTTTACCCCAAAGTATGTTCCTATTTCAGGCCCATTTTTGTGACAATGAATATTGAGTGATATCACTGTCAAATCTGTATGTAAAACGTATAAAGCTGCAGAAAACATGTTGAGTTTTGTTTGTTTTTTGTTGTTGTTTTTTTTTACATGCAAAATGTTCGCTGTTGAATTTCAATTGTCGAGTTTACTGATTACTGAAAAAAGTAATAATAACAATATAAAGCAAGTTTTGTTGGAAGTCTTGGGTGTTGTAATAAATGGGTCAACAACGTACCAAGATTTGTGTCACGTCAGTGAAATTTGAAGGCAAGCAACAACCTCTTTCTGGTATGGTACTGTATGTTTAAGATTAAAACAGTACATTTTAGAATAACCAACAACCAATTTATACAATATTTTATTGAAAACTAAAACTGTGTCAACAATAAAATGTGTTAAATTATCAGATTGTTATGACAACAGTAGCAAAGTGCGTAGCTTAAAGTATTTTGTCCAAGATGGCTGCTTAAATTTCAAGTTATTATCTTAACACTCAATATTCAAGTCTGTGCCAGTGTAATAAGCCCCATTTCTCCATGATGCTTCAGTTTCAACTTCCTACCTGAACACCTCAGATGTAAGTCTGTGCTGATGTATAAAACCCCAGTTCGCTTGTTGGATCACAGACGTACAGGTTATACCGAATCACAGCGTTGACATTACCCTCCATCAATTCAAAGATTATTGTGGGATTTTATAGCCTTGACTGGCTCCTAACTAAGTTTGAGTATGGTTTTGCTCATTGACAAAACTGGGAGCATACTGTCAGGTCTCATCCACTTTACGGATGTGTCATTTTGGGTGTTGCTCAAATTTCCTGACAAACACTGCAAGTGTGTGTATCTCTCAGGCCAAGCTGATGCCAGGATATATTATGATTATGAAATGGCACAGACTCTAAAATAGTATCAGTTGTATATGAAGGCAGTGGTAATGTTGATTGTGGTTCAGTTTTGTATTGATTCAGTTTATAAATTATGTTTTATTATGTCTCTTCATTTTTAAATTAGCCTTGTACTACCTACCTGTACTGATATTAACAATTTTCAAGAGACAGTTAATTTTTCATCACTTTTGCAATGAAAGCAAGTGATTTGTGTAGTCTGTCTGCATTCAGAGACATCTAGGCAAATATTTCTCACTGCTTGAGAATGGTTCATGGCATGATTTGGGTCAGTGGAGTTGGTAGTCTTCCCAAACTCTTGAATACATAAAGATTGAAACCAGAAAAAAACACGAAAGAAGAATAAGAACACGTATTTAATACAACAAGACAAGACAGGCGCTATTGTATTAAATACACGTTCTTATTCTTGTCAGTAACAGTTCTTATTCTTCTTTCGTGTTTTTTTCCTGTTCCTGTTTGCTTGAACGCGGGCAGTCACACTTGTTTTGGATTACATGAAGATTGAGTTTAGGCCATTTCTAAGGTCACAGAGGTGTGGAATGGAAAGTGATTGAGCAGGAATGTTTGGCTGCTGAGGGCAGATATCTTCAGATTTAGGCAGTACCTTGAAATTAATATGTCTGAACAGAGTAGTGGCTGCATATATGTTAAATTGGAATGGGATGTTTGTGGTTTTGTGAATGATTTCAATCAATAGTGACAAGCTAGGAGACTTAATATTACTGTACAGCTGCAATTGTTTTGCTTTCGCTTCTGCTGCTTCTTCATATAGATAGTCTTCTGATAAATGATGATGCTATAGTAAACTGTTGCTGACAACTGGAGAAACCCTTATCTTGTTCTGTATATTTCACATTGTTTGTTTATTAAAAGGGGAGTGTGCGTGTTTGTTTATTAAAATGGGAGTGTGCGTGTTTGTTTATTAAAAGGGGAGTGTGCCTGTTTGTTTATAAAAATGGGAGTGTTTGTTTGTTGTTGATCAATTCTTCTTTTTTTTTCCTTCCCTTTTTTTCTCCCTCTTTGTAAACGGTTATTTTAAATGTTTTGTTGGGTACGCTATAACATACAAGGTCCAGTGCTTGTGATTTGACAAGTTTGATATTGCCATTTTCTGTTTGTGTTACCAAGTATGGCAAATAGATAATGCCATTTTCTGTTTGTGTTAATGAGTAAAGCAAGTAACAATTTCTGATTTGAGAAAGATTTCAGACTGTGTTGGTCATTACATACTTGTGTTTACTTGTCTGTTGTTTTCATTGTCAATTTTATGCAATTTATTATAGTATACCGTAACATGTACAGTATTGGTTTTGTTGTTGTTGTTGTTGTCTACTGTCATTCACCATCTACATGGTTAGGCCACATCAGGCAATGAATGTGGCTGTTGTTTTCCAGTTTGTGCTGTCTGCATGGAGCATGATGGTCAGAGGAGTAGTAGTTGACTATGTTTCCTCTTGTTCCATTTGATAGATGCAACATTGCTGTGTTGTGTCTCAGCTGTTCAGGTTGGTGAGGCAATCTGTTTAAATTTTGGGTTGTTGAGCCAGTTGTGGTGTGTTGTTGTAAATGTTTGTTGTTAATTTGTAAACTGTAAACGTTTGTTGTTAACTTGTAAGCAGAGTCATGCACATGCATACGTACACACACACACACACACACACACACACACACACACACACACACACACACACACACACACACACACACACTTGTACTCTCTCTCTCTCTCTCTCTCTCTCTCTCTCTCTCTCTCTCTCTCTCTCTCTCTCTCTCTCTCTCTCTCTCTCTCTCATACACACACAATTAGTGACACAGACCTTTCAGATGATGACAGTTTTATGTGAGGTTAAGAACAGACAATGATTTTGATGTACAGTTGTATTTGATGTAAAATTTAGGTTTGATTTTTATTTATGTTCAGTCACTCTCTCACACACACACCACACACACACACACACACACACACACACACACACACTCACACACACACACACACACACACACACACACACACACACACACACACACACACCACACACACACACACACACACACACACACACACACACACACACACCACACACACACTTTTTTTTTTACAAGATTACATTCTTATAAAGGATTAGGAACAATTTCATACATATATGGTTATTACAGTGTATATGTTTTTGATGTAAAATTATGGGTTGATGAACAAATTTATTTTTACTGATTTTGTGCTTAATCTAAAAACAAAAATTGTTCAGCTACATTAATGTTGCTGCTATGAATTTATATATAGCAATGTCACTTTTCTGTCTCTGAGCCAGTTTCAACAATTAAGCATATTTGATCAGATTAAATATATTACCCATTTATTTTTTTTTAGCTTTTTAGTGTTCTTTTGAAATTATCAAATTATATATATATTTTCAATTTCTCAGCACAGGAATGCATTGCCCATGCTTATTAAACTGCTTCTAACGTGAGCTCTTAATCTTGACTTGCTATCAAGAATTAGACATTTTTCTGCAGTTTTGACAAATGAAATATTGCTGTTGTCTGGCTTTATTTAATATTTGAAGATTCAACTCGCCCAAATTGCACCAAAAAAATTGGTGTGTTAACAGTTACAATGCTTGGATTCCTTTAGACTCTGCTGCCACCCCCCCCTCCCCACCCACACACACACACATACACACCCCACCAGCTTGAATGGAATAGTGAACAGATTGCTGCTCAGTTAATTGACATCAAAATTGCATACTAATAGAAAAAAGATATAATTAACCATGAATAGGCAGAACTAGAAGTGTAGGGACAACAATACAAAATTATGTTGAGGTGTGTTAGTTGGGCCATCTTGGCCATAGTGACAAAACTATTTGGATTTGAAAGAAATACAGGATTTGACAGCTGATTTTTTTTTTTTTTTTTTTTTTTTTTAATGAAATAAGATAACTTGTGCAAAACAAAATCTCAAGATATTTGATCTCTGCCCTGTTGATTGTTGCTCTGCCCCTTTCCGATACTGTTGACCTTTTGTCATGTTAGTCAACTTTTGTGTGAAGCCCAGGACGTGGAAATAATGGTTTGGTGTAAATGTTTTAAAATTGTTATGGCTGTGCAAGCTGCTTAAGTAGTGATTATTGTAAGAGTGATTGTTCGATTGTTTTCTTTTGTTCATGGTGTTATTTCTTTTCTTTTTTTTCTTTTTTTTTGTGCTTGTAATTGTTGATACAAGGTCCTAGAATTTATTCATGTGATCATTGTGAAAGGGTCCCAGCATGTGTTGCTGTCTTTCTTATTTTACTCTGAGGAATAATTGGACTAATCCCAAAATGTATTGCTATCTCTTTTTTATCTTTGTTCTGGAGAAAAATACTCCTGGAATTTGTTGTTGTCTCTTTACTGTTACTCTGGGGAAGAAATCAAACTAACCCAGAATTTATTGTTGTCTCTTTCTTATCACCAGGGAAAAAATGAGACCATTCTCAGAGTATGTTGTTCTTTTTTGTGTTTTGTTTTGTTTTTTGTTCTTTTTCAATGTGTTACTCTGGGGGAGAAATTAAACTAGTCCCAGAATTCACTGTTGTCTCTGTCTTGCTCTGGGGGGAGAAATGGACTAGCTGTACAGAAGATATATGCAATGTTCCTTTAGGCAGCAATTGAGTGACTTTTAAAACTGCTTCTGTTATCCACTAATCAGATAGAAAAGGGATGGTGTTTTCTAGGTGTTCATGTTGTATGTGGACAGGAGAAAAAAATCTGATTGTGCAATATTGGACATAAGAACACTTACTGTGTAAGACCTGTTTTTGAAATGGAGTCTTGGAGAACAGTGGTTGTAGACAGAACATTGATGCGTCATCGTGAAATAGACAAAGAATACTTGCTTTGTAGCATTTGTCACGCCATGCGACACAGTGTCACTGTTAACCTCTGTTACATTCAATCTGAAAAAAAGTGTTAGAACATTGTTTCTATTGGAAATAAAATGAACAGTAATTATTCTTACAATTCTCATTGTATCCAGACCAGATATAAGCGGATGAGTATGAAAAAAAACTGTGTTGAAACTAATCGGAACTATTTGAAAAAGAGGGGGGGGGGGGGGGGGAGCAATGAGTTTGTAACAGTTTGTTTTATCCCCAATCTTCAATCTAATTAGGAGATAACATATACCATGAAGACTGCCACAGCAAAGTTAGTTAAAGAATGACAGTCAACTGGTCATTATATAGCGTTCACATTCAAAATTGATAAACACAAACCATTGGTATCATCAAAATATGCAGAACAGAGGAAATTTGAATAAGAATACTTAACAAGACAAGTCTGTGTTTCATCAGTCCAGTTGCCTTACTTGATTAAGAAAACAAGACTGGAACAAGGCAGACCAAATTTGTGCTTATTTCATCAATTAAAAAATCTTTTTTTGGTCTGTTTGTTATGAATGCAGATTGTTGTAATAGGGCTTTCCCATCCATTTAGATGGAGAACAAGTGATTGTGTAATATTTCTGTCAAGCTGCACTGACAGAGAAAAATCACTGTAATATATTTGTGATGTTCAATGTAGTCAGTCCTGTGATGTGAAAACTGAAAAGAAGTCATTTCTTCTGTCCATGGCCTAGACTAACTCCTACCAAGAATTGAGCGTGTTGTGGGCTTCATGGGAAGACTGGGATCACTCAATCAGGCCTCATCCATTTTAAAAATTTACAGACCAACACTGCAGGTGTTTGTATGTCTGAGGTCTTGTCGCTCTTACCAAAAATTGAGCATTCTGTGGGCTTCTTGGGAAGACTGGGATCACTCAGTCAGGCCTTGTCCAATTTTTAGATTTACTGACCAACACTGCATGTGTATGGATTTCTCGGGTCTTGTTGACACCAGGATACAGTATGAAAGTAAGCATAGAGAACAGCCCTGTCATGCTGTCTCAATCAGAAGTGGAACTCTATAGCGTTATTAATTGTTATCCCAATTCTCATTCATCATAGTATTGTGAAAAATGGTTCCAGATTCTGTGATGCTTCATACCATGCTGTCATGGTGACCTCAGTTTTGGTGGGTTTGGAGGTATGTTGGAGAGCTGAATGAAAGGGTGAGAGGTGATGTGGGGGGGGGGGGTGAGGGTGTTGATGATTTGATGATACAGAAGCAGTGCAGAATACAGGGCAGCAAAAAGAAAGAAAGGAAAAAAGGAGTACAGAGAAAAGAAAGTGTCATTTGTGTCATGAGTGTTTCACTTTCCTGTTATTGTCAGCTTAGGAATAAAAAATACAGTACTTAATTGAAGTAAACCCTTATTCATTTAATGACAGTGAGAAACAGAACCGTTTTGAACAGAATTTTCTGTCAACAAGAACTGTCAAAGTTCTGTCATATTCAGACTGCAGAGATAGAGAACACTGTAAATTATGAAAAGGATTGCATGATTTTGTCATGGACGTAGTGGAGAAGAAAGTGAGAATAACTGATTGATGATTAATGGGATATCGCTGCTCTTATATGCAAACAAAGCCATGTACTACATCAGCAATGTACTGAAACTGGATGTATGTACATGTTGTGTTTGAATACTTTGACCTAAACTGCAGTCACTCTCTCTGCTATCGCCTACTCCATCTGGTTCATTTTCACACCCCTTTCATTGCACTCTGTGTCCACTCGTGTTTACTATCATTGTTGAATGATATGTAGGCTAGGCATTTAAGTTTTTGAGACCCTGGTTTTTGTTGTTGTTTTTGAGATCATGATTTGTGCATTATCTTTGTTTCGTTTTATTTTGGCATTGCCCTTTGCAACTAATTCAG
Source organism: Monoplex corrugatus (assembly GCA_030674185.1). Taxonomy (NCBI): domain Eukaryota; kingdom Metazoa; phylum Mollusca; class Gastropoda; order Littorinimorpha; family Ranellidae; genus Monoplex; species Monoplex corrugatus. The sequence goes on along the minus strand of CM060312.1, from coordinate 62,230,268 downwards.
ATTGGAAGGTTCTGTTTATACACAGTATGATAATATTATGGTTCTGTTGTTGTTGAATGCTTCAGATCTTTAAGTAAATCTAAACTTTGTTTCAAGTTGGTGGTGTTTCTTTTCAGGAAATGTTATGTAATTTTGTATGTTAAGTTTTCTGATTTTAGTCCAGTAATATTGGTGTGTCAGCGCCTGCCCTTTCAACATGCTGCCTCCAATCAATCTCTCTCTCTCTCTCTCTCTCTCTCTCTCTCTCTCTCTCTCTCTCTCTCTCTCTCTCTCTCTCTCTCTCTCTCTCTCTCTCTCTCTCTCTCTCTCTCTCCCCCTCCCTCCCTGTGATATCGTTCTATTCTTTCATTTTGATTTTCACGTTCCTCCTCCTTGACACACACTGGAATTTATGACGAGTTTATATCGTGTGATATTCATTTTGATCCACAAAAAGCTATGGCAAAGTGCAGACACGTATAAATCACTTTTTTTTTTATTCTGTGTACAGTTCCCTTGTGACTTGTGTTATATAAATAAAGAATAGTGATATTCATACTGCTTTTTGTTTGCTCTTTTTGTTGTTGTTGTTGTTGTGTTGTGTGTGTGTGTCACGGATGAAACAATATAACTGATTGCACTGCAACACGTTCAAGGGAAACAAGTATGTCATTCGATCATGCAACCAAATGCTAGGCTGCCTCATCAAAGCAATTATGTCTATAAAACTTCAGTGGAGAAACACTCCCGCATCTCTGTCAAGAATATGGCCTCAGCTTTGTGGGCCATGCTTACATGGAAGCAGGAAACCAGGTCCCCAGTCTTTCACAGACATTCTTCTGCAATATTTCCACAGTGCTCAGTGCCAGGCGAACGTCAGGCCTCAAGTGCAGGAGACAATCTTGTTGACCCCACGCAGTCAGAATGTGAAGATGTAATTATTACCACTTCCCAACCAAGGATTGAAGTCTAGATCCTCCCGTGATCCTGATGGGAGAGGATCATCTGCAGACGCTTTCCCACTTGGGAGGTACGAGTAAGAAAGGTGGGTAGGGGGAGCGTCAATGTTACCGACAGTCTCAGAAAGGTTACCCCAGTATGTGCATATCTACGGATCAAGTGAGAACCGGAGGTATGCTGTCAACACTAGTCGAGCTGTTTAGCTCCGGGCTGACTGTTTGCTGAACTCCAACTCGGAAGCATAGAGGCCTGTGGCCAAAAGCCCAGCTACTGAACAGGGCACCATGCATGACCCATCCACCGTGCACTGGATCGCTGTCCTCTGATCTCGTACGCAATCCCTAAGCTGGGGAATTTCACCTCAATCCCCCCCCCCCCCCTAGACATCAAGCTCCTAGGAAAGGGGGTTACACTCTTTGACTTCACCTCAGTTTTGTCAGCTGTGTTTAGCCAAGAGTATGGAAGTAGATCGGTCGACAGCTCAGACGTTCTCCCACAAGGCTCTTGGGGTTTCTCTCTTTGAGGACTCCCCACTGCATTCGAGACTAGGATCGTCAGGCCTCGAGTACAAGAGACATTCTTGATGACCGTGCACGCTCAGGATGTGAAGACTTCTACCCCTCCCTTCCCACTATGGGTCAAAGTCAATGTCCTTCCTCACCATGCACTTCTCTCTCTCCTCATCATCTCCAAACACTTTTCCCTTGGGTTGGGGAGTAACGCCTCTGCCCATCAGCAGTCTCGAAAAGGTCTCCCCAGTACGTGTGATAATGGGGTCGAGTGAGAATTGCAAATGTATACGGCTGCACTAGTTTTTGCTCAAGAGAACATTCCCATGGCAACTGGTTATTGAACTCCAACTCAGAAACATGGAGGCTTGCAGGCAGGGCCCCAGCCACCAAACATGGCACCACCTGGCACTGGACCGTTGTCTCTGACCTGTACACTTCTCTCCAGCGGAGGAGTTTTGCTGCAATCTCCATGAGCATCCCTTTGTTAGGAATGCAGGTCGCTCTCAGAGGAGTTACAAGGGCTTTCCACTTCCAGATATCCACCACTCCTGGGACACCATAGCCCACAGAGAGTCCTCAGCACAACCATGTCACTATGGAACTACCCCCTCCACTACATCTTGATCTCCTTCCCCTCTGAGGTCACTCGGTCTCTGGAACCACAAACTATGTCACTCCCCAAACATAGCTCCTCAGGCTCTCACTCATTCTTGGAGGTGCTGGAGTCTTGTATTTTTTACCTGGTTCAGAGATTCCAGCCCTGGCCCACAGGTGCCCTTGAACTTTCGCTGTTTGCTATTGACGGACAAGCTACGCACCACATGTAATGGAACATTGCTGGTGCCAACCGTCATGCTCCGGAACGCCCAGCTCAAGGCAGCCCTCTTGACATGGGGCTCCTGGAAAATAATTGAACCCAGCCCATATGCTACATCCACCATCTATGCTCTATCTCCAAATTAGTTTTTGGGCCGCTAGAGGAAGCTGGTGGATAGGGCAAGGGAATCAAAGGGTTAGTTTTTACTGTTGGTAGATAGGGTGTGGGATTCAACGGAAAAGAACCAACCAGTACTAGCACAGCAGAATCAACAGAGGCCAAAATCAACAAATACACATGGAAATGACTTGGTGTTCCATCTGGTCTTAGTGACTTTGTGTTCTTTCATCACTTTCAAAGGTAAAGCTATTCCTGAAATCCATCGTTGAGGAATAAAGGTGGGAGAGGTCAGGCATCTAAGCATGCTTGAGGACTTGGGCATGCTTGAGGTTGTGAGAGCAGGCTAGCCAAAGCTGAGGACTGGCAGACAATGGAAAATCTGGGGGATAGTTGACGCTGTGAAGAAAAGCTTCTTGATCAAAGAAACAATGGGTTACATACAAACCATTAGGAACTGGGATCAATAAACATGGAATGATGGTCAAAGGCCAAGGGAAAAGCAAAAAGAGACATGGCGATACAAGAGATCTTGGAAGAAGAGGTGGTCAAAAGAATCCAGAAGGCAGTCCAGTATGGGCAGTCGACAACGTGGGAAAGTACACTCCAAAGAAGTCTAAGCTGATATGAGATGTGACAAATGGCCCCTCCCGGGATCAGTTTCATCCTTGGATCTGTGTATGACCTCCTGTCCCTGAATTTGAATCAGGTGAAATGGGAGAAATCAGATGACCCTGCATGCCCTCTCTGCCATGACAAACACTGGAACATATCCTGAGCTCACACAAAGTAGCGACAATCAAACACTAGAACATATCCTGAGCTCACACAAAGTAGCGACAATCAAACACTGGAACATATCCTGAGCTCACACAAAATAGCGACAATCAAACACTGGAACATATCCTGAGCTCACACAAAGTAGCGACAAACACTGGAACATATCCTGAGCTCACACAAAGTAGCGACAATCAAACACTGGAACATATCCTGAGCTCACACAAAGTAGTGACAAACAAACACTGGAACATATCCTGAACTCACACAAAGTAGCGACAAACAAACACTGGATCATATCCTGAGCTCACACAAAGTAGTGACAAACAAACACTGGATCATATCCTGAGCTCACACAAAGTAGTGACAAACAAACACTGGAACATATCCTGAGCTCACACAAAGTAGTGACAATCAAACACTGGATCATATCCTGAGCTCACATAAAGTAGCAACAAACAAACACTGGAACATATTCTGAGCTCACACAAAGTAGTGACAAACACTGGAACATATCCTGAGCTCACACAAAGTAGCGACAATCAAACACTGGATCATACCTGAGCTCACACAAAGTAGCGACAAACAAACACTGGAACATATCCTGAGCTCACACAAAGTAGCGACAATCAAACACTGGAACATATCCTGAACTCACACAAAGTAGCGACAAACAAACACTGGAACATATCTTGAGCTCACACAAAGTAGCGACAAACACTGGAACATATCCTGAGCTCACACAAAGTAGCGACAAACAAACACTGGAACATATCCTGAGCTCACACAAAGTAGCGACAAACAAACACTGGAACATATCCTGAGCTCACACAAAGTAGCGACAAACACTGGAACATATCCTGAGCTCACACAAAGTAGCGACAAACACTGGAACATATCCTGAGCTCACACAAAGTAGCGACAAACACTGGAAAATATCCTAAGCTCACACAAAGTAGTGACAAACAAACACTGGAACATATCCTGAGCTCACACAAAGTAGTGACAAACACTGGAACATATCCTGAGCTCACACAAAGTAGCGACAAACATGGAAAATATCCTGAGCCTCACACAAAGTAGCGACAAAACACTGGAACATATCCTGAGCTCATGCAAAGTAGCGACAAACACTGGAACATATCCTGAGCTCATGCAAAGTAGCGACAAACACTGGAAGACATATCCTGAGCTCATGCAAAGTAGTGCTAATCCAAAGATATGGGGACACAATCAAGTGCTTCAAGAAATCGCACAAGCCACAAGTATTGCCACAAAGAAAAGCATGCCACTAAAAGTTCCAGCAACCTTCTATACAGCAGGAGACAGTAAACGGTAATCTGGGAAAAAAAAGCTGTGACATCTGGCGGAGCATGGACATGGGGTTTGCTGGATGGAACAGACGATTGAGTGTTCTTATCAAAACTTCCAGAATGAAAACAACAACAACAACATTAAAACTCCCAGAAATCATCAGCAAGTGTGGCATGAGACCAGATATAATCTCTATTCCCATTCATCAAAAAAAAAAAAAGATTCTCATCGAACTCGCTGTGTTACATGACAGATCTAGTAGAATGGAAGAAGCTCATTTCTGCAAGAATGAAAAGCATGCCTACCAGTCTAGCCGGCGACTTGAGGAAACCGGCTTTCAAATCAAAGCCTCGCCGCATAAAAAATGGAGCAAAGGAGCTGGTAGGCACATTTGCGTATCTCATCATGAATCGAAACACATGTCTCGGTTTCTGGAAAGAAGAGGACTGGTGTGGTCTGAAAGCAACGGCAGATGCAGCTGAAAATAGTTTCAGCTGAATTTGGTCGAGGAGGGAGGAGGAACAACAACAACAACAACAATAAACAAACAAACAAACAAAAACAACAAAACAAAAAACAACAAAAACAAAAAGAAAATACACACAACACACACACACACACACACACACACACACACACAAGCACACACACACGTCATAAGGCTTACAATTTCTGTGTAATTATGCTGCAGGTGTCTAATAGCCAAGTGGTTAAGATTTTGTCACAACAGTGACTTGACTTTGAGATGCTGGAGATGCGGATTCAAACCCTGTACAAGATGAAAAATGGGAGGCAAGAGTAGCAATAGCAGAAACGCCCCATCACCCTGGAGGCGCAAATTCAAACCCATCTGAAAAAAAAAAAAAGAAAGAAAGAAAGAAAAAAAGAAAAGAAACACAGTGACCACAGGAGGGTATCCAGGAGTCATGACCTGGACGCGGTCAGGCCCCTTTAGAGTGCAAATTTTTGGAGCCGAAACGCTTTGCTTGAGGGAAGCTTCTACTCTGAACGCATAAGCAAACAACGAGCCAACACACAGAAAGACACAGGCATACAAACAGATAAGCAGGCGTGTACGCAGGCATATAAACAAACAAGCACCTACCTACACAGGCAAACGCCTGTGTATTGACGCACGCTTGCAAACAACTCGATGAAAACGTACACAGCATTAGGCTTCCCTCACACAACCAAGCCTACGAATACGCTCGCGCAACACGGGCGGCAGGGCGCAGAGGGGAAAGAAGAGAGACTAACGCTAACAATAGATGTTTGAAGAGGTATACACTTTTTAAAGCTCTCTTAACCCTTTGACTCCCGCACCCTGTCTACCACCATCCTGCATTGTCAACCATGCTACCAAACCAACAACTTAACCCTTTGACTCCCTCACCCTATTCACCAATCTCCTGCAGGAAGCTGGTGGATAGGATGAGGGAGTCAAAGGGTTAAGTTTTTGCAGTTGTGGATAGGATGAGGGAGTCAAAGGGTTAAGTTTTTGCAGTTGGTGGATAGGGTGAGGGAGTCAAAGGGTTAATTTTTTTCAGTTGGTGGATAGGGTGAGTCGAGTCGAAGGGGTTAGATAAGAGGACTGAGACTGAAAGTGACCAATATGAAAAAAATTCTGATGACAACGGAATACACCTTTCGTAAATTTTCTCATTCACTATTCTGCAAACAGTGTCTAAAACAATTTTCCTGGTTACGATGACACAAGGCGCGTACGTGTGACTACGACATATATGTAAGGTAGACGGAAAGAATACAACAAGATGGTCAAGACATTCCAACAATCTTTCATTTTATACGAAGACTTTATGAACATTGTTTTGTGAAATTATAATAGGCACAATCTTATTATAATTTACACATATATCACGCCTAAACGAATATTATCCATCAAGGAATTTCACTTACTTTTTGTTAGGCCTGATCGGTTCAGCGAACCCTCGTCAGACAACCGATCAGGCCTAACAAAAAGTAAGTGAAATTCCTTGATGGATAATATTCGTTTAGGCGTGATATATGTGTAAATTATAATAAGATTGTGCCTATTATAATTTCACAAAACAATGGTCATAAAATTAAGTAACGCCTATATGGCTGAAACAAGAAAACTCTCAGCATGGATATACGAGGACTGTTTTCTTAAAAATCCAGATCTTGTACTTCTCAAGCGCATTTTAACCTTGAAGAAGCTTCAGTTAAAATGAAATTTGACGTGCATCCAGGACCAATGGTAGACTGTTACAACAGTGTAAGTAGAGTTTAGATAACAGTCAACAGTTCTTGAGAAAGTGGTGTTCACACACCTTCCTTGAAAAGTGCTAATTCGGGGCACATTTTTTATCCATGTGACCTCGACCTTGGTACCTTGCCTTCCAACTTATGCTTTTGTGAGTCCTCAGCAATCCTCATCTTTGACTCCACCCTCACAGATCCGAGACAATCGTGTTCACATCTCTCTTTCTGTCTGTCTGTCTGTCCGTCTGTTTTTCTGTGTGTGTGTCTCTCTCTCTCTGCCTCTGTCTATGTCTCTGTAACTCTCTCTCTCTCTCTTTCTCACACGCACAGATGCGCTCGCGCACACGCACACACACACGCATATATATATATATATATTCATATATATATTATATATATATATATATATAAGAGAGAGAGAGAGAGAGAGAGATAGTCAGACAGACAGACAGACAGACAGACAGACAGATAGATAGATAGATAGATAGATAGATGGATAAAACGTCTTTGACAGACACATGGCAGACTCTAGAACCAAACACTGGGCATCACCATCATCACTGGTGTGAAGTGAGATACACACCGACAGAAGAAATGAAACCTTATGTACCACAGGTACAGCTCCACTGATGAAGCGATGGAAACGGAAGAAAGCCTTGATTCAGCACACCAAAGTCTCAGAAGACCACTTGCCTGCCTGCCTGGTGCACACCAGAACAAAGGACTGAACCTGGTTCAGGAAGACTGAGGGACATATAAATTTTCTTGAGAGATACAAGAGCGCTGATCAAAAGAAACCGATCAGAATAATAGAAAAAGAAAGATAGACAGAAAGAAAAATAAGAAAGAAAGTAAGAAAAACAAAAGAAACAAAGAAAAACAAAAAGAAAAACAAAACAAAAAAAGAAAAGAAAGACATAAGAAAGGAACTTGTTAGATTCTCACTGGACGAAGCAGCAGGGAAGTTTTAGTCTTTTTCTAATAATTTTTGTATTTGGAGTTTGGTCGTTTGTGATCTTACGTTTACGATTAACAAAGGCCAGTTGGCCGAAAAATTGCGCCTGTCTTGCCTGGTTGTATTTAACACGCGTTCTGATTCTCTTTTCGTGTTTTTGTTTGTTTGTTTGTTTGTTTGTTTGTTTGTTTGGTTGGGTTTTTTTTTTCTTCTGGTTTCTCAGATGTGGGCTTTTACTGCATTAGTGCATGTTCATGAAATTGATTTCGATCGTGGAGACGCTATCTTGCGAAAAATTTGAAACTCAAAACGCGACACACAAATCGACCGCTATTTCAGCCACAAACAGCCGAAATCAATGCCCAGAGACACGCCCATCAAAACCATTGAATATGATCGCATAAACTGTACATAAATCGTGCAGTTGAACAGTAAGACAAATAGCAGGCTAGCAAAAATTCAGAGAATGCAAAGCATTTAAAGGCAATTGACTTGCGTTGACCTGAGCCGCTCCGAGGCAACGGCCTCAGTTCAACAAAACCTACCCACCCGCATACGGTAAAATATTACAAGAATTTGTACCCATTCCCGATCTCAATAGGAATGCCATCCCCCTCCCCACTCGGCGAAAATCGGGGCAGTTCTGTTGACGTCATTTATTCTCGGTTATAAATGCCCTGTGCTCTTGGAGACTCGTGACGTAAAAAAACACGAGTACTCTTTACATTCCTTTCGGTGGTTTCTTTTGTGAGAATGTGGCGCTCACTCCATTCACTATGGGATCACGTGACGTAGAGGCCTAATCAGTTATGGTAATCACGTGATCTACACTGGTCATGTGATCTACGTGAGAAATTCTTGTCATTCCGGGCCGATGTTGTTGAACCGATTTTCTCGCATTTTGCATAAAACTCTTTGAATGGACGTAGTGTGGCTCCGAACAAGTGGATGGTAGTGAAAGTGAAGATAATCAGGAAGTAATTTCCTTCAAATAATACACGTGTACTGAGGAAATTATGTTGTGATTTTGGTCATCGGCGTGACAGGTCAGCAAACAACCGCAAAGAGGCAGACGACATCCTTAAATCAGTTCCGTTGCCGACCCAACGATCGAGTTCGGCCACCATGGAGACGCCGCTGGATGTACTTTCAACTCTGGCAGTTTCCATGGCAGAAACCACGGAAAAGACAGGTAAAACTGATTCACTGACACGAAAATTATTTTTTTCCCACAGCTACTTCTTTTGTCGCGTCTTTTGCGGTGGTATACCACGCGGTTGCCATTGTAATTGCACACTTGCCTAAGATTGGCATGCAAAACATTTTGACAGTGATCGATAATATTTTTGTCGTTGGCATCTGCATCACGCCACTTTGCAGCAGCTGTGCATTTGTCACGTTGTGCTTTTTTGGCGAACGATTATGACAGCATTATGAGCATACTTTTTCTTTTCGTTTTCTTTGAAGTAATACACTTAGATCAATGGGATATCTGAAGCTCCGCCCATAACCTAATTTTAGAGAAAAGAAAACAAACTATTAGGGTATTTCTTTTTACAATTACAGTCATCAAGATAGCTATAAAACAGCTTTAATAACAAATATGTACGTGTGTCAGTATGAAGAATCGTCCATCTCAAAGAAAAAATACAGCGATCGTTATTCTTCCCAAAGAGTGATTGAAATGAATATTGCATTGAACATGGCAGAGGTCTCAGTCTGGTAAGTAACCTTTGACACTGGAACACATGGGACTATGGAAAGCATGTCTGGAATGTTTCGAGTGGTGGTTGCAAAGTGGTAGTGTGCCAAGGCTTTATGTTTCACTCACACTTCTGCTCGTTGACAGTGACTTCATTGTTTTTATGTATAATGCTCCCTTTCAAAAGAGACCAGAGTACTATTTAGATTTTTTTGCATGGTTATGTGTGTGTACATGTGTTATTTCTCAGTTAATTGTTATGTAATAGTACTTTGCTGGCCAGATTATTTCTGTGATTATTATTGATTAATTATGGCTGGACAGCCAACATTGTCACAATTTTAATTGGGTTGTCACAAAATCCTCAAACTGTGTTTTCAGGATTTCAAATCAAATAAATTTTTAAACTAATTATAATCTTAAATTTTAAAACTAATTATAGTCTTAAATTTGTGTTGTCAGGATTTGAAATCAAGCGAATTTTTAAACTAATATTTATCAGTTAAAAACAAACAAGCAAACAAACGAATTAAAAAGAAAGAGAAAACATGGAAGAAACCATCAAAATCCAGCAATAGATTGTATGTAGCCTAGTTGAATGCAACAACAACAACAACAACAAAAAACAACAACAAAAAACAAAACAAAACATGATTTACATATAATGTGTTATTAGAAGAATTTAAGTTGCATGCAGATTATATCTAGTTATTTGTTTGTTTCTTTGTTTGTTCATTTGTTTGTTTGTTTGTTTATTGTTCTGTTCCAAGTGCCTAACAGTAACATAATATTTTTGTTTAAGATAACAGGGGAGGGAGGGGGCATTGAAGCATGATTGTTCCATTTTTCTTTTTGTTGTTCTTTGTGTGTGTGTGTGTGTTACATGTTTTCTTTTTCTTTTCTTCTTTATCTTCTATGTAAAACTAAAACAAAAACTGAAAATTATTTCACACTGACATTGATGATAAGATGTGTTGTAAGTGCTTGTGTGTGCACATATTATTCGTATGGCTGTGAACAAAATACATCATAAAAGGGTTTCACTTGTTTATGGATGGAATTTGACATAAGTTATTACAGAGGTAGTGTCTACAAATACAGCATAACTAAGTGGATAAGTTTACTTAAATGTATGAATACAGAATGGCCATGCACCCCCTCCATCATGCTCATCCCTCCCCTGATCAAAACTGTCAAACAAGCAAAAATGGGGAACATCATTTTGTGACTGTTTGATGATGTACTTTATGCAATATTAATAATAATACAGATAAGATATTTTTATTATGACTTGACTGTCCTATATTTCCACATACACCCTGTGAATTTTTCTTTTTGTTTGTTTTCTTTTTTCTTTTTCTTCAATTATGTAGATATAGATATATTTATAGCTAGCTATAGATATACATGTATGGGTGTGTGTATTAAATGTCAAGCATATAGCAAAGACGACAAAGAAAACATATGTAAAACTCATTGGAATAAAACAGTAGATCATAGATGACTTCCCTGACGTTTCACCTCGCCCATGTCAGGGAAGAAGATATCTACTGTTTTTTCCACTGAGTTTCATTCTCTGTTACAGTCTTTTGTATATGTTTGACAAAATACAGATGGCTGAAAGTTTGTGCCCATCTTGCAGACGCGTTCTGATTCTATTTTTGTGTGTTTCTGGTTCTACTGAAAAATTGTCATAGCAAGTGAATTATGAAGTCTTTTGTATGAAAGTTTTTAAATGTTCAGTTTCATTGCTTTAATACCAATTAAACAAGGTAATGATAATATCTTAAACAAGCTAATCAGTAATTAATCAGTTTTATATATTTGTGGCCCATATAGATGTAGACTCAAAAGTGTTGAGTCATTCTGGACACTGTGCTATCAAGATTCGCAGTCATGCAATATCACGCAAAATGAATTAGAAAATGACAAATGCTGTAGTCAAGTGGCTGAATGTTGGACTTTCAAATGGGAAATCCTGGGTTTGATCTGTCTCAAAACTTCTACCTGATGGGTAAAAGGTGAAGGTTTTTCTGATCTCCCAGGTCAAAATAATTATGTGCAGACTTACTAGTGTATAGTAATATACACATGCAGAAAAAACAAAAAGCACATTAAAAGATCCTGTACGTCATGTCAGTGGCTCGCTTTTATTATGGAAGTACATGAAAACATCCAGCATGCACCACACCCAATAAAGACAAAATAAGCAGACTCTGCAGCAACATATCATAAGCACAGTTTGGGCAAAACAACATACGTCTGCAAAAAAACCCAAAAAAAAACAACATCCAACACCCACACCCACACACACACACACACACACACACACACACACACACACACAACACACACACACACACACACACACACACACACACACACACACACACACACACACACACACACACACACACACACGCACGCACGCATGCACGCAATGCACACGCGTGCGCGCACACAAAACCTAAAAAAAAAAGGGGGGGGGGGGTCATGAAAAACTTACTTATAATTAATACCAATTACCATTCTTAAAACTAAAATAATATCAAACACAACCTGGGCCCTTTAAGTCAGTCTCTTGCATTCACTGTGTCTGCCTGTTCTGTGTTTTCCCACATGGAGATGCCAGGATTCAGTGTAAATGGTATCCCCACTTTCTGGAAATTCTGTGTTTAGAAGTTTCTTCATTTCTGACACTTCTATTTCTGCCTTGCTCCTTTGCTTTCTGTCAACTCTCCCTCTCTCATTTTCTGCCTTGCTGGTCCATTCACCTATATGTTTTCCTCTATCATTTTCTGCCTTGCTGGTCCATTCACCTGTATGTTTTCCTCTATCATTTTTTGCCTTGCTGGACCACTTACCTCTTTGTTTTCCATAAGCTTCTTTACATACTTTCTATTAGGATTGATGATTGGATAGATATTTTAATTGCATTTTTAGCTCCTTTTTATGTGAACCAATTAGTGGCAATTTTAATACTGCAGGCCAGTTTTGTGTATATTTTGTATACTTAACTGTAGACATGAACAGAATGCTTTTTTTTTTTATCTCCCTGGTGATAAATTGGGCGAAATGACCAACACCAGTTGCATGCATTAGGTTATTTGCATGAAGGCAGTGATATTTGTACTTTGATTTCTTTTTGAGCTGTTGTTTTTTTCAAGGTCATTGATGTGTTTAGATGCATGTGTTTTGTTTTGTCTTTCTGTGCTTATGTGTACATATGTGATTTATGAAATGGAATTGCTTGATACGATTTATGTTTTTAACATCTCTATGTTCATGTAAGATGACGAGAAGAAGGGAGAGCACGCACACACACACACACACACACACACACACACACACACACACACACACACACACACACACAGCACACGCACGCACACGCGCATGCCTTACATACACACATACAGCCCTGAGCAATCTGTTAAGCCTGATCGTTCTAATGTTCTGATAGCTTTTCTCTTGTCTGATAAATTTGTTAATGTTAATTAATATGTTAAACTGTCTTTATGATTTCGTAGATCCTTCCACCCCATAGACACCTCTTTATCTTATCTTGTCTATTTATTCATTTATGAATTGTTTTTTTTTTCCTCGTCTAAAAGCACATATGTGAATAGACGTTAAAAGAAATAACGAACGAACACACACACACACTTTGCACATGCCAGTGTCAGAATGATTACTGAATACCTTACTAAATTAATGAATAATACTTATGATAAAGCCTTGTGGTGGATTTTTGTGTGTGTGTGTGTGTGCAGCTATTATTATTGGTCATGTATATACTTATCATACAGCAACAGAATCATGAGTCTGTTGAATGAAAAAAAAAAGTCCCGTTTCCAAGGGTTGTTCATAAATGAAATGTAGAGACTTCCCTTATCTCAGCTCAGTTTTTCATTGGAAGGGCCCACTTTTCTTCTTCACTGCTTTTTGTTCTCCAACCCTATGATTTTCCTTGCTTATAGAAAGACAACATTGCAAAACCAGTCGTTTCCTGAAAAAAAACAAAAAAACAACTGAACAGGGTTGGTTACTCATTCACACTGGGTGGCCTGCTGTCACACACAGTTTCATGGGGCATGGTCAGTCAGAGTGGAATGTGGACACCAGTCTGTTCCACTCCCAAGAACAACAGTTTAATGATGTTACTTTAAATATATGTGTATTGTAACTGTATTTCTACAGTGAAAGTATCGGGTATTGAAAGCGGTTGATATACTGCAGTATAGTACATTCCCAACCATTCTGCTTTTAGTTCATGCATGCATCTATGTATGTGTACTGATATTTTCTCTATATCTCCATCCCTTTTGTTTCCCATGTATTTTCTCAAGCTCTTGCTCTCTCTGTCACTCTCTCTCTCTCTCTCTCCCTCTGTCCCCCCTCTCTCTGTCTGTTGCCTGTATGTGTCTAGTATGTGTGTATAATTGGGGAGGGGAAGGGCATAATGATAATATGTTATGGTAATCTTCTGATGTTGTGTTTTGAGATCATTTAAGAGGGGGGTCATTGCACTGATGAATCTGCCAGTAATTATCTGGCAGACTCGAGAAATGCAAAACGCTATGCACTGTCAAGGTTTGGGACAAGGTGAGAAGGGATATATATATGAGAATGAGACTTATAAAACACTAAGCCAACTCCATCAAAATGGTTGGGGCATTAAGATGGGTAGCGAGCAGGCCAATTTTCATGTTGTAGGTTGGGACTGAACTGAAACCATCACTTCTGGAGTCCATGATTCTGTCACCAACGCCAGTGGTTCACCTGAGGTTCAAACCTATGACCCCTTTGTTCCAGCATAGTGCTCTAACTCACTGAGCTAATGGGACCCAGAATTTGCCTGAGGGTCAAACCTATGATATCCAAGTTATCAACACATGCTCAAACCAGTTGAACTTATGTGGGCCACTGAAGATTTGGTGGCCTACATGGGGTCTAAACCCGTGAACTTTGTGTTATGAGCACAGTGCTCTAACCAGTTGAGCTGAAGGGAGCCAGTAAAGATTTAGTGGTCTACATGGGTTTGAACCCATGACCTTTGTGTTATGAGCACAGTGCTCAAACCAGTTGAGATGAAGGGAGCCAGTAAAGATTTAATGGCCTACATGGAAGTCAAACCCATAACCTTCACGTTATCAGCATGGTGCTCTTACCCACCTGAATTAATGGGCTGGCCTGATGTATCAACAGTCAACCATTAAGACATAAGATAGTCAAATTATCATTCTTTGAATAGGTTGACGATTGAGTTAGGCGGCTTCCAAAATAGCAGGGTTACTCACTAGAAATTTGTCGCGCTTGAGTTGAAATTCTCCATCCGATGAAAAGAACAGTAATGACGACAACAGCAACAACAACAGGGACAACAGCAAAACAAAATGAGATTTGATTTAATATGATCTGTTGTTACTGTTGTTACTATCGTTGATATGTTTGATTTCTGTGCCAGTGCCTTTTGTTTTTTAACAGTTACTGTTAGTTATTGGGTGCCTATAACTTGCCTGAAAAATGTCTGAGAGTAAGACAGAAACATTTGGGGAATGAAAATGTGAGTAAGTGTAGGATTTGTTTGAGAAACTTTTAAACATAAATGTTGTCAGCTACAGTGTTGCATAATCATGATGATAGTCATGCATCTTGACTGTTTCTTCTCAGTTACTGCAGAGTTTGTCATAATTCTGACCAGAATCAAAATATTGTTGCAGACTAAAACATATTGTGTTGTCCAGTTGTCTTCATGTATTATTTGTCTTACACAAATGAGACACAATCTAGCTGCAACAAAATGACAACACATGCTGAAGTACGGTTCTTTTCATTTCTTCTTGTTCTTGTTCTTGTTCTTGTTGTTGTTGTTTTCTTCTTCTTCTTCTTCTTCTTCTTCTTCTTCTTCTTCTCCTCCTTCTCCTTCTCCTCCTCCTCCTCCTTCTCCTCCTCCTTCTCCTTCTGCTTCTTCTACTTCTTTCTCTTCCTTGTGTGTGTGTGTGTGTGTGTGTGTGTTGTGTTGTGTGTGTGTGTGTGTGTGTGTGTGTGTGTGTGTGTGTGTGTGTGTGTGTGTGTGTGTGTGTTTAATCATCCCAATCTCTTGAACTGTTTAATCTGAAATTAAACACGGTTTCCCTTTAATGTGTGCGTGTGCGTGTGTTGTGTGTGTGTGTGTTTGTGTGTGTGTGTGTGTGTGTGTGTGTGTGTGTGTGTGTGTGTGTGTGTGTGTGCGTGCATGCGTGCGTGCGTGTGCGTGTTTAATCATCCCAGCCTCTTAAATTGTTTAGTCTGAAAATAAACATTTTTTTCTCTTTAGTGCCTTTCCATTTCATTGTCAGCCATGTCTGATTTGATTTGCTTCTTTTATTTTTGTTTTATCCAAATGCTGCTCATTTTGGCTCTCTGGCACACCATCAAACCCAAACTCAAAAAGTAAGACTTCTCACCAGAATACACTCTGCACTGCTGCCATATATCACTTCATCACATCTCAGGATTACAGTATTACCTGTTCAGAACAGTGTCGTGTCACTTCTGAACCAATTAATGTACACAAAACCTCCTTATCAAGTTTATGCCGACTGAGCCATCTATAAACGACACTAATTACTTTGTATCTTAGTCAGGTTGCGTAGCAGAGGAGCTAAACCCATATTTTGGATCAGTTCTACCAAGGACACTAAAACTTAACAGCTGGGATTTGTCAGTAAATTCTGAATGAATTCGGCCTAAATTTGTACAAAATACGAACAACAAAAAACATTTTAAAAGTTTTTAGCATTTGTATGGTCTCATTTTTGTGTCATGTAGACGGATTAGTTATCTGTCATAGACAAATCAGTAACAGATTTAGAACATGAACAAGTGATACCATATTTAGTTTTATTGTATGACGTCTTTCATAAAATGTAATGTGTGTCCGAAAAATGGATCCTATCACAGAGCAGCTCAGATGCTGTTTTCAAAAGGCTCAAACTTGAAGTGGAGACGATGCGACCAAAATTCTTGTCGGTCTGACACTTGCATGTGTAATATGGGACAGTTTGCCACTGGAAGATACATGTAGGCCTACTTTGAAAGGAGGAAACCCCTACTGAAAAGACAAGTACCGACGTGGAGGTCCAAAAGGGGCTCTGAACGAGCAAACAGTGCAGCTTGTAAAGAAAGTAGTTGAATAGGATCCGGATGTTTCAGTTCGGTTAAATAAGTGAAAACTTACCATGGCACAGTTGAACGGATTGTGTGGTGTGATTTTTAGAGGAGGAAAGTGGATGCCAAGTGGATAGTCTGACAGAAGAGCAGAAAACTACAACAACAACGATGAAGACAAACAACAACAACAAGGACAAACAAACAAAAAACCCAGTGTCTAATGTTTTAAGCGATAGCTTGAAGTGATCACTGGTGACGAAACGTGGATAAACACCAATGGCATCCCAATCAAACTGTCCAAACAAATGTGGCTGGGCACTAATGACGAAAAACAAGTTGACTGAGACCAGTTTTCAAAGCTGGAAAAAAACTTTTCTCCTTTTTCTTCATCCACCAAGGCTCTTTGGGGTGGATATTTTGCCTGAAAAGTGTACTCTTACTGCAAGATATTATGGAGAACATGTTTCGCCCAGAATTGTGCAGTCCGTCAATGAGCAGCGTCCAAATGTGGATACCAGCAAAACGCGCCATCTACACGACAACCCAAGAGCCCATAAAGCCAAGGTCACTGTAACTGAGCTATCTGCAAGAGCAATCCATCAAGTTCTCCATTACCCACCCTACAGTTCTGACTTAACCTAATGCAACTTCTGGTTGTTTCCACGTTCTAAAGTAAAATCTGGCCTGCAAGAAGTTTTGAATTCAAGAGTCCAGGACTTGGGAAAAGCAGTGAAATCAGACTATGAAAAAGCATTTGATTTTGGTTTAGGTGGCTGAAACCTTGTGAAGAGAGGATGAGAGTACTTTGAGGGACTGAAAATGTTACGTAGGTCGACTTACCACTTTTTCGCAAAATAAATCACAAGATTTTGGGATCAGCCCTCGTAATACTTTGAGAAAAAAAGTATGACCGAAATACATACGTACTTCTAATTTCATCACAAAAGAGGAGACGTATACATATCCTCTCTCTCTCTCTCTCTCTCTCTCTTCTCTCTCTCTCTCTCTCTCTCTCTCTCTCTCTCTCTCTCTCTCTCTCTCTCTTCTCTCTCTCTCTCTTTCTTCCTCTCTCCTCTCTCTTCTTCTGTTTTGTATCTGTCTGAATCTCTCTCTCTCCCCCCTTTCTCTCTCTCTCTTTCTGTCACACACACATACACACACACGCACGCCCCACACACACACACACACACACACACACACACACACACACACACACACACACACACACACACACACACACACACACACACGCACGCATACATACACACGCACTCTCCCTCAAGCACGCAAATAATTCATTTCAGTTCAACAACCTGCAGTTGTACTCTGTCAGTCTCTGTCTGTCTGCTTCTCTGTCTGTTTGTCTGTCTCTTTCTTTCTTTCTTTCTCTCTTTCTCGCGCGCGCGCGTGTGCACACACACGCAGACACACACACACGCACACGCACACACACATACAAGCACACACACACAAACACACACACGCACGCACGCATGCGCGCACACACACACATACATACACATACACGCATGTATGTATGCACGCACGTACACGTGGGCATTCCTTTTTATGTGGAATATCAAAAGATCATGCGTCCGCACAAGCACAGTCACAACATGGCATGCACTCTACGTGCCGCATACCTATCATTTTTACAGGCTCAGCATCCTCCATCTACATCACATCATCCTACTGACTAGTGTAAAAAATATGTGTATGCCCTGCAGTATGAATAAAGATTTCAGAAAGTTAAACAAAGTTATTTCAGAACGACGTTTTAACATCTTTTCAAATGTCAGTTCAACATAAGTGTATTTCAACTGTTTAATTTTGGGTCACAATGCGCTGTGGTGTGTGTGTGTGTGTGTGTGTGTGTGTGTGTGTGTGTGTGTGTGTGTGTGTGTGTGTGTGTGTGTGTGTGTGTGTGTGTGTTTTGTGTCTGTGTTTTTGTGTGTGTGTGTGTGTATGTGTCCCTGCTTGAATCTGTATTTAAGATAACTGGAAACAGGGGATGGTAGGGACGTAGGCCTAGCTAAGTGTTAGTACATTACTAGGAAGAAAGTTCGCATTGAAGTATAAACGTAATCCTTCGTAGTTGTTATGCTTGTATTAAAATAGCATTTTTTATCATGGCATTTTCTTTCTTTCTTTCTTCCCCCGATACCCCCGATACCGTCCCATCCGCACGTAAGTGAAAATCAAATATTCACCGTAACAGATTAAACCAAAAAGAAAAAAACGAGACATTTTTGACACCTGTGGCGAGAAGACGCACGCAGAGAGCTCCCGTTATGCATCTTGTATGTCTGGGATGCTAGATACATTCAAGCTTGCCTACGTCCATGCATTCCTTTCTTTTTTGTGGAAGGTTATGCTCTATAAAAAGAATATGGGAGTGGGGTGGGGATGGAGGTGGGGGATAGAGAATTCTGATGGAGACCGGTATTTAAGCTTGTAGCTGATTGCTAGCTATTGGTGTGTGGCGTTCCATTTCCAAGATTAGCCTGTTTACCACAGATAAATAGCCCAAAAATCTGTGGAATCTTGAGCAAGCAGCCTTGAGCCAAATCAATGCATTCCATCCACCCTTGTGGGGATAAACTTGCAGATTTACGCGTCAGCGCATCCCAGTGATTGTCGGGAGTAACTGTTCTGAGTCAGCCTGCCACACGCAACCACTGGAACTTGTTAGGATGGAATTTTAAATCGTTCCATAACTTTGTGGAATGTAGTGTTACGCCGTCCGTAATATTTGATACAGAATATCGAATAGGCCCAGCTATATGTTTGTGATGGCTTAAGTAATAAGAGATTCAGAGCATGTGCCTGTACTGAATTGGAAGGAATGCATGCGCTCTGGCGCGTACCTTTGAACTTATGCGTTAAAAATAACAAGCAGTACTTGTAACAAGATACAATCTCAACGAGTTGATGCAGCCATATTTATGTCCTCGCCTTTGTTATTAATGTATGCTACTCAGTTTTGGGATCGTTTGAGGAGGAGTACAAAAGCAAAACAGCATTCCAGGCAGAATTGGTACCCCACTCCCATTAAAACAAACAGACGAACGAAAAATTGCTGACTGCTGACTACAAGAACCAGAAAAAAAGGGGAGGGGGGGGGGGGGAAACACGAAAATAGAATCAGAACGCGTATTTAATACAACCAGACAAAAACAGGCGCACATTTTCGGCCAACTGGCCTTTGCCAAGCGTAGACGTAAGATCAGAAACGAATAAACACCAAATACAAATATTAGGAGAAAAAGACTAAAATTTTCCTGCTGCTTCGTCCAGTGGAAGTTTTAGTCTTTTTCTCTTACTTTTTGTATTTGGTGTTGATTCGTTTCTAATCTTACGTTTACGCTTGACAAAAGCCAGTTGCTCGAAAATGTGCGCCTGTCTTGTCTGGTTGTAATAAATACGCGTTCTGACTCTTATTTTCGTGTTTGTTAATTCTGGTTCCTGTTGCTTGAACGCGGGCAGTCGCACTTGTTTTGGATGCCCCTACTACAAGGGAAACAACAAGACTCGATGCTTTTTATTAAGGACTCTCGTCTCCTTAACTGATACATATCACTGCTGTTTCACAGTGATCATCGTCGCCTGCATTGTTCAGAATGAGGTCCAGACAATTGATTTGCACACAATTGAGTTTTTCTTGCGCTGGGCCAACAAGATGGGTACAGATCCATCTACAAACTAAGAATTATCCTAATCCTACCAACTACGTTTTCTGCATTGTGCATTGATGTCATTATAATCTCCAAACTGAACCATTTTCAAATACTGCATAACTGCTCACGTTCTTTTTAGGTGGAGCTTATGGTCCATACTATATTACTGTACATCATAGTAAGATCAGAAACGAATATATATATATATAATATGTGTGTGTGTATGTGTGTGTATATATATATGTATACACACACACACACACACACACACACACACACACACACACACACACACACACACACACACACACGTACATATAATTATATGTACATATATCATCATTATCATCATGTGCCCTGCCGCATGGCGTTGGTGATCATGACCCTCCATATGCATAACTTATCCCTTGTCGCCGCAAGCACATCTTCCACCCTCTCTGTCCTCGGCCACCCTGCAAGTACGTCCAATATTTTCTCCCTGGGTCTACCTGGTGTTCTCTTTCCCTCCAGCTTTCCTGTTGTGACCAGGTGCTCTAATTCCCCTTTCCTCATAAAATGGCCTATAAGTGTTGCCTGTCCTTTCATACTCTTCCCTATCAGTGATCTTCTTGTGTCTGCCTCCATCAAGACTGTCTCGTTTGTTTTCTTTTAGGTCCATGGAACTCTCAACATTCTTCTTAGAAAGCACATCTCGGATGCCTCAATCTTATTCTGGCTTTGCGTGTTGACTGTCCACGCCTCACAACCGTATAACATTATCGGTTCTATACAACATTCAAGAACTCTCTTCCAGATGTTAATTGATAGGCATTTGCTGGTAAGAATGCTTTTCATCTTCTTGAATGCTGTTTTGGCTTGGCCGATTCTGCTGGCTATTTCTGATGTGCATCTGCCGTCTGGTGAGATGACCGTTCCCAGATATTTAAACTTATCAACCTATCTCAAAGCCGTGCCATTTGCTGTTATTTTGCATGAGGGGATTTCATGTTTTTTACTGATTACCATGACTTCAGTGTTCTCGCTATTTAGCTCCAACTCTTTATTTTTGATTTCTATTTCTACTTGTATTATATTCGCAAGGCTATGTAGGTCCCTTTCATTTTCTGCAATTAGCACGGTGTCATCTGGGTAACGAATGTTGTTTATCATTTTTCCTCCAACCTTTAATCCAGGGCATTCTTCTAGGTTTTTCATGATGGTTTCACTTCAAAGTGAAAACAAATCTGGTGACAGAACACAGCCTTGCCTGAATCCTCTTTTGATATTTTGGAAAGAGCTTATACATATTATGATACACATATATGATATATGTACATATGATATCGATATACCGGTATATATACATGTGTGTGTGTGTGTGTGTGGTGTGTGTGTGTGTGTGTGTGTGTGTGTGTGTGTGTGTGTGTGTGTGTGTGTGACCTTGGAAGTGGGCCACCATGCCATTCAAAACACATGATATACGTAGGAGATTTCGTGAGACTGAAGAAGTCATATTGCTCTAAATCCAGTGGGTTTATAAGGACCTAGCCACAAAGAACCGAAAACTACAGAGACATCTTTGATGTGTGACTTCTTAGATTTTTACATGGGTTGACTTCTGATATCCTTGTGTGGTAAGGGTTTTCAGTTCCATAAGTAACCTAGATATTTATGCAAACAACACACAAACGCAGACGCACTCACGCATGTAGGCCTACTTAACAGACACACTCAAGCTCAAGCGTGCGCGTGCACATACACACACACACCCACACGCACACCTGCACACACGCACACGTACATAATACATACATACATACATAATACATACACACATACATACATACATACATACATACATACATACATGCATGCATGCATGTATACATGCTTACATACATACATACATACGTACGTACGTACATACGTACGTTCATACGTACATACGTACGCCCATACATATATACAAACATACATGTATACATACATACATACATATATACATATACTCTCTCTCTCTGTCTCTGTCTCTCTGTCTCTCTCTGTCTCTGTCTCGCTCTCTCTCTCTTAGGACGAATCATTATTGAAAAAGTTAGCTTCTTAATAAAACCTCTGAATTTAGTGAAGCGATATTGACACATATACCACGTGGAAGTAGCAAATGAAGGCATTTATCTATGATGTAATCGTGTTTCACAGTGTCGGTTAGCAGTATCTGATTTATGACATTTATATAATAACATCAGTTTGTTTTAAATTAGCATATTTTGAGGTTTTGCGCTTTTTTTCTTTCCTTCTTTCTTTCTTTCTGTCTGTCTGTCTGTATTTCTTTCTTTCTGCAATAAAACACAATGTTCTTTCGCCATGTGTTGACCGGCCAAGGCCTGAATGCATTAAAACATTGTCATTGTTCTCTCTCTCTCTCTCTCTCTCTCTCTCTCTCTCTCTCTCTCTCTCTCTCTCTCTCTCTCTCTCTTCTATCTATCTATCTATCTATCTATCA
>CM060312.1:62170077-62202577 GCA_030674185.1 Monoplex corrugatus | reverse complement strand
GCCATACTGTGAAATTCCATAGGTAACCGTCAAAAGTACACACACACATACACACACACACACACACACACCACACACACACACACACACACCACACACACACATCCAACACACACACACACACACACACACACACACACACACACACACACAATACACACACGCACACACATGCAACACATACACTTAGAGACGTACATTGATATCGTCTCGAACAACTCACCCCTCATTTCACCTCCTCTCACCTCCTTTCTAAATAACCTGGTCTTTGCATACATATAATAGAAATTACAATAAACTATTTACTTTGATACGTGTAAAAGCACTGAAAAACTTTAAACGCATCGCGAGGGTAAGAGCCGTTCTCGGAGCAAGGGAGACAACAGAGGCGCGTTTATAATGTTGACTAGCATTGATCGTCTCCCGTCCTACCTTGAGCTGTTGGTGCATTTGGTCTTGGTTTCACGTTCATTGTGAAGTGCAGAGAGACAGAGACAGAGACAAACGGACAGAGAGAGAGAGAGAGAGAGAGAAGGGGGGGGGGGATAGAAATTGTTAATCTTGTACGGCATTTAGTAAAATCATCTACTGCAGGCCTGTTTGTCTTTTTTGTTTTTTTTGTTTTTGTTTTTCACATCCAAGCTCGTTTGTTACTCTCTTTTCTCTCTCTCTCTCTCTCCTCTCTCTCTCTCTCTCTCTCCCTCCCCCCCCTCTCTGTCTGTCTGTCTGTCTGTCTCTCTCTCTCTGTCTTTGTGAATGGTAAATGCTGTTTTGTACTAACTTTTAACTATTTATAACTCTTTGCAAACCACCATGGCCCATGGCAGAGTCTCACCTCACTAAATTGAACGACTTTTTTGCTCAGGAAACAAGAGAAATGAAATTCCATTATTGAAATTTGATTTAGAACTTTACCCATTTCCCCAATCCGGTGTGTCGCCAGTCTTATCATCGTATCTCTTCTTTATAGTTCCGACTAGATTCGTTTAACAACAACAACGCCCTCCATAGTCCTCAGGCAATGCGCTGTACAAGCAATTCGTATTTTACGACTTGTTGCAAATGTATCCGCGAAATAGGTGCATCAAAAGAAAACGTGACGACGTAAAATCAGCCATGTGGAAAGCTAGTAACATTTTAATACTTCCAAAGAGACGAACGCATCACTATCGGAATCATGAAATTTACTGAAAACGTTTATATCTGTTTGGACCTGATTTGGTGGAGTGGTGGTTGACTTAGTACTAACAGTAGTTAAGTGTTCGCTTGGGACGGGAGAGGTGACCGATTTACCTTGCCACTAGATTTTGAGCAGTTGTTAGACGCCTGTTCTTCATATGAGGCGACAAAGCAAAGTATAATATGCAACATGCTCTTCGAGCAAGGGGCGTTATCTTTGGCAAAACTGTGAAGAAAAGTCTATCATTTTAAACTTTGAAAAACAAACAAACGAGAAAAAAGGAATAAGAACAAAACTCTCTCTCTCTTTTCCTCTTTCTCTCCTTTCTCTCTCTCTCTCTCTCTCTCTCTCTCTCTCCTCTCCTCTCTCTCTCTCTCTCTCCTTTCTTTTCTCTCTCTCTCTCTCACACACACGCACGCACGCACGCACGCACGCACACCCGCACACACACACCGCGCGCGCGCGCGCGCACACGCACACACACACACACAGCGCGCGCGCGCGTGATTGCACAAAACCCGTATGGTCTGCGTTGTCAGGTCTGTCATAACTGAACCCCAAGCGATTTTTGTTTGTTTGATTTTGTTTATTTTCAACTCTTGTCCGTTCCATCTCTACTTTGCTTATGATTTACAAACGTTGGTAGCTGTCTTCTTCTTCACTGGACTTGCGCAATAGTCCTATGGAATCTACTGCCGTCGGAATAAGAGGGGGTGGAAAGGCAAAGAGGGGAGGGGGGGGGAGGAGAGGAGGTAGAAAACTGCTAGACCTACAAAATTCCATCTAAGAAAAGGGTGAAAAGATGGGTCTGGAACTAGGTTGAAAGTATTCGGCCATACGAAAGCAACAGACATTTCAAGTAAGTGTGCATGCATGACTGACTATACAAGTTGTGCTTAAATCTACTTGACGTTTCGTCAGACAGACGCGTAGGTTACTATAACTAAAAATGTCCGCGTGTGCTAAAGCCAGCTTTCGTGTTATTTCGTAAGTTCATCAGCATAATGCCACGTACATACAAACTGCGTAACACTGTGCCAAGCTAAACGGCTTTAAGAAAGTAGTTGCAAGAATGTGCGTGTCATTAAAATATATTGAGTCAAAGAAATAGTATAGTTCAATATGAAATTGTCGTACCCCCTTCTCTCTGTCTGTCTATCTGCCTGTCTGTCTGTCTGTCTGTCTGTCTGTCTCTGTCTGTTTGTCTCTGTCTGTCTGTCTGTCTTTTTTTTTTTTTTTACTTATCTTTATAATGTCATTTGGTATATAGCATCGAACACAGATGTCAGTATATAGAAAAGACGCAAAGTCTGCAAAAGAACAAATAAGGAAACACGAAAACAGACAAAATGACCAGATATACACCCATTGGTCAGATAGGATACAGTCTATAAGGATTAAGTCAACAGTCAGATGCATGTAAGTTATTTGAGTAAAGCACACAATACATAAAGAAACTAGGCTTCATCGGTGATACAAACAAATGCCACTAGCATGCAAAGAAGATTCAAAACTGATTAAAGAACGGAAGAGTGAAACATTGCAGAACAAATTCATCAGTTTGTCTAAAACTTGATGTAGGTCTCAATGTTCTTCAGTTTATCATATTTTTCAGTTTTAGGTTGAATCTCACCTTTTCTTTTGGGGGTTGGGAGCGGAAATAATATTAGCTTTTTTCTGTACGAAACGATATGCCAGACTGATATACATTTAAGGATATCATCATCATCATCATCATCATCATCATCATCATCATCATCATCATCATTCATCAATCATCATCATCATCATCATCATCATCATTATGTGCCCTGCCGTGTGGCATTAGCAACCATGGTCCTCCGTACGAATCTATCCATTGTCGCTGCAAGTACATCTCCCACCCTCTCTGTCCTCAGCCACTCTGCAAGTCCGTCCAATATTTTCTACCTGGGTCTACCTTGTGCTCTCTTTTCCTCCAGCTTTCCTGTTGTGACCAGGTGTTCTGATTTCTCTTGCCTAATAAAATGTCGTATAAATGTTGTTTGTTTTTTCCTAATCGTTTTTATTAATGTTCTTGTTGTGTCTGCCTCCTTCAAGACTGTGTCGTTTGTTTTCTTTGCTGTCCATGGAACTCTCAACATTGTTCTTACAAACCACATTTCAGTTGCCTCAGTCTTGTTCTGACTTTGCGTGTTGACTGTCCACGCCTCACAACCGTACTACAGTATCGGTTTTACATAACACTCAAGAACTCTCTTCCTAATGTTAGTTGATGTTAGTCGGTAAGAACGCTTTTCATCTTCTTGAATGCTGTTTTGGCTTGTCTGATTCTGCTGGCTATTTTTGATGTGCATCTGCCGTCTTTTGGGATAACATGTGAAAACTGCGTCATGGAACAGTAGACTGCTATTACCATAAAATCTGTAGAGTACCAATCATACACACACGGACTACTGAGCAGCTGCTAGTAAAGCCGAAATGGGCAAGACCAGTATTTGGTCGACAGTAAACGGATACACATAACATCATTTAAGGTGGAACCATTCCAGCTGTTGAATGTGTCATTGGAAAGTATCCAGGTCTTGCAGCGATAGGCCTATAACAGGGCGCTAAGGACTCATCATCATTATCATCATCAGGTGCCTTGCCGCATGGCGTTGGCGATCATGGACCTCCATCTATCTCTATCTCTTGCCGCCCCAAGCATCTCCTCCACCCTCCTTGTCCTCAGCCACTCCGCAAGTCCGTCTAGCATTTTCTCCCTGGGTCTACCTGGTGCTCTCTTTCCCTCCAGCTTTCCCGTTGTGACCAGATGCTCCAAATCCCCCTTCCTCATAAAATGGCCTATAAATGTTGCCTGTCTTTTCCTAATCTTGCTAAGGACTACTACCGTGTATACTGTAGACTTTGTGACGAGCCTGATGCCTTGATTTTGCCACAACCTCTTGGTCAGCGTCCAAAGGCAGAGCTAGCTTTGGTACTACTTACTGTCTTGTCCGCATTAAGAGATCCATTACTGCACACTGTACTGTGCAGGCAGCAGAATTTGTCTACAATTTAGATTTCTTGTCTGTTGATGACAGTCAGAGATGGTGAAGCGACAGGAGTCTGAGAAGGTGTTGGATGAAACATAACCCGTGTCTTGCTAATGCTACATGTAAGGCCGAAGCATATGCAGGCTCCAGCAAATTGGTCAGTGAAGGGTTGGGTTCCCTCATGTGAATATAGAGACGGTGCGCAATCATCTGCAACGAGAAATTTCCACAGAATGACTTTGAGCACTTTGGTCATGGCTTGGAGTCTTGGCAGGTTGAAGAGTTTTCGGTGGGAATGGAACTGGATGTACACCCACCTTTCGAAGTCTCTGAATGTATAAATAATCATTGTTGCAAATAGGATGAAGAAGACACGTTAGAATGGAGGTTAGAAACGTACCCCTGTTCCACTCCATTTTGTCCTGGCAAAAGGTTAGATGCCAGCTCGTCATAATGAAAAGATCAGCGAGGCAAGCTTCTGAGGGCAGCCAGACTTTAGTAGTATCTCCTACAGGCCCTTCAGTGATCAGTGTTCCCTTCTGCTTAATGATATCGTGATGTCAAACGCTTTGGTCAGATCTGCAAATTTCTATGTGAGGCTCCTGGTTTTGTTTTGTTGAACTTTCTCTTGCAGCTAGCGTATGGCAGACACCATGTTGCATGTTCCCATTCCACCACAAAAACCACACCGAGATTCAGTAATGACAGGTTCAGCTACATGAGTGATCACACTGTTAAAGAGGAATCTTGCAAAGATATTCCTAACGCAAAACACATGATGGATATCGAACGATGATCATGGTACAACGTCCTGTCACACTTCAGCTTGTAAAATGCGGATGATCATAGCGTCTTTTAAATCTAGAGAACCATCATCCTTCTGCCATGTAGACTGGTACAGGATTGTCGTTTTCTTCAGGAGCATCCCGCCTGTGTTCTTGTAGACCCCTGGTTGCCTTGGTTTGCCGAGCTAGCAGGATATTCATCTTACTGCGTAGAGGCATGATCTGACCATCAGATAACTCCTGTCATGTAGCGTGTATGCCCGTCTCTTCTGTCTTTCTGTCGCACGATGACATGTATAGTATGATTGTGCCGTCGCA
Source organism: Monoplex corrugatus (assembly GCA_030674185.1). Classification (NCBI taxonomy): domain Eukaryota; kingdom Metazoa; phylum Mollusca; class Gastropoda; order Littorinimorpha; family Ranellidae; genus Monoplex; species Monoplex corrugatus. The sequence goes on along the minus strand of CM060312.1, from coordinate 62,197,277 downwards.
TCCACGTGTTCTAAGAGCTTAAATTTTCATGGCCTAGCTTTGGTCTGCAGTTAACGGATGCAAATTATGGCTTGGCCATCGTGTTTAAGGAACCAGAAAAACACGAATATAGAATCAGAACGCGTATTCAATATAACTTTGACAAAGGCCAGTTGGCCGAAAATTTGCGCCTGTTTTGTCTGGTTATATTAAATACATGTTCTGATTCAATTTCCGTGTTTTTTTCTTTCTTCTGGTTCCTCCTAGCTTGAACGCGGGCAGTCACACTTGTTTTGGACATCGTGTTTAATTTACATTTTCAGTTTCAATTTCTTACAGGTAAGAGGGGTTTTCATTCTTTCTTTCTTTTCTTTTCTTTTCTTGGTTGGTTGTTTTGTGTGTGTGGTGTGTGTGTGTGTGTGTGTGTGTGTGTGTGCGTGCGTTGCGTGCGTGCGTGCGTGCGTGCGTGCGTGCGCGCACAGGCGTCTGTGTGTAATGGTTAGCTAAATGAATTAAGGTCCCTCTCGTAAGCTGTTTTTCCTTCAAGAATGATCAATTCTCGGCAGTGACTTCCGCTCAGTGTTGGTCGCATTCTTGCCCCCTGTTTCGGAGGTCTACCTCCCATGGCCCAGACAGTCATTTAGAGATTAATGGGCAGTCCAGTCTGACCCGCCAAGGCACTGAGGGCAACAAAACGTTGCCGCCCAACGGCTTTACGTGTCAGCCATGGTAACAAACACGGGAACCAATGACAGGAATGTGGGATAGGAATTATAGTTATGTAGAAGGTGACCTGAACTTGGTCAACTAGACCCAAGGTTTATTTTTAACGCAGCATACAGTTGTTTCGTAGTCACTGGCTGTTCCGGTTAGCTCACACCGTTAGGTCTGGTAACTGCAGCAATTCACGAAAGACTGTAATTCTGACACAGTTTGTTGATGCGTTTGTAAGTGTGAGGGTGTTGACTCTCGTCTTTCACTATCCGGTTCTTCTAGTGCGTGGGTGGTCAGAACTGAGCTACAGAGGCGTTTCCTTGTCAGAAACCTACTATTTCTGAACTTGCCATGGTTGTTAAAAAATTTTTTTAAAAGCCTTGTAAAGCCCTGGTGGAGTTGTAGACACTAACTCCGGTTGTAGTTTTATATGATCACACATCGCTGGTGACAAATGAACATGTAGGTATACGCGCTGTAACAAGTTTACAAGGAATTAAGACCGATAGGCGTAGAGACTTGCGTGCTCGTGTACATTCACTTTCTCACGCATGCCAACATTATACCCATAGCCTTCTGTGTCTCTGTCTCTCTCTCTCTCTCTCTCTCCTCTCTCGCTCTCTCTCTTGTCTTTCTCTCTTTGTCTCTCTGTGTGTCTGTCTCTCAGTCTCTGTCTGTTGCTCTCTCTCTCTCTCTTCTCTCTCTCTCTCTCTCTCACGCACACAATCTCTGTCTGTTGCTCTCTCCTCTCTGTTTCTCTCTCTGTCTCCCAGTCTCTGTTGCTCTTCTGTCTGTCTGTCTTCTGTCTGTCTGTCTCTCTCTCTCTCTCTCTCTCTCTCTCTCTCTCTCTCTTCTCCTCTCTCTCTCTCAGTAATTTCATATGTTCTGTTTTAGTACAAGTACGCTGACAACAAAGGATAAGTAAGCTGGCCTTGTGCTAATCATCTACAACCGTTCGAAAGTAAAATAAAGTTTAACTTCATTTAATTTGAAACTCACAGGCTTATGCAATTAAAAAAAGCTATAAACAAAAAATCATTACATAGCAAGAGCAGCTTGACAAATACCGGTTATTAACGCACAGACAAACGTGTTCAAGCGATTGACCTAATACATTGAAGCTTGTTTTGTTTTTCATTTTGTTTTGTTTTTGTTTTATGTTTTATTTTTGTATATTTTCTTCTCGAAAATTTGTCGTTTTTTTGTGTTTTTTTTTTAAAGATTTGCATTGGACAGATTAAGTGCTTGAACTTATCATTATCACGGTAGTATTTTTATCTTAGGCGCATAATCTGATACCTTTAGCATCTCCATCTCAGAAAGGGGCCTGTTTGTTTATGAGTCATTCTGGTGGCGTCAGATAAATTTGTGTTTGGTGTAGAATGTAGGTCAAACTTAAAGATGACTTGCCTAGATGCCACCACCCAGAAGGTCGATCTCGAGGCCTGTCATAGTGTTTTCAGAGATGACGGAGTTCTATGAATTTACTGAACATTACAGATTTTGTTGGGGTACATGTGGACTCTCCAAATTGTAGTTCTGTAATCTCGGATGAGAAGCATGACTTGTCATTCTTCTTTTGTCTTCCTCTTCATACAGGTGGATTTTGTTTGCGTGTGTTAGTGAGTGTACCAGTGAATGTGTGTGTGTGTGTGTGTGTGTGTGTGTGTGTGTGTGTGTGTGTGTGTGTGTGTGTGTGTGTGTAACGTGACGTGAAAGTGTGTACAACATTTATGTTAACCCGACGCTAAATAATTTGTGATGTGTGTGTGTGTTTGTGTGTGTGTGTGTGTGTAGAGAGAGAGAGAGAGAGAGAGAGAGAGAGAGACAGACAGACAGACAGACAGACAGACAGACAGACAGATGTAGAGAGAAGCATTTTCTGACTCCCACGTTGATTTTAACGCCGGATACAAATGTCTTCTTCACTGAAAGAGTGTGTATGAGTGACAGACACTCTGTGTGTGTGTGTGTGTGTGTGTGTGTGTGTGTGTGTGTGTGTGTGTGTGTGTGTGTGTGTGTGTTGTGTGTGTCTGTGTGTGTCTGTGTGTGTCTGTGTGTGTGTCTGTGTAATTGTGTTTGTGTAATTGTGTGTGTGTGTGGTGTGGTGAGTGTGTGTGTGTGGGGGGGTGTCTGTCTGTGTGTCTTTGTGTGTGTGTTTGTGCAAACACACACACACACACACACACACACACACACACACACACACACACACACACACACACACACACACACACACACACACACACTGAATTTATATGTGTGAGCGAGAAAGAAATTTTGCCGCCACCCACGCCTCGCGAATTTTTGTCATTTGTCAGACCACAAAGAAACATTATGCAAGGTTTTTCATCTTATCTGTTCCGTCAGCGTGGTGACTTTTCATCCTTGTTCCTCCTTCTCTTCCTCCAGGCCCATCTCCAACTGTGTAGATATGCGGTTCTCTCCCAACACGATTACGCGATTATAAAGGAGGTGCTATCTTTAACAAACACAGATGTTGTGAGTTATAAATAGTGTCGTGTATATTCCATACCATAATTCATAGTCAAGTGCTCAGTTGGCTTTGGGTTGAAAATATTATTGTCGATGGTGTGGTGTGTTTGTGTGGTGTGTTGTGGTGTGTGTGTATGTGTGTGTGTGTGTGTGTGTGTGTGTGTGTGTGTGTGTGTGTGTGTTTATGTGTGTGTGTGTGTGTGTGTGTGTACATTTACGCACGTGTGTGTATATATGTGTGTGTTGTATGTGTGTGTGTCGTGCGTGCGTGCGGGGTGTGTGTGTTGTGGTGTGTGTGTGTGTTGTGTGTGTGTGTGTGTGTGTGTGTGCGCGCGCGCGCGCGTTTGTGTGTATGTGTGAGTGTGTGTGTTTGAGTGAATGTGTGTACACTTTCGCGCACGCGCGCGCGTGTGTGTGTGTTTGTACGTACATGCGTGTGTGTGTGTGTGTGTGTGTGTGTGTGTGTGTGTGTGTGTGTGTGTGTGTGTGTGTGTGTGTGTGTGTGTTTGTGCGTGGGTGCATGTACATATATACATGCATATATATTGAAAGAGATAGATAGATAGATAGATAGATAATAGATAGATAGATAGATAGATAGATAGAATAGATAGATGGATAGATAGATTAGATAGATAGATAGATAGATAGATAGATAGATAGATAGATAGATAGATAGATAGATAGATAGAAAGAGATATACATAGAGATATACATATATATCTATATATGGTGTGTGTGTGTGTCTTTATTAAAGACTTTTGTTGTGATCTCGAAAGGCTTAATGTAAGTTCAAAAACAAATCGTGCCCGAGCATTGCCTTCATGATACTAGTTTGCACATGTTACATCAGAAATCGCCCAGGTGACACCTGGATGCAACCCACGGTTTTAACGTAATTGTTTTCTGTGTGTGGGAAAGTAATGAAAAAATGTTAAAAGCTAGAACAAAGCACACGTATTTATCAAAGTGACAGTTTTTTACAGTCACGTTTTATACAGTCAAGCATACACACTCGCTCTCTCTCGCTCATGACACACTGCTGGCGCAGCAGCGCGATTATGCATGAACAAACACGTACACATTCTATCTTTCTGTCTGCCTCTCTCTCTCACTACCTCTCCCTCTCTTTCTCTCATTCTCTTCTCTCTCTCTCTTCTTCTCTCTCTTTCTCTCATTCTCTCTCTCTCTTTTTCTCTCATTCTCTCTCTCTCTCTCTCTCTCTCTCTCTCTCTCTCTCTCTCTCTCTCCTCTCAACGACTGTGTATTATTATGTTTTGTGTTTGTATAAGGTTAATTATGTGTTCACAACCCTTCAAATGGAGCAATGACCTTACTGAATTAATTTCTGATTCTGATTCTGATTCTGATTCTCTCTCTCTCTCTCTCTCTCTCTCTCTCTCTCTCTCTCTCTCTCTCTCTCTCTCTCGCTTTCTCTCTCTCTTTCTCTCTCTTTCTCTCTCTTTCTCACTCTCTCCGAATGGCTAGTCTAAAATCATTCCAGGTGAATGGACATCAAAAAAATATTTTTGAGTATATGTGTAACAGTAACACACACACACACACACACACACACACACACACACACACACACACACACACACAACACACACACACACACACACAACACACACACACACTCACACACACAAACACACACACACACACACACACACTCTCTCTCTCTCTTTCTCTCTCCCTCTCTCCCTCTCTCTCACTCACTCACTCAAACACACAAACACACACACACACACACACACACACACACACACACACACACACACACACACACACACACACACACACACACACATACACACACAAGCAATATTGAAAATTACAATCATCATTTGAGACACATAGGTATTATGACAAATCCAAGTAGCATGTGATAAATTCAAGTGGCAATCAAGAGCTTTATTACATATTGAATAGCATGTATGACATGCATGCTCGTGACAGACATATCATGGTTTTTAAACGTCGTAACATCAGTATACAGTGTTAGAAGGAAAACAAACTGTATTCTCTCTCTCTCTCTCTCTCTCTCTCTCTCTCTCTCTCTCTCTCTCTCTCTCTCTCTCTCTCTCTCTCTCTCTCTCTCTCTCTCTCTGCGCGAGCGCGTGCAAGCATAACGTACTTCCCAAAAGTAATGTTACAAACACTGTTGCGCGTTGATTCAAAATCAGTACTTCAAGCTCTTGAATGATGAACAAGAAAAACAAATTCAAAAGTGATAATAGAAATTAGCTGCATAGTTTACATTATATTCTGTGCTTGAGAGGTGCTGATGTTATTACTGTTGGATAGTATCTGTATATATATATATATATATATATATATATATATATATATATATATATATACATATATATATATATATAATAATAATTACAATATTTATATAGCGCAAAATCTTGATAAAATCAAATCTAAGCGCTATATATGTATGTGTGTGTGTGTGTGTGTGTGTGTGTGTGTGTGTGTGTGTGTGTGTGTGTGTGTGTGTGTGTGTGTGTGTGTGTGTGTGTATGTGTGTGTGCATGTGTGTGTATTGATAGTGTCGACGGGGCTGCCAAGAAGAGCCAAGAACTCACAAGAATTGAACAATGCAAGCCCTACAGTTCTATTTCTCCTGAAATGAATATCATGCCGTGGTTGACACCTATTCTCGAAAGATAACCACAGAAAATGTGATCATAATATATGAATTTTGAATTCAACAAAATAAGCAATCACTTTAATTTTAGCAGAATTATACAGTACCTGATGTTCATGTGGAAACGATGAATTCAAAACAAAATACACAAGAACATCGTGAGTCCTTGTGGACAGAAAATATCAACTAGTCATAGGCTTTCTTGCATTACGTAAAGCATTACATTCTAATACTCTCTAAGAACTCGGTTTACAAAATATTTATATCAACATTGGTAACTCACGAGTATTTGTAATCCTGCCAACGTGTCCAATAGGTATAACTCACGACTTAAGTGTTATTGTCCACTTAGCCAGTTCATTGTTTAACAAAATAGTTCGTTCCGGTTATTTACTTTACTTACAAGTGTGTATATCCCCTCTCCTTTTCTAGCTGTGATTGAATTCCTTCTTTCTCAGTGTTATTAAAATAAGTATCATGCCATCGCCCTTTTTGTTTGTTTGTTTGTTTGATCTGAAATCACTCGAAATAACTGACATTAAATAACTAACTTACACACACACACGCACACACGCACACACACACGCACGCACACACACACGCACACACGCACGCGTGCACGCACACACACAGGCGCACGCACACACACACGCACACGCACGTTATATGTCGTTCGTCAGTGACTCTGTCACATAAATCTATTATGTATGAATCTCTCTCTCTCTCTCTCTCTCTCTCTCTGAATCTCTCTCTCTCTCTCTGAATCTCTCTCTCTCTCTCCCTCTCTCTCTCTCCCTCTCTCTCCCTCTCTCCCCCTCTCATCATATTCATCTACGCAGTTACATTGTCAGGTGCGTTTTGTTTCCACTAAGAATCATGTCAACACAGAACACTGACCGTTGTTATTCTTGTTCACCAAGGTAAAAGCGTTGCTCCAGTCGCCTAGTGCTTGTGCTCAGTCGCCTAGTGCTTGTGCTAAGTTGTGGAGGCGAGGTTGAGCCGGTGATGGTGGTGGCGTGGGAGGAGGTGTAAGTAATGTAAGCGCGTGTTGATTTATCTTGTTACCGTTTGTTAAAGCGTTTACATCCACCTCCCACGCAAAACAACAACAACAACAACAAAAACAAGCAAAACAAAAAGAATCCTTTGTTTGGTGGGTCAAGTATCGAGCACTGGCCGTTCCCCCCCCCCTCCCCCCTGTAATAAGAAACTATTGAAAATGTTGTAATGTCTTCAGCTGATGCCGCTGAAACGACAAAGCTGCCTTCACTATCATGATGTTTATTGAGAGAGAGAGAGAGAGAGAGAGAGAGAGAGAGAAGAGAGAGAGAGAGTATATGTGTGTGTGTGCATGTGTGTGTGTGTGTGTGTGTGTGTGTGTGTGTGCGTGTGTGTGTGTGTGTGTGTGTGTGTGTGTGTGTGTGTGTGTGTGTGTGTGTGTGTGTGTGTGTGTGTGTGTGTGTGTGTTCCTGGTATTGCTAATGGTATTCGAAAATTTGTTCAAAAGACTCTGCAGTCGTTTAATTTGTTCTTATGGGCCGCAGCTAGCAGTAACCATCATATGATAAACTCTGTCGTATTGTCTTTTCAAATCATTGTCAGTTTGGTCAGTAATTTCTCAGTTTCATTATACTGGCCCGTTGGACTACCCATTATGATGTTTCCTTCGTTTTGGTGGTGTCGGTTCCAAAGGCCCTCCTCTCCCAAGACCTTGAAGCGCGCAGGATTTTACGGAGGCTTAGGGAGTCTGCCAGATAATAGTGGGCAGATTTGGGTGGAATTGTCGGAGTGCGATGAATGCCTCTTGAACAAACTCCAAACGCCCATTGTAATGAAAAGGACACTGAATTTTTCTTCGCATTACGTTATTGAATAGTACAAAATAATTTGGTACAGTCATCTCATCAGACGACAGGTGCACATTAGAAATATCCAGCAGAATTGGCCTAGCTGAAAAGCATTCAAGAAAATGAAAAGTGTTCTTACCAACAAATGCCTGTCAGTTAACATCAAGAAGAGAGTTCTTCATTGTTACATAGAACCAGTACTGTTGTACGGATGCGAAGCTTGGACAATCAACGAGCAAAATCAGAACACGATTTAGGCAGCTGAAATGTGGTTGATGAGAAGACTATTAAGAGTTACATGGACAGCAAAGAAAACAAAACAGACATCCTTGAAAGGAACAAATGCAAAAAGAATATTAATGAAAAAAATTGGGAAAGATCAGCAACATTTGTAGGATATTTTATGAGACAAGAGAAATTTGAGCACCTAGTCACAACAGGAAAGCTAGAGGAAAAAAAGAGCACCAGGTAGACCCAGGGAGAAAATATTAGACAGTTTTGGAGAATGGATGGGGACGGAAAGGGTAGGAAATATCCGTGCAGCGACAAAAGATAGATTCCTTTGATCGCCAACGCCATGTGGCATGGCACATGATGACGATATTGACTAGTCAGGTGCTTCTAAACTTGGACATTAGTATTAACGTGATATAGTGTTGTTTGAAATGTTACACTAAGTGCCTGATTATGCTGGTTTCATGTCTCTATTTTTTCTAACTTAGAAGAAAAAAGAGTGAACCATTACTTGGTTTGGTTTAGGTAACCGGCTCAGGAAGATGTAGCACTGAACAGTTAATGTTGTCTTGTTTTACCTCAGTGTCAGCCAGAAATCCTCTGACTCAGAAGAGAAAAACATGTCTAGAGAAATTTATAAACTGGATAGATTTTTTATCGGGGTTAGATGGTACTTTGGTTCAGCAAGTCTTGACAGACAAGTTTAAAAGATTATTCAGTGAATATGGTCTGTTTTCTCTGATCGTAATGATCTCAGCACTGCCATTAATTAGTTGCCAGAAATTATTTCATTTATCGGTGGGTCTTTATTTTTTGGTTTTGTTTTGTTTGTTTGTTTTGGGGTGGGGGGGGGGGGCGGTATTGGATTTAAAAGACATAATGGGTGGACCAACATTTTCATCACAGGCCTCATGGTTTATGGAATTTTAAGCATAGTGATAAGCCAGTAAGGGCCGTTGCAATGTTGGCCTTGTGGAATGTTCTCTGATTTTCGAACATTCAGAGTTATGTCAGCACTGAAATCAAACATGTCGGCACTATTTACAGTTTTGCATCCATTTATCTGTGCGACCATTCTCCATTTATCTAGAAGTTCCTCGATGCACATGTTCCACAGTCGGCGCCGTTCATTTTCTGTCTGATCCATACGGTCGGAACGATCTTCCCTTGTTTCTTCGACTAACACAGATTCAGATTTTTCCTTCATGTCTGACTTAAAAACTATACCGTTTTCCTTCCTGAACACTCACGCCTTTTGTGTGTGTGTGTGTGTGTGTGTGTGTGTGTGTGTGTGTGTGTGTGTGTGTGTGTGTGTGTGTGTGTGTGTGTGTGTGTGTATGTGTGTGTGTGGTGTGTGTGTGTGTGTGTGTGTGTGTGTGTGTGTGTGTGTGTGTGTGTGTTCCCCTTCGTGTATGCATTTGCTTTGCCTCTGTTCCCGTAAGTTGTTTTCTCACTCCTAGTGAATGAGTGAACGACGAGAATGAACACTTTAATTTGATTTATACATCAAGGTGTTATGCCTTTTAGATATCATCGTTGTTAATTTTCTTATTATCAGTGCGTTCGCACAAGAAGGGTTGCACTGTTTTAATGTTATGCTGAAGTTTTGCAGGGTTCTTCATATTTCACAATTCATTCACGAAGGAAATTTCAAGAATACCAGTACATGCCGCTTTGCTATGTAAACAGGCCTCTCCGGACAGAAGTTTCAGTTTCAGTTTCAGTTTCTCAAGATGACGTCTCCGCGCTCGGAACGAATCCCATATGCACTAAAGTCACAGGTGCCATATGCACTAACGTCATAGAAGAATGATGTACGACGTACACGGCAATATATATTCTGCAAAACGACTTACATCGAATGAATACTCAAAGAGAGTACAAAACGTTGCTGGATAAATATTTTAGTCAGCTACGTGCGACATCACGTTATGCTGACAGTAACTGTTAAACAATTAACGCAATAATAGCAGAGATATGACTAAACTAATGGATGGATGAATCAGTAATGAATCAGTAATGAACGAAAACAGAAAGACAGAACGAGAGACAAATGATCAAACAAATAAGGGACGAATCAGTGAATGAGCGAAGACAGAAAGATAGAAAGAGAGACAAATGATCAAACAAATGAATGGATAATGAACGAAGACAGAAAGATAGAATGAGAGTCAAATGATCAAACTAATGAATGGATAATGAACGAAGATAGAAAGAGAGACAAATCATAAAACTAATGAATGGATGCATCAGTGAATGAACGAAGACAGAAAGATAGAACGAGAGACAAAATGATCAGACTAATGAATGGATGGATTGGTGAATGAACGAAGACAGAAAGAGAGACAAATGAAACTAATGAATGGATGAATCAGTGAATGAACAAAGATGCAAAGATAGAAGAGAGACAAATGATCAATGTAATGAATGGATGAATCAGTGAGTGAACGAAGACACAAAGATAGAAAGAGAGACATACATACAAACAAACAAACAAACAAACAAACAAACAAACAAACAAGCAAACAAACAAACAAACAAAAAAACAATGTGCTGTTGTACCTTGATTGATCACGTCAAGACGCCTTCCTATTACTGGTTTTTCCCCACTCTATACCATCTCTGCCCCTTGCATTCTCTTACCCTCCTAAACCTTCGCGGGGGTGTGAGGAAAGGAATCTACCCCCCTGTGCGGATGGATAGGGGATGGGGGATGCCTCTTAATTAAACCATTGACACGGTGTGAGATAGAAACACGCCTACGTTCAAACATGTGCATTTCATATCCTCAAGTGCTGATCTAAAACGCGCTGTTGCAATTTTCGAATGTAGCTGGAATGCACAGAAGCATAGGGGAGGCCTCGAACGACTGGAAATAAGCTGGATTGGTTTACAGATTTCGCTTACTTCGGGTTATTATCAAGATTCAGAACTTACTTGTTCGTTTAACTTGAGGCGAACACAAAACACTATTTCGGCGAAACAAAATGTCATGAAAATTAAGCATGGCAGACATGAAATGCCCGGTACTCATTCTAACGGTCTAGAATCCATTTTCTTCCCTGAACCATATCTATTTTGCATGAACAGATTTAACAAGTTTTCTTTTTTTCATTACTGAGATGAAGTAAGATGTGTTTTGAGAAGTCAGTGCATAGGGTAAGATGTGTTTCGAGAAGTCAGAGCATATGGTAAGATGTGTTTTGAGAAGTCAGAGCACAAGGTAAGATGTGTGTTTTGAGAAGTCAGAGTATAGGGTAAGATATGTTTTGAGAAGTCAGAGCATGGGGTAAGATGTGTTCTGAGAAGTCAGAGCATAGAGTAAGATATGTGTTTTGAGAAGTCAGAGCATAGAGTAAGATGTGTGTTTTGAGAAGTCAGAGCATAGGATAAGATATGTGTTTTGAGAAGTCAGAGCATAGGGTAAGATGTGTTTCGAGAAGTCAGAGCATAGGGTAAGATGTGTTTCAAGAAGTCAGAGCATAGGGTAAGACGTATTTCGAGAAGTCAGTGCATTAAGTAAGCTGCGTCTTTAGAAATCAGAATTTATTTTTTTTTTTTTTTTTTTTTTACATTGGCACAGCCGAGTAACTTGAGTGGAGATGAGAAAGAGCTTACGAAGCAGGTATGAAGGCAGCGGGTGATGGGGTGGGATGGGGTAATTGAAAATACATCTTATGATGAAATTAATAAAAGTCATAATCATAATCAATGCAGCAAACTGGATGGGGATCTCTCAAAACATAAGATTACAGATTTTCTTATGTGAAACTGTTCATTTTATCTTTGTGATTCCCCCTCCCCTCTCACACCTGATCCTTTTCCATTTTTGTGACATAAACAAATGATAATTACGGGGCAAATGCACTGGTTGCCCTTGCGAGCCTCTAAAGAGCCTTTGTTGTCCCACGTCATATTTGAAGCGATGATACATTTACAATACTGTCATTGTGTTGTTATGTGTCTGCTTGACTGAATGGGTTAGGTTAGGATAGACATGCACATAAACAACAGAAGTGGAATTTTTTTTTAATCACTCTCTGAAAAATTGTCCTTCCTTATTCGATCGAGGGGCACTGGGGATGCCTGGGTGCAAGCGTTTCAGTACAGTCTTGTAATACAACAGTGGTAAAAAAATAAATTTACGTCTCTATGAATTACCCTTTACCCCGAAAACATCTGTCCGTCATGTTTTCAAACGCGCTATAAACCAGATCCCTTCCTGATGTGGAAACACAGTGTGGAAGATTCCTCGTAAATCTCCACGACTCGCAAATAACATATCTCGCGGTTGTTTTTATGACAAAGGGGAAACCGACAACTCACTTGGGATCAGGCTATGCAACTACGAGGGATGGGTAACCCGCATGGAGATTATTCTGACCAGGAACAAGACAGTAGCAGCAGCTTACGAACACTGATGAAGTTATACTTGATGAATGAATATTAATGGCCAAGCAGGACAGGAACAGGAACTGACCAAAATGGTTGAAATATGAGGTAAGTCGCTGCTGCTTGTGACACTTAATTGGCGTGGGGAAAACCTCCACTTTACTCTTGAGACGTAATTGTATACGGCCAGAGCTCTCATAGAGGACTCAAACGAAAAGGAAAACGAGCAAGGATTGTTGCTTTTAAGGGCAATCATGAGTGGCAAAGGACCAGGCTTAAACAGCATAAAGAAACTGTAGGCTGAGTAGAATCTTTCACAGTTCCTGCCATAATCAAGACAGAGGAAGGATGTTTTATTGCAATACTACCCATCTAAAACAATATCACGTTGAAATTGACGCTGGTATTATCAATGAAATAAAGAAAGAAAAGCTAGCACACGAGAAGTGACTGTCGTGAGAGGATGAAACATCTAAGGAGTCGGTTTCAGTGTTCATGAAGCCCAAAATGAAACTTTTTGTTGTATAAATATGGGCTAGAGACAGTTAGATGTAAAACTGATAACATCTTTTGCTTCGTAATCAATTGTATATCAGCAATCAGGACTGAAGCTGAATTTAACATTCCGCCGGACATAAGAAAAACATTTATTTTCCATACAATTATATGTCATTATATAAAAAGGGCGTTAAAGTTCGTTAGAGAATAAACATGCTTATGAAAAAAAAAAATCTTTTTGGAAAATGGACAGGAAGAGATGACAGAGACAAAATGTCAAGAAGACTGGAAAGAAAAGAAAAGAAAAGAGGTAGTTCTCACCCGGACTGATGTAGGATTTTGAAAAAAAAAAGCATGAAACTGCTATTATTAGACACAGCTCGTTTCCAGCTTCTCGTTGGTATGTCAGTGGCCAATGCCTCAACCCACCCACTCCCATGCCCTATGAGAGATTTACCAATTGCCTGTCGCAATGCTTCCTGACTCTGAAAATTGTAAGTTTGTTCAAACCGGTGTTATAACATACGAATTGATTCCAGACGCATGAACGCTACTGATGACATGCCATAAAAGAACGCAATGCAATCACAGCAAGTGCCATAATCCTGTGCAAGAACCCTGTGCGCTGGAAAAGATTTGAGGTTCTGGCTAACTTTTGGGTTATATTGGTTTTTGCAGTATTGTCTGTCCTTATTGCAACATGACATTGAGACTTCATCATATTGAAAGACACCTCGTCAATCCATGCCTATGGAAATTTCTGCCACCGCTGTCTATTTCTGCTAATGTCCGTCCACGAGAACATTACCCTGTATTACAATCTAAAGATGTCCATGTCTCGCACGTCTCCTAAAATACTTGTTATTATATCGGTTAGGTGCCCAGTGCGGATGCCGGGGGTTCTTTCAGTATGAATAGTATCCCCTCCTTCTGGAAATTCTGTGCTGAAAATTTCCTCTTTTCTGTCAGTCGCTTTGTTTCTGCCTTGTTCCTTTGCTGTCTGTCATTTTTTCCTATCATTTTCCTCTTTGTTGGTCCATTCACTTGTATGTGTTTGATAAAGTCTTACGTACTTTCGCTCAGGATTGATAATTGGGTACATGTATTAAGTGCATTTTTGGCTCTAGGGAGGTGAGATATGCGGAAGCAATTTTAGATAATTTAGGCCTGTTTATATATATGCTTTAGTGTCCTTAGTTAAGTTTAAATTTGTATTCAGGTAGTTTTTTTTTAAAATCCCCTGTGTGATAACTTGGACGGAGTGGTCAACGCCAGGGGCATATCCTTAGAGTATGTGCGTGAATTCATTGATATGTGCGCTTAATGTTTTTTTCCCTTTTTCCTGTTGAAGTATTGTCTGTGTACTGAAATGGTCGTAGCCCTGATACGGCTCTACGCAGTCGACCGGGATGTAAACAAAAATAACAATAAGGACCTGTGCCCAGTGTCCACCGCCAACTTCAGTTACGACTTGACACTGGAATCTGAAACCGCAAATCCACACTGTTTCTATACAGTCAGTATCAAAGTGACGGCAGCATTGAACTAAACGAGAGATGTACGAAAGAAGAACAATCACGCCCATTTAATTGACGGATCAAGACAAGCGCTAATTCATGGCTAACACAAAAGACAACAAAGAAATAAGGTCACCGCATTCTGGACAAAACGACAAAAGTAGAAAAAAATGGTGTAGGCCTACTTTGCTGAAGCGGTTGAACTGGAGATTAAGTCCATGAAATTTTGTTTCGTCTAATAAGTCTTTCCAAGTGAATAATGAGATTTCCTTGTGACCTGCTGTGAAGGTTGTGTTATAAGCGTGTAAAATTACATCAACATAACCAGTATGACCATGTACCACTTTCACACAATATTCAAAATGTTGGCGGGAAGATACGTAAAGCTTTTCATAGCGTTGTTGGGAAGGGGTTATATTTTATCGGATATGAAATTTTTACTCATGACCATTGGCGTGCGCACACAGACACACACATTCATGCACAGACACACATACATTCTCACACTCACACATTTACACATACACATTAACACACACACACTCATTTACACACATACACCACAACACAACACACATACCCCTCACGCACGCACACACACACATTCACACACACACACACACACACACACACACACACACACACACACACCACACACACAACACACACACACACACACACACACAATATATATATATATATATATATATATATATATATATATATATATATATATTCATAATAAAAGTATTGATCTTCGTTCAAGTTTATTTCATGGATCAGTTTTTTAAAAAAAACGACTTTCATTTTGATTTATCTTAAGTATATATAACGAAAAGAACTCGGCTGTAAACGTACACACGCACTCACCATACGCACACACATGTACGCATATACGCACACGCACACGCACACTGCATCTTTTCTTTGCAAAATATGTGACAAATGATTCCAAACCCATGAAGCGTCCCACTGAACCTTGGGTAAATGCCTCTGTGCTTCTGAGGAAGGTTCTTGAGTCTGAGATCAGGAGACAGACACTCCGAACAACAAAGCTGTACGTGCTGAGGTCGTTCTACAGGTGGCAGTCACTGCACCTGTGGATTTTTGGGCGTCAACAGCGAGAGAGTCGGGTGAAGATGATATTCCCTATACCAGTCAGACATACAGGCAAGCCGGAGCATGGAGGCATTCAGTGACCAGTAGTACAGTGAACAGTAATGGATCTCTTGATCTTGAGGTGGTACTGCGCATGTTGAAGGCTCGCTGTGTCTTTGGAAGATTGACTGAAAGGTTGTGACAAGACCATGGCATCAGAATTGCTACAAAGCTTGCTAGACACAGAACAGGAGTCTTGAGCACCTTGTTGTACTTCTGCGAGAACTGGACTACTTACCGATGTCACATTCAACAACTGGAATGGTTCCACCAAAGACGTCTGCAACATCACATCACAAGAAAGAGAGTCCAATTTCTGAAGAAGTGTAGCTTACCAAGTATAGAGTTTCTACCTGTTAAATGCCAGCTTAGTTGGACGGGACACGTCTGTATAGAAGGCAAAAATACCTCTGTAAGGAGAGCTGCAAGTAAGGATACCTGGATCAGGGACGACCACTAAAACGATAGAAAGATGCTCTGACGACCAGACTCAGGATCCCCCCCCCCCCCCCCCTGTGTGGATGCCGGGGGCTCTTTCAATATGAAAAGAATCCCCACCTTCTGGAAATTCTGTGCTAGAAATTTCCTCTTTTCTGTCAGTCTCTTTGTTTCTGCCTTGTTCCTTTGCTTTCTGTCATTTCTTCCTATCATTTTTAGCCTTGCTGGTCCAGTCATCTGTATGTGTGCGATAAAGTCTTACGTACTTTTTTCTCAGGATTGATAATTGGGTACATATTAAGTGCATCTTTAGCTTGAGGGAGGTGAGATATGCGGAAGCAGTTTTAGGAAATTTATGCCCGTTTTTATATAACATAATAATATGTTTTGGTGTCCTTAGTTATGCTTAAAATTTGTATTCAGGTGTGTTTTTTGACTCCCCTGTGTGATAAATTGGACGGAGTGGTTAATGCTGGGGGCATGTCATTGGATTATGTGCGCAAATGCATTGATATGTGTACTTAATTTTCTTTTCTTTTCTTTTTTTTTTTCTAGTTGAAGTTTTGTATAATTTGATGCGGTTGTAGCCCTGATATGGCTCTACGCAGTCGGCTGGGCTTTAAACAACAATAACAATTTTTCTTAACATCAACAGCAATGGAGTTAGCTGGCGACACTAGTGCACGCAGGGCACAGTCAAATTTGAACAGTGCTGAACAACTGCCATTCAACAAAAGAAGGACCGGTGGAAGCAGAACTCAAGGCCGCAGGACTTCTTCCCATGCAGCACCCGTGGAAGAACATGTGCCTCTCAGTAGCTATCTAGTATCTCACATGAGGATCCATATCAGGCGATAAGCGACCAGTACGCCTACTCATCCGTCGGATGTGTACATCGGTTGGACGTTGAGTAGAAGTCTAAGTTTAGCAGTTATAAGATTAAATGAGAAAATGGTACAGCAGCGCATAAATCACACCAGGATGTGTAGTATATCATTCGTGTTTTGATACATTTGTCCGTCGTGATTGTATAGCTGTGTTTGTTTCTGTTTGTTGTTTCTTTGTTTGGTTAAGATTCTCAGGTTTGTCTGAATGTCTGTGCTTAATGACATGCGTTTTGATTAGAGATTGCTTTTTCTTAGAGAATGCTTTTTCTTTCTATGAATGATCCTAGTGAATTTGCTATTTTTCTATTAACTTCAAGCTCACAAACCTTAATTAATTAAACTTTGAACGGAGAGAGGAGAAATCAACAGGAATGTGCGCCTCAGTTTGCTGTAGATGCAGAGGTGTGTGTGTTGTGTGTGTGTGTGTGTGTGTGTGTGTGTGTGTGTGTGTGTGTGTGTGTGTGTGTGTGTGTGTGTATGTGTATGTGCATGTGTGTGTGCGTGTGTATACATGTATGTGTGTGTGTGTGTCTGTGTTTGTGTGTTCCTCCCGCAAAGCTTCCAGCGCGCTTTTAAAGCTGTTACTCAACATACAACCAGTTGTATTCAAAATAGATGTGGCTGAATGTTTTATGGTTTACACACACAGCCTTTTTCTCTTTGCAGTTTTTACACTATAATTATCTGCCAGTAACCTGAAAATCGAGCAAACGGGCATAAAAAATGTGACCATGTAGTTTGACGTCAAGCCTTGTTTAAGTTGTTATGACTGAAACTGAGCATATGTGTGTGTGTGTGTGTGTGTGTGTGTGTGTGTGTGTGTGTGTGTGTGTGTGTGTGTGTGTGTGTGTTGTGTGTGTGTGTGTGTGTGTGTGTGTGCATACGTATACATTATATGAATCATGATTGTCAGTCCTGAATGTGTGTGCGTGTGTGTGAGTGTGTGTGTGTGAGAGAGAGGGTGTGTGTGTGTGTGTGTGTGTGTGTGTGTGTGTGTGTGTGTGTGTGTGTGTGTGTGTGGGGTACATATACACCACATGAATCACGATTGCCAGTCCGTCTGAATGTGTGTGTGTGTGTGTGTGTGTGTGTGTGTGTGTGTGTGTGTGTGTGTGTGTGTGTGTGTGTGTGTGTCCATATACACCACATGAATCACGATTGCCAGTCCGTCTGAATGTGTGTTGTGTGTGTGTGTGTGTGTTGTGTGTGTGTGTGTGTGTGTATGTGTGTGTGTGTGTGTGTGTGTGTGTGTGTGTGTGCCTGCCTGCCTGCCTGCCTGCCTGCCTGCCTGCGCGCGTTCGCTAACGGACATACTTATGTATTGACTATTAAGCATGTGTAACACAGCCACATGTCGTCTGTCTGGTAAAAGCTTATATTTATTCAGCAATGCGTAACTGCGCTTACAGCGTCCTTTCAATCGCAACAAAAATCGACTGACCGACTTTTTTCCCCCTGCCTGGCATTGACAACCTAACCAACAATTGCTCTTTTGTTCGCAACAGGTATACCCCCTCTATTAAATCCCCACCCTCCTCAACAGTATGCCACCCCCACCCGTCTCCTCCCCTCTCCCCTCTCCTCAAGAGATTTTGAATCCCCCTTCCTCGCCACCCATAACGATTAAGACTTCCCTCTTTCCGTCTTCACCACCAACCCTGTATCTGTACCAATCCTAACACCTTGACGTAGTTTGTATATCGCGGCTTCGTCCCTGAAGTACCTGAAACGTGTGTGTGTGTGTGTGTGTGTGTGTGTGTGTGTGTGTGTGTGTGTGTGTGTGTGTGGTTCGCGCGCGCGCTCTGTGTGTGTGTGCGCTCTCTGTCTCTCTCTGTCTCTCTGTCTGTCCTCTCTCTCTCTCTCTCTCTCTCTCTCTCTCTCTCTCTCTCTCTCTCTCTTGTGGTGTGTGTGTGTGTGTAGTGTAAAAGATACGGTTTACTGAAAGTTATGCTTTGGAGAAGAGCTCACCGATTTTTATGGTTATACGTAAATAAGCTGATGATGGTGATAATGATGATGATGACGACGACAATTTTGTTGATGGTGATGATGATGATGTGTGCGTGCACACATATTTGTCTGCGTAAAAGACACAAACTTGTAGAGTTTATAACCAATTTAGACCATTGTCACTTCTGAACGTTGAAGGGAAACCCTCCTCTGTCATAACATCAATGCTGACTAAATTTCTCATGAAAAATCGGAGCTTGGATGCGTAAGTTCAGTAAGGAGGCAGTCGAGGAGTGTCTCGTTGTGAAGAGCGTGGCGTGTTAATTTGTGAAGCGATCGGAAGAACTGAAGCAGAGAAAAGAGACCTCAATGTAGAATGGCTCGATCTGGCAAATGCGTATGGACCATGCTTTCTCAAGATGATTCAGCTGGCTCTCGAGATGTGTCCCATGTCCCAAAGAACATTAATCAGTCTCTCACAAGACGAGTTAACTCGCTCAAGAGATATATCATGGCGCACGGAGCATCCCAGAAATACTGAAGAAGTACTTTCTTTGCTTTTCAGTGCGGTTCTCCGCAAGGAATACGCGACAGACTGGATCAGTTTTGGAAGTTGGCGTAGCATGGACTGTACCTACAATACTGTTCATACTGGCAACGGATGTCATCTTGAAGCTCCGGCAAATTTGTACTCGGCAGAAAGCAGCAAACTGTGGACTTAAAAAACCCACTGACATTCGTAGTATGGAAGTACAGTTTACTAGATGGAGCAGATGACGACTGAGAGTGCACAGCAGAACTTTTAGAATGGAACACACACACACACACACACACACACACACACACACACACACACACACACACACACACACACACACACACACACACACACACACACACACACACACACTCTCTCTCTCTCTCTCTCTCACTCACACGCACGCACACACACATACACATACACACGGGCGCACGCACGCGCACACGCACGCATGCACGAGTGGCATGAGACCGGATATAGTACCCCACTCTCATTCATCAAAACAAATGATTCTGATCGAACTCACTGTGCTTTATAGGAAGTAAAATTGAGGAAGCCCCTACGAGACTGAAAAGCATGCCAGTCTAGCCAGCAAGATGAGGAAATCCGGCTTCAAATCTGAAGTCTTCGCCATAGTGGTTGAAGCAAGTGGGTTGGTAGGCGCATCTGTCTTTGACCTCATGAAACCGGTCTTGATTTCTGAGAAGGAGAGGACTAGAGTCGTAAGAGCAATGGCAGAAGAAGCTGAAAAGAGTTCCAGCTGGATCTAGTCAAAATCAAGGTCATCATCATCATCAGTTTCCCTGCCGCATGGCGTTGACGATCATGGCGCTCCATACGAATCTACATGTATTATCCCTTGTCGCTGCAGGTACATCTCCCACCCTGTCTGTCCTCAGCCACCCTGCAAGTCCGTCCAATATTTTCTCCCTAGGTCTACCTGGTGTTCTCTTTCTCTCCAGCTTTCCTGTTGTGACCAGGTGCTCTAATTCCCTTTCCTCATGAAATGGCCTGTAAATGTCACTTGTCTTTCCTAAACTTCTTTATAAATGATCTCCTTGTCTGCCTCCTTCAAGACTGTCTTGTTTGTTTTCTTTGCTGTCCATGGAACCTGTAACATTCTTATTAGAAACCACATTCAAGTTGCCCTAATTTTGTTTTGACTTTGCGTGTTGACTGTCCACGCCTCACAACCGTACAACAGTATCGGTTCTATCTAACACTCAAGAACTCTTTTCCTGATGTTGATTGATAGGCAAAACAGTTCCAGCTGGATCTAGTCAAGGTCAAGGTCACACGACCAAAACAGAGCCTAAGATTAATACTTTTTGGGAAGTGTGTGAACAACACTGTCTCAGAAACTTCTCCAAATGTTTACATTCTTTTTCACTTTTGAGGCAGTCTGCCATTGTCCTCACTTCACGTTCTTTGGGGCCGCAATGGCCCTGACATGTACATATCTTGGTTTGTCTTCTGAGCTGCTGAAATTTTAAATTCAATTTTGTCAGTCTTTTATAGCATAATCATTTTGATACATGTGTGTGTGTGTGGGGGGGGGGGGGGGCGTTGTTTGTTTGTTGTTTGTTTGTTGTTTTTGTAGGTAGAGTCATCGTGCGTATATAAGCAGTCTCTATTGTTGTTACAAGAAAGGGTCAAACTATATGAATACACCTCCTTTTACCATGAGGATTATCATATCATTTGTGTGGACAGCAGAATCACTATTACAGTTAAAGTGAACATAATCTCTTTCATAAAGTCTTAGTAGAACCTTGAGTCAGAATCGCCAGTCTCACCTGTCTCACCTGTCGGCTTCACCGGGTTCAGTGTTGACCGCTGCACTCTTTGACACCACCACCTCCCTCCAGACTGCTCTGTCTTGACTTTTATGGACAACTTCTTGAATGTTTAGGCCACTGATGTTCGTAATGTTCTCAGTGTATGAAATTGGAGGTCTGCCTTTCTTCCTTTTTGCCACTGGTTTTCCTGGGAAAATGGTTGCCATGAGGTCCGTGTTCTTGCTACTTGACGCATGGCCAATGTATTTCAGTCTTCTCTTGTTGATGACTGCCAGTGGTTTTCTGGTGGTATCAAGTTCTTCCAGTACACTTTCATTAGTTCTTCTGTCTGTTCATTTGACAAGTAGTAGTCTCCGATAAAACCACATCTCTGCTGTCTCAATTCTTCTGCAATCAGCTTTTCTGAGAGTCCAGGCTTTGCAGCCATAAATCATGGCTGGCCAGACCAAACATCTTAAAAGCCTAATTTTCTGGACATTTAGTATGCCTCTGTCTTTCCAGATATTGTTGAGTTGAACCATTTTTTGCTTTGCTATTTCAATTCCAGTGCCGAAGTTTAAATGATTTTGGTACAATTCTAAGGTCACACAATAACAGCATTGTTGAAATACACACATATGTCGTTATAACTACGGGATTTAAGAGCCATATGTAATTTCTGTTTCCTTCGTTTAGTCGAGTAATTACTTCCAACAACATTTTGAATTTCACTGACCTTGGATTACTTTTAAGATCACATGTATGTTTGTTACCATAAAAATAAGAATATCAATTTGGCTTATCATTCTGTATCCCTTTTCTAACTTGTTTGCCTCTTTCTGTCTTTATGTGGGGTTTTTTTCAAAGTCAAATATGTTTGAAGTGTTTCATGACAGAGCTATTAATTTTTTTCTTTAGACCTACACTAATGTAGAGAAACATGAGTCATCGATCTAGTTTACGAAGCATATGACTGTTTTCTACAAACAGAGATTTCTCCCATTGTCGAAAACATGTAAAGCAACCCAAGTTACCCTGAAGCTTTTTATTCAGAATAATACCAGGAACACACACAAGCATGACCACATCAAAGAAACATTCTCTGACTGTGTATAGGGGTCTAATAGCAACACCTGCGTGAAAATGAGATTTTTTTCACTTCAGACTTTCTGTACTACAGACAGAATAATGCGAAACATGGTTAGCTTGTACTAATACAGCCATTTCTTTTAATGAAAATAACTATATACGTGCAAACAAAAAAAGCGCTTCATCATCCCTTCCCCACACATATGCAAAGATAAACTTGCACACAGATACACGCACACTCGTATGCACGCTTGTGTGCACGCGTGCAACACACAAGCACGCACGCACGCACACACAAACACACACACACGACACACACACAGACAACAACACACACAACACACACACACACACACACACACACACGCACATGCACACGCACACACACACATGTATCAGTTTCTAGAGAAGTAATCCTTTTCTTTTTCAATGAAAAATGGAGATTGTTTACAATGGCTCAGCTGTTTTAATTTGGTTTTGTTTGTCGGTTATCCGTTTTGACCCAGTTGTATGACATTTGATTTTAAGTATGTTACGTTTTCTTTTTCATTGAAATGTTGGCGAAAGATTAAGTAGGCCCATTCTGTTCATTGATGAATTATTTGGTTTTAATTAAACTTTTGTTCAGCAAAAATGTGATGGTACAAAAGCATGATATCTTTGTAACTTTTGCAAATTCATCACTACCATGTACACAAAGGTCTAAAGGTGCGCACGTTCCATTACCCTTCCATCCACCCCCACCCGCGGTCCTAGCAACAGCAAAACAAAGCAACGACTGTAACAGATTTTTTTTAACCAACAACCGTTGATTTATGTAACAGATGATACTGAAATGCTTTGACTTTCGTAAGGCTCATAGCACTAAATGTTTTAACTTTCCTATGGCTGAGGCACTGAAATGTTTGACTTTCCTAAGGCTCATAGGACTGAAATGCTTTGACTTCCTGAGCTCTGCACTTAATGCTTTGACTTTCTAGCTCATGGCACTGAAATGCTTTGACTTTCCTGAGGCTCATTTATTTTTCTTTCTAGTTTGACTGTTTACAGAACACTTACACAGTAAGCATGTGTTAGTCAGATTTATCGTTAACATGTTGATAACTCCACAGTACACTCGTCAATAATTTTAAAGGTATTTGATAACAGTAAGAATATGTAGATGTTCTTTGTTGTACATATCAGATCAATATCTTTTACACTGTGAGGCCGGTAACTATTCTTTGACATACTCTATTTTCGTTGAATCACTGGACAAAAAGTTCATACGTTTGTTCAAAACGGTAATGCGCATAGAATTTTAGTTTTGCTTCTTAAAGTGGATATTCATGTTACCGATATTAAATGCGATGTCGAAAGTGGTATTGGAGGGATACTTGCTCATCGAGCTGTACTTGTTCTGCTTTGCTTCACTCACTCTGTCTCTCTCTCCGTCTCTCTCTCTCTCTGTATCTCTCTGTCTCTGTGTTGTTGTTGTTTGTTGTGTGTGTGTGTGTGTGTGTGTGTGTGTGTGTGTGTGTGTGTGTAGTGATGTGAGTGAGTGTGTGTTGTGTGTGTGTGTGTGTGTGTGAGTGAGTGAGTGAGTGTGTGTGTGTGTGTGGTGTGTGGTGTGTGTGTGGTGTGTGTGTGTGTGTGTGTGTGTGTGTGTGTGTGTGTGTGTGTGGTGAGTGAGTGAGTGGTGTGTGTGTTGAGTGTGTGTGTGTTGTGTGTGCGCGCTCGCGCGCGCGCGCTGGCGAATAGAGATTGGTTCCGTCAGCCAGTCCCCTACCCCACTCCTTCTCTTCTCTTTACCACACATCAAAAGAGTTCTATCAGTGTCTTGTTGCAAGTCAAGTAGCAGCTCAGTTTCATTAGATCTAATTATTCTGCTCAGTTGGCTAAAAGGTGGAGATTCACTTTGTTTCTTTCTGCTTCGGCGCAGGAGTGGCCTTTTGAATGCGTTTGCGTGTTTACGTGTCCCAGTGAAAAGGCGGCTGGCATTGATGCATGTAATATGCATTTGAAAAAAGAAGATTACGGCCTAGTGATTTCTGTCGCTTACTATCTCATCTCCAGTTATGGCTTTTCCATTAGCCACCATAAGGGAATGATCCAGACCGATCCTTGTCAACAACCCTACCCCACTCTCCTGCCCCCTCCCCCTTTTTTTTTTTCTCTCTCTCTCTCTGAACTTACTTATAGATTTTGCAACATCAAAAAGTTTCAAACCGAAAATGAGTTTATATAAGAGGGAGTCATCTCACCCGGACAGTTTCATATACGCTGTTCCTAAATCTTCCAGCAATTTTCTGATTTCCTGAGCCTGCGCAAAATCTTATGCGTTGGCAAGGTGTTGAAATGTCGAAGGGGAGAGGGGGAAAGAAGGGACTTATGAAACACCAACTGATACCCACCAGAATGACAGAAACGTTAAGATGGACAGCGAACAGTCCAGTTGTTAACGTTGCGGAGTGGGATTGAACTCGAGATGTGTGATCTTGAGTCCAGGGCTATATCAAAAGAACCAATAGTGATAATAATTCCACTACAAGTTAATTCACTTATTTTAAAAAAGAAAGAATGAAAAGAAACGACAAAGAGCAGAGAGAGAGAGAGAGAGAGAGAGAGAGAGAGAGAGAGAGAGAGAGAGAGAGAGAGGAGAGAGAGAGAGAGAGAGAGAGAGCAGAATAAGCAACTGAATAATGAAAAGACAAGAAATGCGACGTATGCATATGTTTGATTCGATATGTTTTAAAAAGTCAGAAAATCAGCATAAATCGTAGGTATACCATTTCCGATGTGTATTGTTGTTGAAAATTTTGGCTGGGATCTGTACCAGAATTGAACCACGTTGACCTGGAAGGAATTGCAAATTGAAGAAGTTACGGAGTCAGGGTGATGCTAATTTACGATGTGGTTTTTTCCTTCCCTAAAAATACTTACTCGTTGGCTTAGTTGCGGAGTTTGTTCACGCACGTTTCAGACGTCATAGTAGCGTGAACGCCTGCATTATAGGCATTATTTCCGTGTGTTGGTGAATAGGCTTCTGTTGTCCCCCTTACCTAGCCCTATGACTTACACACGCATTTAGCTGTAGCTTGTCTCCCTTGTCGAATGGCGCTGGTTTGCTGCGGTGCCCATGCATAATTGTACTTGCTTGGCTTGATATTAATCATACCATGTTTGTTCAGTAAATAAAGGTCTGTGTCAGAAGGAGTTGTGGGGTTTGTGAGGCTGATGATGTATTGCTGTGTACTGTCGTAATGCATTCCGCCCTTTCTCCACCCTTTCCCTTTATGTCAACCCGCCCAAAACCAAATATACAAAACATACAACAACGAAAATGCGTAAAAGGTCGACGGATATATTACTGGCTAGGTCTGTTGACATTATCAGATCTGGGTTCTATTTCCGGTCCAGTATTAAATAGTATTACATAACTGAATTCATGAATATTTCAATGCTCAGGTTTGATTTGATGTAATCGGAGTTCGCGTTCTCAGACTCAAATCGCCAAAATCCTTTCAGTGACTCGCTGGAGTTGGCATGTTTCGTATGGTTTGACCATCTTGTTTATTAAAACTCCTGCCCCACATGCACACACATATGCACACACACACAAACACAAACACACACACGCACCCAAGCACGCATGCACGTACGTGCATTCACGCACACACACACACGCACACACACACACACACACACACACACACACACACACCACACACAAACAAAACACAGACAAAGACGCACGCACACGCTCGCTTTCACGCACGTACGCGCGTGCATACACACACACACCACACACACACACACACACACACACACACACACACACACACACACCACACACACACACACACACACTCACACACACACACACACACACACACACACACACACACACACACACACACACACAGTGTAGATTTTTCTCTGAAAATTTCGGGACCCTTCTGCATCACTGCTGTAGCGTTGCTCTTTTCGGCTCACCAACACACCGTCAAATCTGCCCAACTTCAGCCTAATAGTATTATCCTGGCATCAGCTAGACCCTGGAGAGCAACACCCCTAATAACGCATGAATGGCATTCTGCTGTGTGGTCCCAGCCTTCCCAACTGAACTGAAAGCACAGTATTCTCCAGATTGGATGGAGCTGATGGGGGCTAAAAATGTCACAGTGATTTGGACTGATGGAGTCAAGATAGTCGTGAGCGTTCCAATTCGTGAGAGGATAAGGGTTGGTTAGGGGAGTGGCTGACAAGAGAGGATGAAACTTTAACCCTTTGACTCCCGTACCCTGATCTAGCAACTGCAAAAATTTAACCCTATTACTCCCTCACCCTATCGACCAGGTTTCTGAAGGAAGCTGGTTGATAGGATGAGGGAGTCAAAGGGTTCAGTTTTTGCTTTGCCAGCGTTGTTGACAATGAAATATGCTGATGGACAGGGTGCGGGAGTCAAAGGGTTAACTAAACGTTTTTCCTTTAGTCATATCCAGCGCTTAGATTTGATTTTATCAAGATTTTGCGCTATATAAATATTGTAATTATTATTATTATATCTGGAAATAGCGGGAAGTCATAAATGTATACACGTTCAGATATGCAAAGAGCTAGTTATGGAATCGCAGTTTTTTAGAAATTCAAAAGTGTAAAAGTTCTAAGAAATTTGCGCTATCCTTGGCTACTGTTTCTAAGAAATTTTGAAAGAAGGACTATGTATGTTTTTCTTACAATATTGCAAACGTGTTTTGCTACGTAGCGTCCTTGACGCACCTAATTTTACGGTGGATTCCTTCGTGTACATGGTCGTGTGCTTTTTATCCTTACAAAATCTGTCTAGCTCCTATTGTCAGAGTCCTTTATGGGAGAACGTTTAATCCTCCCTAGATTGGTTTCGTACTATGATGGCGATGGCTTTACCTGACAGCATGGACAGCGCAGGAAGTTGCTGAACGTACCAAAGACGGCTAGGTCCTTTTAACAACTATTTTTAGCCTCTGATCTTTTGTCGGTGACCTTAGTATCAGGTGTAACA
>CM060312.1:62145077-62165077 GCA_030674185.1 Monoplex corrugatus | reverse complement strand
ATCATCCAGGATTTATAAATTTTCACACGCAACAAGACATAGTATCGATACATGAATTTCAGAATGGACATGACATAATTCATCTGTCCAACATCAGGTACATTTTGATAACATGTGGAATGAGGGAGAATGAGGATACAGAATTTGGAAGTTATTGATATCGATCGGAATAGGTCGGGTATTTGAGGTGGGGTCGATGGAGCTGATGAGATGGTATTGATTGTTAGACAGTTAATCACCATTTGAGATACCTCGGATACCTGGAGTCTTGCACACTTTGTAGTCACAAAGCGTGGATCCTTATTTCTCTTCCCATCGAAGTTGGTCATCTCAACTACAGTCATCTTAGTCTTACTAGAAGAATAAAGTATCACCACTAAACTGCGCTAGTCCTGGTAAAAAATCATTCCATTCATCAAATTATCGAAAATGAAGAATTTCAGAGGCTCTCTTTTTTCTACCTGTATTTGTACAGCAGTCTATCATCAATGTGAATAAAACTTTAAACATCCAGTGCTAGTTTCATCAGAAATTATTTTTTGTACCTTTCTCTGTGCCATTTCACATATCACGGAGTTTGGTACACGTTTTCATAATGTTATAATGATGCATAAAAACGGGGATGACAATCTTCATGCTATGGAGTTTCGTGCTGGATTGAAACTGCATGGTAGGATTGTATTGCACGCTTCTTGTTATGATATACCTAGGAGACAACCATCTAGGTCCAAGGGATACAGATATACCTAGGAGACAACCATCTAGGTCCAAGGGATACAGACACCTACGGTGTTGGTCAGGAAATTTGAGCAACACCCTCAGTGATGTATACTCAGACGTGAAATGGGTAAAACTCGATTGTGTTGTCTCAGTCTTCCTAATTAGCCCCTAGCACGCTCAACTCTGGTTAGGAACCGATTGAATAAAAAACAAAACAAAACAAAACAAAACAAACAAACAAACAAAGTCCCACAATGGTTTTGACAGGACTGACGGGATTCGAACTCAGAATTTCCAATCGTTAGTCCTCTGAACTAACCACTGCACCGCAGTGATTGATCATCTACGTTATTTCTAGTCTCATAGACCGCCTAGTATCATCTACGTTATTTCTAGTCTCAGAGACCGCCAGGATCATCTACGTTATTTCTAGTCTCAAAGACCAGCCAGTATCATCATCAACATCAGGTGCCTTGCCGCATGGCGTTGGCGATTATGGACTTCCACCTGTCTCTATCTCTTGTTGCCTCAAACATCTCTTCCACCCTTCTTGTCTTCAACCACTCTGCAAGTCTGTCGAGTATCTTCTCCCTGGGTCTACCCGGTGCACTCCTTCCCTCCAGCTTTCCCGTTGTGACCAGGTGTTCCAATTCCCCTTTCCTCATAAAATGGCCTATGAATGTTGCCGGCCTTTTCCTAATCTTCCTTGTGAATGATCTACTTGTGTCTGCCTCCATCAAGACTGTCTCGTTTGTTTTCTTTGCTGTCCAGTATCATCTACGTTATTTCTAGTCCCAAATACTGCCCAGTATCATCTACGTTATTTCTAGTCCCAAATACTGCCCAGTATCATCTACGTTATTTCTAGTCTCAAAGACCGTTCAATATCATCTACGTTATTTGTAGTCTCAAAGACCGCCCAGTATCATCTACGTTATTTGTAGTCTCAAAGACCACCTAGAATCATCTTCCTTATTTCTAGTCTCAGAGACCACCCAGTATCATCTATGTTATTTCTAGTCCCAAATACTGCCCAGTATCATCTACGTTATTTCTAGTCCAATACTGCCCAGTATCGTCTACACGTTATTTCTAGTCTCAAAGACCACCTAGTATCATCTTTCTTATTTCTAGTCTCAAAGACCACCCAGTATCATCAACGTTATTTCTAATCTCAGAGACCTCCCAGTATCATCTACGTTATTTCTAGTCCCAAATACTGCCCAGTATCATCTACGTTATTTCTAGTCTCAGTACTAGTTGAGTTTTGGATCTTTATTAAGAGACATGTCTGCGTGTATAACTCCTTTTACGCCGTTAGTTTATTTTTCCAAAATAAACTGAATCATAGTCATACGTAGACACGAGTGTATGCGTAATGCACTACCCGTTGCCACTGCATGGTCTCCATATCATAATTGTTTTGTACGAAAACTAGAAAGAAAAGACGAAAAGTAGACAGATTTTTAAACGTGGTTTTCTATATTAGTTGAAGAGAAAAATACGCAGACCCAGCAATATCCCTGTTCTCAGCCACACAAGTTAAAAATTGACAAGAGAAATTGGAAGAGCACCAAGGCCAAGGGTTAAGTGTCCACACGTCTCGCTTATCCTCCCCAACACGTAGTTACGTCCCTTGTCAAGTGGGTCTGAGGAGGGTCCAGTTTCGCGTAGTTGTCAGGAAGCTTGGTTGTCCCCTGTTACCGGTCGGCGGAGGTCCCTGCTGTGTCGCTTGAAGAGTGGCAACAACATTGACAGGGGGCCACAGGAAGAGCGAAACAATTGCAGTTTCGGCACCGTCTTTTCGTTGGTTCGCATAGTGTCTGACCCCTTTGATTGACAAGCTCAGGTCATAGGGTCAGAGTTGAAGACGCTTTTGAAGGTCGTTACAAATATCTTGCAGTGTAACACAGAAGCACAGTAGACCTATCCTCCCATTAATCCTTTCATCCGCTGTTCTTGGCTTCACACCCACTCCCTCCACTGATTGCTTCGATCAAGGCCGGGCTGGGTTTGGAATTGAAGAGGGGCTGTCAAGATACGATGATTACGTTGCATATTAAAATGTGCATTTAACAACTGAAAACTGAAACCGAATAGTTTTGTCCTATATGAAACATTCTGATGAACTGCAGCTTACCATCTAGCAGCGTTAAAAGTACAGTTCGTTGATCTTGTTCTTGTTCTTGTTTTGTATTATCGTCCCAGCGTATTCACGATTAGGGACTGTCTTGAGGATGAACCGTGTCATATAATTAAAGAAGGAAAGCGTTGTCTTGTTGAGTTCGTTGAAATGGGCTCCAACAATATATAGTTGTCTAAAATAATGGGCTAAGTTGCATTGTGAACAGTTCCGAAACTTTTGGCGTAAAGAGCGAGCATAGCCGCACAGTTTGCATCGTTTTAGCGATGGGCTGTATACAGGTTAATAGGCATAAATAATTGGCTTCTCACTAATGGGAGTTAGCAAGCGTACACACCAGGTGCAGTTTATAATGCATGTTTAGTTGTTGTTGTTTTTTTCGATTGGTGACGGACATACCAACTTGTATGATTTTAATAATGCACTTTTTTTTGTTGTTTGGAATAGTGGCTGAAATTCGACATCAAGTTAGCATAAGCAATACCATTCCTATAAAAGTCGTTGCACTTTTTGAACTTCGGGCTACAGTTCGGTGCCCTTCGTGAGAAATGCGCTACAGTTCAGGCTGTAATTAGCTAACAGTTGTAAATCACTCAGAAATAATGAGTCACGTGCTAACAGCTAACGTTCTTATAGTATAAACACTGCAAGATGTCAGTGCTATACACATTGCATACGTTCATGTACGTGTATGTATATATGCACACACGCACACGAGCGGATACAGAGAGAGAAAGACTATGCGTGTGTGTGTGTGCGCGCGCGTGTTTGTGTGTGGGATAGAGAGAGGGGAAGGGGAGTGTCAAAAACAAGCTGTTTTTGATGGAAGAACGTTAAATTTTGGTCATGGAGTGTGACATCCAAAATGTCGATAACGTTAAAGAAAACGGCCCAGTCCATCTTAGTTTTTGTTTGAAGTGCTTAGATGCACTGACAAAGGGTCATGCTAGGGTATTGTGGATTTGAACTGGTGGCCTTGTGTAAGAACGCCCTACTATGAGGCGAGAACTGACTTGTGGTTGGACGGGGATACACACAAAGGCACACACACACGCACTCACACACACACCACACACACACACACACACACACACACACACACACACACATACATAAACACACACGCGCGCGCGCACGCGCGCACGCCCACACTACCACACACACACACACATATACTCACACACACACACACACACATACTCACTAACACTAACACACCACGCACACACACACGTGCGTGCGTGTGTGTGTGTGTGTGTTGTGTGTGTGTGTGTGTGGTGTGTTGTTACATGCCAATGGCGAAAGGCGCAGCAAGTGACTAGCAAGCAATACATCTTTCCAAATGACATTTAGTAGTGTTTTAGGTATTGGTCCCTCAGGTAAGACGATAAATCGGGATTTCGTGTGCAGCATGCGGATATTGTACTAACAGGATGTATTGCATCAGGTAAATGGACACAGAAAGAAATAATAATGAAAAGATATGGCGACAGCAAAAGACATCCAGGAGTCATGACCTGGATGAGGCCGTGCCCCCTTAAGAGTGTAAGGAGGTTAGGGCCGAAACATTTGCCAAGTTGCTCTCCTCTGAGGACCTTCAGCTGTCCAACTTTTTCCATACTTTCTTGCCATTGACACAGGGTTAGATCATAGACTTCCGGGAATAGTCCGAAGGACTGTGCAATATCTTCAATGCTATTCCTGTTGGCAGTGGAGTCGTCTTGAAGGCAGCAGTGAGCAGTTCAGGTCAACCAGACTTTGGAAATGAATACAAAGTGTGACCTTTGGAAGCCTTCATGGATGACAAAACAGTCCTTTCTACAAAGGACGATGAAATACACAAACTGCAGGTGCAGGTAGAAGAGTAAGTCCCCTCAGGATGAGATTTAAACCTCAAGAAATCATCCAGTCTCTCAATGCGAAACGGAAAGATAGCTGAGACGATAGAGTTTATTGTAGTTAACCAGGCCATTCAAACAAGGACAGAAGAACCAGTCAAGAGCCTCAGAAGATGGTATGATGGCTCTCTGAAAGATACAAAAGGGAGTAACGAAACCATGAAAATGAGCAGAAGAAAGCCTGCTAGCAATAGACCAGTGTGGCTTCCTAGGTAGATACAAAGTCTGATGCTTGCCGTTCATGCCAGTTCCAAAGTTCCTCTGATTTCTTATACACACTGTCATAACTTAAAACAGTGAAATCGATGGAAACCATCATCAACAAATATACAAGCAAACTGCTTAGTGTCCCACAAGTTCTCACTGATGCCGCGCTTTGTTGTCGCCAAGCAAATCTGAAGCTTCCTCGTAAAATCCATCGTTGAGGAGTACAAGGTGGGAAATGTCAGGCTTCTAAGCATGCTTTAGAAATCGGGAGGCAAGGTTCTGAGATCTGTTCGGATAAAGACTAGTTGAAAATTGAAAGTCCAGGAGGCAGTGGACCCGGCGAAGGAAAGCCATGAGGTCAGAACAGTAATAGGATACACACAAACCATTAGACAGGGACTGGGATCAACAGATATTGAATGATGGTCAAGGGCAAATGGGAAAAAACTAAAAGGAAAAGTAGTAATACAAGAGATCAAGAGAGAAGAGGTGGTCAAAAAAATCCAGAAGGCAGTCCAACAAGTCCAACAGTGTCAAAAGACAGCGTGGGAAAGTGCACTGCAAAGAAGTTTCAGAAGGAACGACATGTGAGATTTGACCCCTGTCCTGATCAGTTTTATCCTCAGATCTGTATATGACCTCCTGTCCTCGAATGTAAATCTGGTGAAATGGACGAAAGCGTACGACCCTACGTGCCCGCTCTATCGGAGCAAACAAGTAGTGGGATATGTTTGAGCTCATGTAAAGTGTTGTTAACCCAAGGAAAGTACGCATAGTACACATGGAGGCACAGCCAAATGCTCAAACAGGTCACCCAAGCAATTAGTACTGCCAGGGGGAAAAACATGCCATCAGAAGCTCCGACATCTTTGTGCGCGGCAGCAAACTGTGGCGTGTGACATTCAGAGCACAGAAGCAGGGTCTATTCATGAAGCGGATGCCCGGGAATACACAAATGAAAACAAAACAACCACAAAAAAACCCCACCGAAACAACGCACGCGCGCTCACACACACACACACACACACACACACACACACACACACACACACACACGCACGCACGCACGCACGCACGCACACACACACACACACACACACACACACGCATGACCAGAAATCATCAACAGGAGTGGCATGAGACTAGATACAGTAGCCTACTTGTCTCATTCATCAAAAGAAATGATTCACATCGAACTCACTGAACCGTACGAAAGTTGAATGGAGGAATCCCACATCCACGACACTGAACAATATGCCAGTCTAGCCAGCAGCTTGAAAAAAAAAAAAAAAAACGGCTTTCAAGGCAAAGTCTGCGCCATAGAAGTTGGCCCAAAGGGCTTGATAGGCACACCTGTCAATGACCTCATAAAACTTCATTTTTCTGGAATGAGAGGACCACAGCCCAAAAGGCAATGGCAGAAGCAGCTGAACAGAGTTACAACGGGATCTGGTCGAGGAGGAACAAAAGTGAACTTCATAAGGCTTTAAAATTTCCCTACAAGGTTGTGTCCGATAATTTAAGTTAACTCTTTGACTCCTGCACCCTCTCCAACAAATGCAGAACCTTAACCCTTTGACTTCCTAACCCTTCCCACCAGCTTCCTACAAGAATCTGGTGGGAAGGGTGAGGAAGTCAAAGTGTTAAGTGTTTGCTTTGATGGCTTGGTTGACAGTACAGGATACTATTGGACAGGGTGCGGGAGTCAACGCGTTAAGACAGCTGTCACAGATATGACTTGGCCTGAGGCCCAATCACTTTGGAGGCCGCGAGTTCGAACCCACGTGAAGGTGGGGGGGGGGGGGGAGAGACAACTGCAGAAGGGGTATCCAGCGGTCATGACCTGGATGCGTCTCAGCCCTCTTTGAGTGCAAGAATTGAGGAAGAATTGAGGGGGTACTTCCCCTCTGAAGGCGTTCTGCTATCCAACTGTCCCCAGAATTTCTTGCTACTAGACGCATAAAAGAAAAATTAATATTAGTTAAAAAATAAAAAAAAAAGGAAATGGACGGCGTCATACTTTGGCGAAGAGCTCTTTCCTGGAAGAGCTGCCCACATTTCACACAGAAAATGTCATTGTGACAAACTAGAGTATTACAATACAATGCCATATAATACAAAACGATACTAGTTGGGTTTGAATGGTCATGTTTATTTGAATTGCAGAAAGCGACTAAAGACTGAGATGTGCCGGACGATGAAGAATAACTGTCAATGGGAGTTTACACACCACACACACCACACACCCCACACACACACACAGAGTGTGTATGTATGTGCGCACGCATCTGCCGTGCGTCGTTTCGTGTGGGTGTTTGTGCGTAAGTGATAAGCAAACGTGAGAGCGTGGGCTGTTGAGAGATTTACTCTAGAGAATGAGATCATATGTAAGAAAACGTGAGATCAGAGCACTCGTTCAACAACATAATTATACCCTTTCGACAAGATCTACCCGTGACTTGTGATTTACTACACAGCTCTATATCAGTATCTGAAGGTGGAACTGTTCTGCGTCTCATTGTTGTCAATATCTCTCAGAGAGAGACAAGAGAGAGAGAGGAGAGAGAGAGAGGAGAGAGAGTACGGGGATGGGGGATAGGGGGCATTGTCTCAAATTAGCCATAAGGTAACTATTAGTCTGTGTTTTTGCGTTGTCTGTGAGGAAAATGTTCTGAGCTGTTTGTCGTTGGGTTTTAATAAATTGGATTGCCGATCTAACTTATCCATTTTGTGTGTGTGTGTGTGTGTGTGTGTGTGTGGAGAGAGAGAGAGAGAGAGAGAGGTGTGTGTGTGTGTGTGTGGTTGTGTGTGTGTGTGGTGTGTGTGAGTGTGGATAGGGGTGGGGATGGATTGAGATTACTATTACCACGACTGAATATCTTTGAATGGCGCTATCGGCTTGTTAACAACCACTGTTTTCTCCCCACGAAGAGGTCGCATGTTGAGTATAGCTAAGACATTTAACTGTAATTTCATTGACATCGAGCTGTTTTCTTGTTACACTGTTATGGACACTGATCACAAAAGTTTGTCTTGCTAATACGGTCTTTGCCATGGCTTGCATTGGCTACTCATAAAAATACAGATTGTAAATATGGCTTGACCCTTCTATTATTTATAATCATATTTAGGTCAGAATTTTCATTAAAAGAAAAAGAAAAAAAAATCCCAGCGGACTAGACGATAAGATTATTCAGCACGTCTTAACTGGAACCACCCCCTCACTTTTCGCCCCAGCTCGTTATCAGCTTCCCAGGGAACGGGTTGCATATAATTTCTGTGTGAAGCTTACCTGTGTATACTTATGTCGACGCGGCAGTTCCGTCGCTTTTATGAATGCAACGCTTGGCGCTGAAGGGTCAATCATGTGTGAATCTTTTTCGCGCGCCCATTGGCTGATAACTGTGTTGACATTAAGTTCGAGGTCATCGCCAGCCAATGGGAGCGTCGCTGGCGGGTGAAGAAGGGTCGGTGCGTGTCTCGATGGAGTGAAGAGCGATTCTTCGTTCAGGTGCTGTCGGGACTTGTAGGTAAAAGGGGCGATAGCTAGCGGCTGCCTGCGCTTCCTAATTTTTTCCCCTGTCTCTCCTGTTCACCACTGCAGTCAAACCCGCTGGCTGTCGGCAGTTTTGAGCGTGCCTGTCCTGGCACACCTGAGTGGTTTGAGATATACATTAAAGCTAGTAATGATATGATAAATGAACAGGGTAGTAAGTGGATCTAAGGTGTGTGTATGTGGTATCAAGTGTCTGAATCTTAAATTGATTAGAAGTGACTGCTCATGTCTGCGTGCATAGTTAATATGTAGGCGCATGCATATGTGCACCGTGCAAAGTTGATAGTGATATTGGGGGCCTGCATTTTCA
The DNA here is from genome assembly GCA_030674185.1 of Monoplex corrugatus. Classification (NCBI taxonomy): domain Eukaryota; kingdom Metazoa; phylum Mollusca; class Gastropoda; order Littorinimorpha; family Ranellidae; genus Monoplex; species Monoplex corrugatus. The sequence continues at coordinate 62,156,243 of CM060312.1, read as the reverse complement.
AATGTTTCTTTTTCCCCGTCAGTGCACATCGTCATTAATGTTGATTGCATCGCCAGGTGTCATTGAAGTTGAAGCGCAGAGCATGTTCTGTGCTGCTGGCGGCGTCTGCTGTCTGTGTTGTGCAACCGTATACTGGAGTGACCCATCAACAAACTGTACAAGATCTTATTTGGAGTTTACATCTTCCAACGTTTGAAATATTCTAACATCAAACGAACAGGAACATTTAACGGGATAAAAGGAGCCTCCTGCACTGTTTCATTATAGAAACCACTACGCTGGATTGCACAAAAACTTAAAGTCTTCTCTCCCAGATTTATTGGGCTTCAGGTCAACGAAGATACTTTTTGACTTATGATACAGTGAGGTTTTATACATCCGTCATACTACACTTCTCTTCCTGTTCTCTTCGCACGTCAATGTTGGATTCTAGAGTGTGTTCTCTGCCCGTACCCGCCACCCCAGTGAGCGGCATGCCGATTCTGGGCGAACTGCCCTTGCTGGACCGATTTGACAGGGGTGTGGGCCTGGGACTGGGGCTCGGGCCTGGACTGGGGCCACCCCCGGGCTTCAGACCTCTCCCCCGAGACTGTGGCGCCCCACCGTATGGGGGTCTCCTCCCCCACCTCCTTGCCGGCCACCTCTCGTTCCCCCCACCCTCCCTATCTGTCCCGAGCCTTGTCATCTGCCCTCTTTCGCTGGGGTGGGGGTGAGTCATCTATTTGATTATATGGCCTCGTCGCGTCTTTGGTATCCTTGGTACTACAAAGGTGAGCGCACGCACACATACACTTGGTAACTTGTGCAGTGTTGCAATGTGGCCTTTTCTCTCTCTCTCTCTCTCTCTCTCTCTCTCTCTCTCTCTCTCTTTTCTCTCTGTCTGTCTGTCTCTCTCTCTCTCTATCTCCCCCTCTCTCTCTGTCTTTTTGTCTCTGTCTGTCTGTCTGTCTGTCTGTCACTGTCTGTCTGTCTGTCTATCTCTCTCTCTTTCTCTCTCCTCTCTCTCTCTGCCTATCTATCTGTCCTGCTGTCTCAGTGTCTATCTATCTATTCTATCTACTATCTGTCTGTCTGTCTGTCTTTCTTTCTCTCTGTCTCTGTCTCACTGTCTGTCTGTCTCTGTCTGATCTCTCTCTCTCTCTCTCTCTCTCTATATATATATATATATATATATATATATATGTATATATATATTATATATATATGTATGTGTGTATATATATATATATATATATATATATGTGTGTGTGTGTGTGTGTGTGTGTGTGTGTGTGTGTGTGTGTGTGTGTGTGTGTGTGTGTGTGTGTACACATATCTATCTATCTTGAGTTATTTAATTAAAGTATTAGAAGCACAAGAAATAGAGCTGTTTACCAAAAGCACAGTGATCAGTGCAAGTGAATGACGGCCACCTGACGAAGATTAAAATGAAATTAAATGAAGACCGACAGACGCCATGTTGGCTATGACTGACATAAATACACGGAGTGCCAAGCAGCAAAGGGTGAAGTCATACACCAGTCCAAAATACACGCACACATACACACACTCGATCGCACATAGACGCGCGCATCACGTACCCGACAAACAACAATAACAACAGTGTTAACAATATAGCATACTTCACCACACACAATATGTGATGGTATATACGAGTATATACACGTACGTGCGTGTTTAAACTGTAAAAACAGTGTCATTGGATCAGCGTATGATTTCTGAAAAAAAGCATTATTGATAAATGGATTGATGAGCAAGAATGTGTACCTGCCATATCTGCAGACTTTTATATGAATGGACAGAATGACCAGGTTGTTCGTGGTTGGTTAACTGGTTGATAACTTGATATGCTTCAGCGTGTAAGTTTACATATACATTCAAATAATACCAACCTCAATATTTTGATTGTTGCGTGTGTTTCTCTGTGCCTCGGCCGTACCAGTTTACATGTATACACATTTAAATGACATCTGTTTCGTTATATTTTCTTCTCGTGTTTATTTCTTCTGGGGCCAGTACTGATAGTAACTTTTCCTGGACGACGGGCTTATACTGGGCATTTTCATAGACAAAAACAATTTGAACCAAAAGCTAAAATAACGTACATCTTCTCAACATACATACATTTTCTCAACACAGACACACACAGACACACAGACACACACACACAGACACCACACACACACACACCACACACACACACACACACACACACACACACACACACACACACACACACACACACTCACTCACTCACTCACTCACACACACACACTACATAGCTGTTATTTATCTCCTGCATTCTTCCCCTATGTCCCACCTCTGACATACTCACATAGTACTCCCAAACGCTTGTATACAGATCAACACTAAAGCAAAATACAATGGAATACAAAGTGAGATACCCGAATTGAACAGTGATTTAAAGGAGAAAGACACACAATACGACGAACCTGGATAAGCTGAGCGGGAATCAGACCGCCACATTATATATTTTTGTAATATGTGTTGTACTTACTAGTAGAAATGAAAGAACTTTCATACTGTGTTGTTTTTGCACGTAGAACTGTGAATCTCCCTGTTCCGTTTGCCCGTCTGCAGTCAAAGTCTGTGTGTAGAGGACAAGTTTTGTCCATTAGACTGTCTATTCAGTCTGTCGTTTACTTTCTTCTTATCAAGTCCTCAAAAATATCTTCTCTCCATCACACAACCCTTCTAGCTTTTGTTGTTATCTTTTTCAGCCTATTTTTTTTATCATGTTTCGATAGGTCCCCATTCCAGCACACTGCACCAAAAATGATAAATTCTACAAATTGTGGATGAACAAGTCATCAGCCAGATGTTGCTACAGACATAAAAAGGCTTCAGTTTTCTCAGACAGTTCCGTTCGATTCTTCAACATTTTTTATCAGTATGGTTGAATTTTCAGTCCAGGTCAACCTTTTGTCGAAAGTCACTCTTAAATAGTTCTGTTTATCTGCCCATTCAACCTTTTCACCCTTGATCAGAATTTCGGGTAGATTTACTTTCTTTTTACTAAGACCAGTTATAGGTTCACCCTTGATTAGAATTTCGGATAGATTTACTTTCTTTTTATTTAAACCAATTTTAAGTTCACCTTTGATTAGAATTTAGGGTAGATTTACTTTCTTTTTATTAAAACCAGTTATAAGTTCACCCTTGATTAGAATTTCGGGTGGATTTACTTTCTTTTAACTAAAACGAATTATAAGTTCTTTTGTTTTCCTAATGTTATATTCTGAAAAAGTGTCATGGCACCAGTACACCAGTTTCAAAAATCTGTCGATTACACATATATATGTATACTGAATGATCAGCGTTTGTAATCAGTCCAGTCAGTTCAGAGTCATCAACACACTTAGTTAGAGGACATGATTTGCTTAGACCTCTACATTCACCTGCGCGTAATGTGAATAGAAAAGGTATGAACACAATACCCTGTGGTGCACCGGTTTAGTATGCAACACTGTGTGTGTGGGGGGGGGGGGGATTCCAATAATGTATGCATTACACTGGAAGTACGATGTTTCAAACTATACGACATGGGGGTCTGTTTGTGAGGTACTGCAAATCCAGACAATAACTTTCATGCACACGACATTTTTCTAAAGAGTGTGGCTTAATTGAATTGAACGTGCTGGAAAAGACGAAGAACATCAATTGCACACAAGTGCCAGTTGTTGTTTTTTTCACAATGGCCATGTATCCTATTCGAAACAAGAAAAATGGCATCGTTAGCTTTTCTGTTTCGTCTGTGTGCAAACTATAACGGATAAGAAAATCCTGTACTAACGCTTTTACCTTAACCAACACTAGCCTCTAAAAAATCTCCATGGTGGCAGATGTTAATGTTATAGGACGGACGGCGTTCATACAGACTGTTTCTTTGCGACAGATAAGATATAGAACATTTTCCACGAGGAGAGTGTCTTGCACTAAGGTATGAGAGAAAATGAATGTTAAAATTGTACTAAGTTGAATTGCACACTGTTTTAGAATGTTGATTCGAATACCATGTAGACCAGTGGTTTCGTTTGGCTTAACTCTTTTCAAATTTTGAAGAACATCGTCGAGATCATCAATGAGATTTCATTTCGGACATGGATCGTGCCAAATGAATGTGCTGAATAGTTTTCAATAGAGGCAGACTCTTTCAGAAGCCACGAGGATACAATCTGACCATGGTGTTCTAAACGAGGATTTCCCTGCTGTTTGTGCTGTTCTGTTCTGTTCTGCTCTGATCTGATCTGCTCTGATCTGTTCTGTTGTGTTCTGTTCTGTTGTGTTCTGTTCTGTTCTGTTGTGTTCTGTTCTCTTCGGTTAAGTATAAAGTCCTACTACTGTCAGAGTATATGAGGATCAGTTATAAGAATGTTGCTCAAAGAAGCCGTAAAACATTTTGGTTCCATTGTGAGATACCGATGCTGTTTGTGAATCGAATCGTTTTAACTTTTGACTTTGGGTGTTTGGGTGGATCCACCAAGAAGTAACTGATCTGATTATAAAGTTGGAATGGATTGGTAAAATGCAAGGCAGTCTTCATTATAAAAATCAAAAGAGGAATATGATGGATTAAGACGACAACGACGAGGAGGAAAAAAAAGGGGGGAAAAAAAGAGAAAAAGTAGATAACCGCCGTGTTTTAGTATGTTGCGGAGGTTACAAATTCTCTCTCTGTCTCTCTCTCTTTTCTCTCTCTCTCTCTCTCTCTCTCTCTCTCTCTTTCTCTTTCTCCTTCCCCCTCTGTGTGTGTGTGTGTGTGTGCGTGCGTGCTGTGTGTGTGTGTGTGTGTGTGTGTGTGTGTGTGTGTGTGTGTGTGTGTGTGTGTGTGTGTGTGTGTGTGTGTGTGTTTATTGAAATTTGTAATCAGCATGTGACATCCCTTGTCCCACCTCCCCAATGTTTATATGACTATGAGTATGGCCAAAAATGCATCAAACCCTGAATCTGATTTTTCTCTTGCTCATTCACATCCCATCTGTCTATCGCTTTTAAAAACACGCTTTTCCTCCTTTCTTTCCTTCTTTCTTTACATTTGTTCGAAATGGTACAATAATTGTAATGAAAATCTAACTAAGATCAATTTCGTAATGAGATTAAAAAAAAACCCATCATTCTCGAAATAAGGAAGAAAAGGTACATCATAGTGTTAGCAAACACTCCTCAACGGAATGCCTCTGTTGTATACGGATTCATCTCCTAGACGCATTGTAAGAGAGAGAATGGGCACTGTGTAGAGAGAGAGAGAGAGAGAGAGAGAGAGAGAGAGAGAGAGAGAGAGAGAGAGAGAGAGAGAGAGAGAGAGAGAGAGAGAGAGAGAATGTAAACACAACACGTCTGTGGTCATTCATGCCATGCGTGCAAGCGTGCACGCGCACACACACACATTCATCTACACACACACACACACACACACACACACTCACGCACGCACGCACGCACGCACGCAACACTTACACACACACACGCGCGCGCGCGCGCGCGCGCACGCACGCACACAGAAGAAGAAGAAGAAGAGAGACAGACAGACAGACAGACAGACAGACAGACGGACTGTAAAACAATCGGCGTGAAACTTGTGGTCGGTCAGTTGAGAGACAGGATTACGCTCGTGTTCTTGGCCAGGTCAACGTACATACTGACCACAGTGCGTAAGACAGCGGTTTTTCCACACGTCTGCTGAGATCCTGACAAAATGCTTACATAAGAAGGTGTTTAGTTTTTTCCCCTCCCCTCCCCTCCCCTCCCAGAGCATAGGCTTCGCGGTCCGGTTTTTCCAATGTACATGGATGTTCATTCACTAGTGTGTGTGTGTGTGTGTGTGTGTGTGTGTGTGTGTGTGTGTGTGTGTGTGTGTGTGTGTGTGTGTGTGTGTGTGTGTGTGTGTGTGTGTGGAGAGAGCGAGAGAGAGACAGATTCAGTTTCAGACTCAGACGAGAGAGAGAGAGAGAGAGAGTATTCACCTGTATCATCACAGACACTTGAGAAGTCTTTTTTCTTCCCTTTTAAAGTATCATCACAGACATGCAACAGTCTCTTTTTCTTTTACAGGGCAAGAGATTGTGTGTGTGTGGTTGTGTGTGCGTGTGTGTGTGTGTGTGTGTGTGTGTGTGTGTGTGTGTGTGTGTGTGTGTGTGTTTGTTTGTGTGTGTGAGTGTGTGTGTGTGTATATATATATATACATATGTGTGTGTGTGTGCGTGAGAGAGAGAGGGAGAGAGAGAGAGAGAGAGAGAGAGAGAGAGAGGAGAGAGAGAGAGAGAGACTCAATTTCAGACTCAGACGAGAGAGAGAGAGAGTTTGTGAGTCTCTCTCTCTCTCTCTCTCTCTCTCTCTCTCTCTCTGTGTGTGTGTGTGTGTGTGTGTGTGTGTGTGTGTGTGTGTGTGTGTGTATCAATGTACGCTTTCGGGGGTGGGGGGGGGGGTTATTGAGTGGGTAAAAAAGGAGCACATCATCACAAAGAAAAAATATGAACCATATCTCTGCCCCATCTCCTTCCTCCCTTCTCCGAAATGGGACAGATTGTTTTATGAGCAGTATGAATGCGTAAAAATATGGCCATGAGAAGACCTTTCTGCCACCAATATGGCAAAGACAATTAAATCATCCTGACAGTAACCCAGTATCCGGGTTTTCAGCCGTGTCTGCAGCTTCTTACCGTGACATGTAGGTATGATTCATAAAAAAAATGGTATGGTTGTGTGCATTTCTGATTCAACAGTGGATTGTGACGGTCAAATACTAATTGCGGACATTATTCATACGTTCGCTCAACATTTTGGGGGAAAATAGTGATTAAAATATGAACAAACTGTAACCAAATGTGAGAACTGCTGTTTGAATTTGTGTCATTGCTTCATGACAGTGAACAGAGTGCACACAGATTACCCTAATTACACACCACTGTCTTTGAAAAACAACTGCTGCTTTACCTGTATATATGTACAATACTGAACAAAACTAATCAACAAAGATTTATAGCAAATCTTTAAAAAAAAAATGTTGTGGCGTGATTTTCTGGTACCATTTCTGGTTGTAAACAAGGGTCAAGAAGTCCGTAACGCTCGTAGATAAAAAAAAAAAAAAAAAAAAAAAGTTTAAGAGAGAGAGAGAATGTGTGTTTATGTGTGTGTGTGTGTGTGTGTGTGTGTGTGTGTGTGTGTGTGTGTGCAAACAGACAGACAGAGAGGAACACAGAGAGACAGAGAGAGAGAGAGAAGAGAGAGAGAGAGAGAGGAGAGATGCACGTGCTGTGGAAAAGGTGATGACATACAGCGGGCGCAGGTGTCACTGCGTATCGGAGAGCTTTCTGAGTACAGCGCTGCCTGTCTTGTCCCCCACATTTACGAGGTCTTCGTTTACACAGGATGCGCATCAAGTTTTCTCGGTTGCGCAAGGAAGGAAGGCACACACACGCACAGAGAAAGAGAGAGACAGAGACAGAGAGAGACAGAGAGTCAACAAGCATATTTTACTTGGTGAATCAAAGATGTAGCACAAGCAGATGTGGCGGATGTATATTTTGAATCTGCTTCACCCTTTTGACCGGTATGCAGATAAAAACTAGAAAGCAACTTTTGGTTTATTTGTTCATGTCCGTCATGATTCCAGCTAACAATTTTAGGTGTAGAAAGTACACTGGCTTAAATGAGCGTAATCCACTCTGGAGTCACGATGACCTGTATAGTTCTGAAACACGAGGAGGATGAATTTACAACTCGTAATGTCTGGTTTAGCCAGTAGCACTAGTTGTAATCATATACATCGCCACTGGCAAATACTGAGACATGCTTAGGATATGTCATATACCCTAACACGTAGGGCCAAGGCCTTTGATGGCACCCTTGACCATCGCTTTGGAAGATCACGTGAGCCTATGGCATTCTACCGAAAGTAATTACGGTCATAAAGAACGTTTACATAGCAACTCAGGATGCCGTATTAGGACGGAAGATGGCCTGAGCAACTGGTTTGAGGTGCTGACGGGAGTTGGTCAGGGCTGCATCTTGTTCCCGCTTCTCTTTGCGCTGGCCATAGACTGGGTGCTGAAGAAGGCTGAAGAAGGGAGAGGTATCCATCGGCGTGAAGGGGAACGCCTGTCCTACTTGGATTTCGCAGACGACATCGCGGCACTAGCTAGTGACGCTCAAGAACTCCAGTCACTCGTCGGTGATATCGGTAAAAATGCGAATAGCATTGGACTTATCATCAGTACAAAAAAAAATGCTTGTTGGACAACACCCACCACTATCGGAGGTATTAAACTCTCATCACTATCAACACTGGACAACACCTGCCACTATCAGAGGTATTAAACTTTCATCACTATCAAGACTATTCGTTGGATAGAACGAGGTAAAGGTTCAATCAACAGTTCATGCGATATGACTAAAGCACTGAAATGTTGCATGGGCGAAGCAACGGCTAAAATTGCATTTCTACAATTCTATGCGTTACGGCTTTGAAACATGGCCGTGAAAACAAGCCAGGAGAAGAAGCTCGACTCCTTTGACCTAAAGTGCCTACACAAGGTTTTGGGCATGAAATGGACAGACTTTGTGGCAAACGATGAAGTAAACGTCAAGAAGCAACCATATCCCATTTACCAACATCATCTCTAAGCGTCGACTGAGTTGGTTAGGCCATGCCGCTGGACTGCCCTCTTCCAGACTTTCCAACCAAGTCCTGAACTGGAACCGGGAAGGACAGGGAAGGACGGGAAGATCAAAACTGAACTGGCACCAGATGGTTGACGAAGACCTACAGCTGGTGGATCGGCGCTGGAGTGATGACCTCTGCCTATCGAGCTCATTGACACACTCTGCTGCCTCATGCGTCGCATGACGTGGGAGCGTCCAAGGTGGTTTACAACTACAAGAAGTCTCATCAATCTTCAATTCTGTCACCGGCGCACGCCTTAATTTCGATTTATATTCATAGCCATGCCAACCACGAAGGCCATTTCAGAGCTGTCAAGCCCAAAACATGTCAAACGATGAATTAACCCACAGTAAAATACAATCTCTCAAAAAACACGCCATCCCACCCTAGTCAAACTCAAATGTGATGGGGAAAGGGAATAGATGGAAGGAGGAGGGACCATAGGTGTGTGAAGTACAATGGGCTTTTTGTTTTGTTTGTTTGCTTGCTTGCTTTTTCGTTTGTTTTGTTTTTGTTTTTTATGTGTGTGTTTTTGGAGGTGGGCGTGTCCTGTCTTGATTTCAGCAAATTCATACACGCTAGACTAGTCTGGTTATGGTACACAGTGAGTAGTGATTTTCCTTTCAAATGAATAATTGTGGTGTGCGCTCACCAGTCATCTTCTTGTCTTCTTTCATTCCCCTTCCCCCTCTCACACAGGGTGAATAAAGAAGAAAAGTGACATCGCTCGTCTTGTCCCTCTTGTCTGTCTGGTTTTGAAAAGCCAAGTGTATGAGTCACCGATTATCTGCGTCAAGATTACCTGTCGTAGGGTGACTCATTACCTGATAAACTAGGGCCACATTTCACATTATGTACCAACTACTCAGGTTTTCAGCACCGACCTGAATATTTCACTGCCCTCGACTTGGCGAGCTTGGCACTGTGTCGTATTGGCTGAGTGAGATTTGTGTCAACAGACGACAGGTAGATCTTTGGAAAACCGCGGACGTGCTTTACCAGACGTATTCAGTTACCCTCCCCCCCTCCCCTCTCTCTCTCTCTGCCCTTCCATATCCTCCCAGTTTTGTTTGTTTGTTTTTTTTAATAATTTTTTTTATCGAGTCATCACCTACTCCTTTTGAAACAATGTCCCACACGAACATAATACCTCAATTCTTTCCTCCATCAGCACTCCTTGCCCTCTTAAGGTAAAACTAGGCAAGAGATACTTTAAAATATAAAAAAAAAGAAAAGAAAGATTCACCATGTACACCTTGGAGAATGTTGGCGCCTGTCCGTCATACATATTCAATTTTCGGGATGTTCGTTGTCGACCTTCGCCTTGATTTAAACTGAACCTTTCTGCATGCTTCAGTGGTGGGAGTACAAGTAGTTATTGTTACCTTTTGCAAACCAAATGTTGTATAAACTTTTCGGCCTGCCCCCTTTTCCGTACATTCCTGAAGTGCATCTGCTTCTGCCTAGTTTCTGAACAATTGCTGTTCGCTAGTAATTCTCGAGCTCGCAAGTTTACCGTGTAAAGACAGTTAGTAAGCATTATTTATATACCCGTCCTGTAATAGAGTCAGAAGGTATGGTAAACAGGTTCTTTGTTCACAAGCTAGTCTGCTTAAAGATACTCCCGCGATTTAAAAATAATACAAACCAGCGTATATTTGTACAGACGCGTATGTTTGTGTGTTTGAGTGTCTGTTTGCACGCGCGGCGTGTGTGTGCGCGCGTACCCGTGTCTGTGTGTGTGTGTGTGTGCGTGCGTGTGTGTGCGTGTGCGTGTGTGTGGTGTGTGTGTGTGTGTGTGTGTGTGTGTGTGTGTGTGTGTGTGTGTGTGTGGTGGTCTTCGATTTAATGTCTATTCACTAAAGTGATTTTAGACCAAAAAAAAAAAAAAACAAAAGAAAAGGGGGGGGGGGGGGGATATTGGAGGAGTGAGGAGTGTATATGAAAATTATCGATTTTGATCTTTAAAAAAAATGATCCAGAAAACAATTATTTCTGAGGAGAGGAAGGTAAATGTAACAAATAATGTTATTACAATTAAAGATTTAAACAAACAATCTAATAAACAAAATTAATAAATATCTAAAATAAATTAATAAAAGTCAAAACTAAGAATCGACTAACCACAACGGTGAACAAGTGAAATAACATGTTAAAGGTAATTCGCTATAGGACTTTTTGACAGGCTAACAAAAAATTCATATATTAATGATGGTGAGGCAAATATGTCAGAAATTGTCCTTGTAGAGAGTATAGGAATATGTCGTGTTACCCGAACACATGAAAGTATATGACTATGCGTTATCTTCTTTCCATACAAACACACTATATTCCTGGTGTGTTTTGTTTTGAATGCATCAAGTTTCCACCTATACATAAGGGATTGTATAATTCTGCCGGCAGGAAATGGCTTAGGTGATTTGCTAATTTCAAAGTTCATGTAACACTTTTTATACTTTTTCTGTTTATCTTGGAACTCTGTG
>CM060312.1:62135077-62140077 GCA_030674185.1 Monoplex corrugatus | reverse complement strand
CGACAACAAAATCCTCGGCGAGAAGCCCCACTGTGTGAAAGGGAGAACTCTGTCATGTTTGAAAACGTTTTGTGGTCGCCCAGACAGGTGAACAACCCAGGTTGTAAAGAGAAAAGGAAGGAAGGGAGGGGCAGTCGGACCCAAGGCTATTTTCTTGGACACAGCTGTTTGACAGGCTTCTCCCGAGTTCAGGTCTACAGGATGGAAGGCGGGGACACAGGGTATAGTGAAAAGCTTGTAGTCCTAAGTATCACCAAACTGGTTATGTCAAAAATAGTGAATATGTATATGCATATGTATATATCTTTTGCTCGTTTCATTTGTGTATGTATATATATATATATATATATATATATATATATATATATATATATATATATATATATATATATCAATCATAAACTATAAATAAATGGCATTTGTTTACTTTAAGCATTTAAATCAAAGGATAATCTTGTCAGTGTTCGAAGTGTGCCTTAAGATCGCAAAGAAGGCTGTCTTAGTTTAACCCTTCGACAACCGCACCCTGTCCACCAGCACCCTGCATTGTCGACCCTGCTTGCAAAGCAACAATTGAACCCTTTGGCTCCCTGCAGGAAACTGGTGGATAGGGTGAAGGAGACAAAGTGTTAAGTTTTTGCAGTTGGTGGGCAGGGTGCGGGAGTCAGAGGGTTAAACAAATGATGTGGAGACCATCAATTAAGGTCACCGGAGATACCGTGCTCGGACAACCAAAACCAGGCATGCTTCATGTCTTGTTCAATCGGATGATGGAGTGTGGACACCTTACTGGCTAGAGAACAACAACTCATACTGGATGGTGTCCTAAAGGAAATGATCGGTGATCCTGACACTGCGATAGAATTGCATTGCCTTCCATCGTAACGTTGGGGAATATAGCTCCAGCTAAACAACATCAAAAAATGGCACAGGATGTTGTCTAGCGAAGAGCAGGAATCGTTCCACCAACCAGGAATGTCAGGTCTTTCTTGTCCTTCATCTGATATTGTTCCAGATTATGACTGAACCACCCATGTGACACTGACAGTCATATAATGCAAGCTGTGTTCCCCTTTAGAGGTTATCTCGACGTCAACACACCCTTCTAGTTCTCCATCTGTCAAGAATGTCCATACAGAATACTGCCTCATCAGGAAAGAGTACAGCGGTACAGGGGAAGGACGGGGGTTGTTCTGTGTAAGTCTATTTTTGCAAACACTTGTATCTCCGATACAATAACATTATGTATACACACTTCTCTGAAGCGAGTGCAGCGGAGCACAGGGGTATAGGTGGATGGGGGGGGGGGGGGTTGTTCTGTGTAAGTCTGTTTATTTGTACAAACACTTGAATCTTTGATATAGTAAAATTATGTATGCACACTTCTCTGAAGCGAGTTCAGCGGTAGGGGTATGGGTTTTTTTTCTGTGTAAGTCTGTTTATTTTTAGAAACACTTGGATCTTTGATATAGTAGGTATAGTCTATGGATCTTTGATATAGTATGTATAATGTATACACACTTCTCTGAAGAGGACTTGGCCAGATTAGGTGTAGTGTAAAAGTGGTCGAACAGCCGTTCACTCTCGATCATACCATTCCCACTGTCGTTAGAATACATGTTGACTGGAGGCTACGTTGTTTGATCATGGAAGGAACACGTTTATAAAATCAAGCTGGTTAGTCCTGAGCATACACGTACATCGTAAACTAGTTTATATTGACTCGTTAAAAACTTGACAATTTTGATATATCAGGCATTAAAACTTGAGAAGTGTTTCGTCGGTTAAACGCCGTTTTAGCTTTCTCTGTTTTTCGTCAAAAACAAGCTGTCATCTCCTAGGGTAAAAGCTCGTTATAAGCGAGAAAATTTCTTTTCTTTTCTTTTCTTTTATTTGTTTATATATTTGAACAAAAGGCAATCGTCAGTTTGCTGTTTGTGATTACAGGGTTCTTTTGCACGAAGCTAAAGCTTTTCACATTTCAGTAAGCCCTTTTGAGTCACTATGTCATCAAAATTTGATTGTGCCGATTTAAAAACAGGATTATTCACGACATCGATTTGTGTCCGACTTGCCACACACCTGATGAAAGTTATATCTGGTTAGCCGAGAAAATCTTGACGACAGGTATTTTGGGTACAGTAGGAAGATTAGCTCCACCACTCGTCGATTTTGGTTATCACCAATGAAAGAAAATGAAGTTGTTTGATATAGACGAGGGTAAACATTGGCCTCACCTCCGCTCGATTTTAATTATCTTTCTTGAAAGAAGACGCGAAACTGTTAAGAAGAGAGAAAGGAAAAAAAATAACAACACACACACACACACACACACACACACACACACACACACACACACACACACACACACACACACACACACACACACACACAAAACACACACTCACACACACACACACACACACACACCCCTCACACACACCTCTCTCTCTCTCACTCTTTCTCTCTCTCTCTCACACACACACACACACGCACACACACACGCACGCACACACACACACACACACACACACACACACACACACACACACACACACACACACACACACACACACACACACACACACTAAACAAAGCGAAAAACAAAAACTAAAACTGAACTTTTAAAAAAAAAAACCCAACCTTTCAAAACAGGAACATTAAGATGAGAACAGCCACCATGGTTTACGCATAATGCAGTTCAGTGTATGGACACTTTTCCACCCTACCCCTCCCAGTCTTTTGACGTGTCTGTGTTCTCGTGAAGGAGAGGGACTGAATGAATGAAGGGGCTTACGACTTGTCCCCTATTCGGAGGCTTTCAGCTGTTATGTGTGGGGCATTGACAAGCATGGGAATCGCTCAGCTCCCCCATTCATGGCTTCCTCCATCATTTGCATGTTAAAACTCCAGCGCTACAACAAGCTGGGTGTGTGGCATGCCAGCCCTTTGATGTGGGTCTCGTATCCTTTAAAAATAAAGAAAGATGTTGTCGGTCGACTGAAAGCAGAACTTATATGTAAATAGGTGCATGTGCTAACGCACATATACGCGCGAGTGTGCACGTGCGCATATATATTTTGGTATCTCGGCTTCAGGTACATTAAAACTAGGTAATGCGAATTCGTAAGACATACCTTTGACAAGATAACAATAACCAACAATCTAGAAAGTTAGTATCAACGGCTTCCTCATCCAAGTGTCGACGGATTTTCGCCGATTTTCGTTCGTAGATCCAACCAAACAAGGAATTCGTGTGGCAATGACCCATTTTTAAGACACAAGTATTGCGACTCTTCTCACCACTAGCATGCAATCTTAGCAGAATTAATCCATATTTGATAAAATAATAAATCGACGAATAAGGACGGAAATGAAAACGATCCCAACCATTCAGTTTAATGTTTTTAATGATCCCAACAAAAAAGCTTCGTATCGCCCGAACGAGGAAGAACATTGGTATGGCGTGACAAGTTTTATTTTTCTTTGTTCTGTATTTTTGTTTTCTTTCATATCTCATAAAGGTTTACGATGTTCTCTGTTGTTCTTGTGCAACGTGGCAACAAACGTATTTTGTGAGACAGTTGAATGTAAATAAGACAAACAGACAATAGTTTGCCTTGTTCAGAGTGGGTGTGGGTGGGACGAGAGAAATGGGACAGACAGGATGTTGTAATGTTTGAGCGTACAGACAAACTGCCGCAGATAAAAAAAACCAAATTATTAGTGCAGTTTTCGTTCGCAGAGCCGTGTATGCACATTTAATGTATGTTTTATATCGTTATATACGTTAGCTGTCTCTGGTGTGCTAGTTATTGTATGCACACTGAAGTCAGTTCAGAGAGGAAGGGAGAAAGAGAGGGAGATCCTTGAAAGAATTGATTCTATTAATTTATGAAGCAAAGTAGATTGTGAACAACTAATGATAGGAAATGTGTGTGAAAAACTAAAAGAATGGAATACAGCTCTGATGGCATTACATTCACTAAAGGGTAAAGTTGTCCCACAAAGTATGTGGAGAAACACTGAGAACTAGTTTAATACACAACCATTGTTCTATTGCAATGATAACCTGCCACATGTTCTCCTCCTCCCTCCTTCTCTGTCTCTCTTCTCTCTCTCTCTCTGTCGCTCTGTCTCTGTCTCTCTATGTCTGTCTGTCTCTCTCTCTCTCTCTTTCTCCCCCTCTCACTCTCTTCCTCCCTCTGTCTCTGTCTGTCTGTCTGTCTCTCTCTGTCTCTGTCTGTTTGTCTGCCTGTCTCTCTCTCTCTCTCTCTCTCTCTCTCTCTCTCTCTCTCTCTCTCTCTCGCTGTGTGTGCGTGTGTATGTGTGTGTCCCCTCCTTTTTCTTTCCCTCTCTGTCTTCTTTTTTCTCTCTCTGTCTTTTCCTTTTTCTTTTTCTGTCTCTCTCTCTGTATCTCTGCTTTCACCCCTCCCCCTCACACACACACACACACACACACACACACACACACACACACACACACACACACACACACACACTTTTATGCAGCGAGCTTCCACCTACCTTTAATCACCTGACGAGAACGTGAAGGATTTCTGTTTTATGTCTGGTCTTTACAAAACGCCATTGAGGTTTGTGAGACAGACAGAGAAAAAAAAAAAGGTATTGTTGACCTCTTAATGTTTACTTTTTCGATAGTGGAAAGAATGCGGGGCTCTGTTGACTGTGCACACAAATGCTTCTGCTTGAAACTTGAAAACCTAGTTGTGACCTTCCATTTGGGGTTTCATTCACATTTCTGACCCACTTTTGTGAATCTGACATTGCGCGCCCGCGCAAGCATTCTCTTTCTGTCCGTCAGTCCGTCCGTCCGTCCGTCCATCTGTCTGTCTGTCTCTCTTGCTCTCTCTGACTCTGTCTGTCTTTCTGTCTGTCTATCTGTCTGTCTGTCTCTCTGTCTCTCATTCTGTCTCTCTGTCTCTCACTCTCTCTCTCTCTGTCTCTTTCTCTCTCTCTGTCTCTTTGTCTCTCTCTCT
>CM060312.1:62127577-62132577 GCA_030674185.1 Monoplex corrugatus | reverse complement strand
TCCACACGTTTACAATAACGTTTATGTCAAAACCTTTCGTTATTGTCACATTGGATGGGGTGGGGTGTGTGGGCGGGGGGAACTTCGAAGGTTCAGCATTAGTTTGGTTTTTGTCATTTTTTAAAGCTATCAGATTGTTAACGTTTCGATGTTATTATTTGTGTATTTAATTTTTGTTTTTCTAATGAAAGTTTCATATTCCCAATTTAAACATTTCGATGTTTCCAGATAGCATTTTTGTTTGTTTGCTGGGTTTTTTTTATTCGCTTTCAGTTCTGTTATCAATTTGTTCGATTGTATGGTTTGTTTGTTTTCTCGTTCCGATATCAGAATTTGGATTCGTCCATGACTCATCACCACCCCTACCATTCACATCCCCTCGTTGTGTGATCAAAATCTTGATTCAAGTGCCCTGTTATTTATTCATTTATTTATTTTATCTATCTATCTATCTATCTCTCTATCTATCTATCTATCTATCTATCTATCTATCTATCTATCTACATGTAGCTATCTAGCTAGCTATCTGTCTGTCTGTCTGTCTATCTATCTATATATCCATCTGTCTGTCTGTATCTATCTATCCATCTGTCTGTCTTTCTGTCTGTCTATCTATCTTTCTGTCTATCTATCTATCTGTCTGTCTATCTATTTATCTGTCTGTCTGTCTATCTATCTATCTATCTATCTATCTATTATCTGTCTATCTATCTATCTATTTATTTGTGTATTTATCTGTTGTTGTTTTTTTAATTCATTTGTTTATTATTTCTTTGTTTGTTCATATGCTTGTTTATTTGTTATTCATTTATTTGCTTGGTTTTTTTTCTTTGTTTTTTTATTTATTTGTTTATTCATTCATTCATTTATGTATTGATATGGTTGGTTGGTTTGTGCCTGTCTAACAGTAATCTTTACGCTTCCAGGTGACTCCGTATTAGGCAGCGGCTGTCCGGCCCTGGACTCCAGCAGCTACGATCTGGCAGCAGCAGCAACAGCAGCAGCAGCAGCAGCCGCGTCCAGCAAAGACCTGCCCACGCGTTCCTTGAAGACAGAGCGGCTGAAGGAGCGGCAGGAGCTGGCCCAGGTGCTGCATATCGACAAGGACCACGCCGCTAGTATCCACGCCCGTAAAACTGTCGTCACCGCCGGCACACAGACGTGAGTGCAAGTGTGTGGATGTGGAAGTGTTGGCGTGCACGCGCGTGTGTGTGTGTGTTGGGGGGGGGTTGTTGTTGTTGTTGTTGTGTGTGTGTTTGTGTGTGTTTTTGTGCATATGTGTGTGCGTGTGTGTGTTTGTGTGTTTCTTTATGTATGTGTGTTTGTGTGCGTGTACGTGTGTGTGTGCGTGTGTGTGTGTTTGTGTGTGTGTATAAGTACTCACATTTTTATACACGCACGCGTACAGGCACACGCACAGATGCGCATGCTTCCAATCACATTTGCTCACGCATGTATGCAATCTCACAAACACACATACACGCGCACACACACACAACACATACAAACACACACACACACACACACACACACACACACACACACACACACACACACACACACACACACACACACACACACACACAACATATACAAACACACACAAAACACACACACACACACACACGCTTACACACACGCACACACACAACACACACACACACACACACACACACACACACACACACACACACACACACACACACACACACACACACAAACACACACACACACACACACTGTTGGGTATGAATTTGCAGTCACATGACTGGGCAGAAAATGGACATTTTGCAGACGTGAAATTACTCGGGTAGTGTGTCATCATTTTGTGATTTTCTGATTTGATCTTATTAACTAATTTAAACATATTTCTCGAGTTTCACTCACAAACTGTGTGTTTTAATTACTTCCAAGATGATCTGTGTACTTTTCTGATAATGATATGTCATTACAACTTTTATGTTAATCTTACAATGAATGGTTCAGGATGATGATGATGATGACGACGACGATGATGATAATGATTATTGTGATGATGATGATGATGATGATGATGACGATGACGACGACGACGACGACAATGGGATGATGATGATGGTGATGGTGATGATGATGGTGATGATGATGATTTGTGTCTGTGCGTATGCGCGGAGGCTTGAATGTGCTCATGCGATCATTAGACACGACTTCACCGAACACGTGTACGGTCTTTCATCCGTCACGCTTTAACCTGATTCCCACACATAAAGCCCATTTATCATACACAACCCATCACCCTCCAATAAGTAAGCCTGTGGCCACTTGTTATTTTCATCACGGAAGTGGCTTCTCGCACCTTCCGTACGCCGCGAGGTGTTCACCAGTGATCACAGCCAGTTTTGCCCGATTAGCATCAAAAGGGACGCTTGACTGATAGCCATCGGCCTGTCACCTACTTCTTGTCCTTCGGCATGTGTAAGAAACAGCGTGGGCACGCAGAGGGAAAACATACGTTTGCCCTTCTCCTCCTTTCCAGTGGTCTATGGTTAGAAAGGAGGAAAATATCTTTCTTCTCCTTTCCAGCACTGTTTCAGGAAAAAAAAGTTGTCTATGATTAGAAACGAACAACAACAAAAAAGAAAAAAAAAGAGGGGGGGGGGTGGGCAGGGAGAGAAAGAAGGAAAAATCCTGAGTGACGTAATGTCCAGCATCGCATTATGAAGAAAATGTGGTTTGTGATTAGAAAAGAAAGGAGGAAAATGTCTTTCTTCTTCTCTTTTCCAGCACTGTTTTCGGGGGGGGGGGGGGGGAGGGAGGTTGACCATGATTAGAAAAGAAAAGGGGGAAGGGAGAGAAAGAGAGAAAAACCCTGAGTGACTTAATGTCCAGCATCGCGTTATAAAGAAAAATTAATGTGGTCTGTGATTAGAAAAGAAAGGAGGAAAACGTCTTTCTTCTTCTTCCCAGCACGGTTTCAGAATAAAAGGTTGACTATGATTAGAAACGAAAAAAAAAAAAAAAAAAAAAAAAAGGGGGGGGGGGGGGGGGGGAGAAGAGAAAAAAAGAAAAACCCTGAGTGACTTAATGTCCAATAACCGTTACATTTGTAGTTTAGTTCGGTGATTGATTGAGACATGTGTCGATGCACAAGAGCCAGACGTGGACCCTGGCCAAACTCTTCGAGCACAAACTTGCCTTTTGTGAGATGTGTTGACTCAGGGAAAGTATATTGGACGGACTTGCAGAGTGGCTGAGGACAGAGATGGTGGAAGATATGCTTGCGGCAACAAGGGATAGATGCATATGGAGGGCCATGATCGCCAACGCCATGTGGCAAGGCACTTGATGATGATGATGATGTCAAAGAAAAGCCGTCAGCGCGAACAGAAATGACATGCTCATAAACGACAGGATCACAGAATTGATGTCAGAAACACCAGTCCGATCATATTCACCAGCCGACAGTTAAATGGTTTGGTTATCCGACCAGAACACATTCCGTCCAGCTAATTAAAAAAAATGTATGTAAAAATCTCTCACACACACACACACACACACACACACACACAACACACACACACACACACACACACACACACACACACACACACACACACACACACACGCACGCATGTGAACTTAAAAGCAAGAGGCAGACCAAGGAAAACCAGGATTGAGGGATGTGAAGGAGACCTTGACCTCACACTGCATCTCTCCTCGTCGGGCCTTTCGGTTCGCTTGACGGCTGTCAGCTCTTTCTTCTGTTAACACCCATGATGGTACAAACGAATAGATGAAAGAAGAAAAGAAGATAGCAATGCTCTACGCTGAGCTTTATGAAAGCAATGCTTGCTTCTTTCGGTGCCTTTGCCTTCCCCCAAACTTTAGCAAAATCAGGTATTGCACTCATAGGTAGGAAGACTGGAGGCCATAAAATTTTAAGTTGTTGTTGTTGTCGTTGTTGTTGTTGTTGTTGTTGTTGTCGTTGTTGTTGTTGTTGTTGATGATGATGATGATGATGATGTTGATGATGATATGTTGTTGTTGTTGTCGTTGTTGTTGTTGTTGGTGGTGTTTCCTATGTCACGGGCCAAGCTGGAAACCGTACAGTTCAGTGGCTCAAAGAAGGAGTCTGTTCAGTTCACCGGATCAGCGCTTCCGCACTTGACAAGCCCCAAGCATAAGTTACGCAGTTTTGTCAACAGATTCGACAGTCATCAGGGTGTTTTGTTTTGTTTTGTTTGTATATTTTTTCCTTCCACAGTCCTTATCCCTTCATTAGTGTTAATGAGGATTTAAGGATGGGCTTCCAAGTTTATCCCAACTCATCTGGTTCAATTATCGTACTTCGTACCTTCAAGCTTGCCTGGTTTTATTGCCCGGTGTCTTGAACTCGGAGCTGAGGTAGCGAGAACTGGGAAAGTTCAGTGGACGGTTAATTTCCCTGCAAGAAGACTGCAGAAACGGGGGGCAAAACGCAAATTGAACTTACTTCGAGTGAATAGAGAGCAGGCGTTATTGGAAGCAACATGAGGTCGTTAAACCTGGTATAAAACAAAAATAGGACGTTCAAACCCTAATCGTCTGTCTCCCCGTTTTGTCTGCAAAATCACACGCAACGAAACAAAGCAGAAGGGAAAAAATCTCAACGCTTGGCGTGTAATGAATTCTTAATTGGTGAAGACATATCCCTCCGTAAACGTGTAAAAATCCTTGTGAACTTAATTATTTTGTCCGCGTACGCGAAAAGAGACAACCAGCCATATTTAGCGTCGATTGATACACAAATCAGTCTATTAACATCTGTCTGTCTGTCTGTCTGTCTGTCTGTCTGTCTGTCTGTCTGTCTGTCTGTCTGCCTGCCTGCCTGCCTGTCTGTCTCTCTCTCTCTCTCTTCTTTTTCTTCATCTTCTTCTTTTTCTTCTTTCTTTCTTTCTTTCTTTCTTTCTTTCTTTCTTTCTCTCTCTCTCTCTCCCCTGCCTCCCTCTCTCTTTATCTCTCTCTACCGCCTCCCCCCCCCC
>CM060312.1:62115077-62120077 GCA_030674185.1 Monoplex corrugatus | reverse complement strand
GGGTTTTTCCCTGTAGTCAGTAGTCCAGTTTGTATACATGTAGTATTTTAGTCGAATCACCTCTCCCCCATCCCATCCATTTCTTAGATGACCTCAGCCATCTTTCTGTCCCACCTGTTTGGTTTCTCATGATGACAGATACTGCTGTAGACGTGTTATTGATCTTGTAGACAGCTTGAGCCTTTGTGACTCCTTTGCTGCCTTTGCTTGTCACATAAATACACGCGCGCGCACGCACACACACACACACACACACACACACACACACACACACACAACACACACACACACAGAGGGACAGACAGACAGACAGAGACATGCACACACACACATACACAGACATACACAGACATTCACACACACAACACACACACACACACACACACACACACACACACACACACACACACACCACACACACACAACACACACCACACACTCACACACACACACACACACACACACACACACACACGAAGAAAATTTACCCATCCCTTTATTCTACTCGTCTTTAGAGAACTTTCTGTGTTGTCTTCAAAAGAAAACATGTAGAGTTTGTTTTGAAAGGGATGGGTTAAAAGGGCGGTGGGCGTAGATGATTTAAGTCCTACAAGAACTGAAAATCTACCTTTGCCCGAAAAAAAAAAAAAAAAAATCAATCAAACAAACAAACAAAACCAAATAGAAATCAAAAACAAACCACAACAGCAGAAGAGACAAGTGTCCGGATAGACAGTTACGTCCCCTATCGTGTAGACAATTGAGTTGCTTCCCTTCACATACACTTGGCATTAGTGCAACTTTGACAAATGACCGATCTCTTCACTTTGTATTACTGCAATTTCGAAAATAATGACCGATCTCTTCACTTTGCATTACTGCAATTTGAAAAATGACCGATCTCTTCGCTTTGCACTATTGCGACTTTGAAAAATGATCGATCTCTGAATACAGCCTCGAAACGCAATTAAAGTAAATATCAAGAAGAACCTGTGCACACTAGGACACGGGATTAAATGACAAGACAACCAGCTTAATTCCTGTTCTTGTTGTCATACACAGCCATTTGCGTCGGTAGAGCCTGCCTCTTCCCATGATTTATGATACACACTTTTTTTTAGTAACGACATAGTAAAATAGTCTTTAGATTACTTAACAATCAGACCATAGGACCCAAACTCAGCTAAATCATGAAAAAGGAGAAGAACAACAGCTAAGCAAGCAGGAAAATAGTTTCACATATGGGTCACAGCGACTGTAAAATAGGCCAGTCGGATCTGTGGACCATATGTTGCAATGATCCAACTATGAAGGGGGTGGGGGTAATATTTCTTGACACATTTTGTTCCGACACGGACCCGCGCGCGCGCTCACATGTATACGTAAACACACGCAGCCTCCCTCCTGTAAAATGCGAAACCGGTGTACTCACATTCGTTTATATATCGACTTAATTAAGGGAGATGTAGAAAGACCTTTTTCGCAGAACCTCGGAGACAGGTTTCACGAATGCTTGCGGGTTTCACTTAACTGCAGCGATGGCTATAGACACACGCTTTTGAGTCGATGCCAACGAAAAGGGGAGCGCTCACTTCACGGCGGGGTGGGGTTGCAGACTTCAGAGCGAGCAGGTTGCAGAAAAGTTTGCTGTCTCGGGTAGGTCGTTGTGATCTAACGGCAGTCTGCAAACAGCATGACCTTACCCATCACTCCCCACCCCCATCTTTTTTTTTTTTTTTAAGAAAAGTGTCAAATTTTCAAAGATTGATTCAGATTGACCCGCTACGACTGTGTTTTTGTGTGCCTGAGAACAAGTGTGTCTATAACCAAGTTTACAGCTGTTTAGATATTTAATTAATTGATATTATGCTGACAAGGTCCTTGTCCATCTTTCCATCCCTTTTTTTTTCAAGCTGAGTGTGCAATATTGCAGAAGGCATTTACACTTAGGATTAGGATTTAATTCCTAACCGTAGCCTAAACTCCAGTGAGAAGGCCTAAGCTATCTGTCTGTCTTCAAAACAAAAGAATGTATGGTAGCTACTCACGTTATATCTCAATATTCCTTGAAAACGAAGGATGTGTGAATGGAGTTGGGGGGGGGGGGGGTTAGTTTCAACCGACCTATTACGTCTGTGTGTTTGCGGACAGAATGTAAAGTTCTGCAATCATTTCTTGGTTAATTAGTAGTGGATCTTTACTGTGTGGACGATAGACCAGCCCCAGTGGTAAGACACTCCGGCTTTAGCTTGGGTCCTTTTTCTTCTTAGTTGTCGTCGTATTCATCTTCCTTATAATCTCATAACCAACCTGGTCGTTGGGGTGGGGTGGGGTTGGGAGGAGATCAGCAAGCAGCTACGGGCATACTGAGGAAGGTCCAGTCTTACATATTCGCCATCTAGCTCTTCTATCAACCTCGGCGACAGCCTTCCAGGGTGCCCAGGAGCAGTATCTTAGTTTGTCATGACGGGTGACGTGACCAGAACCTGTCTTGCTTGTTTGACGGGTGACGTGACCAGAACCTGTCTTGCTTGTTTGCTTCATTTCACGACTGCCAGAAGCGGTTCCTGTAGGCCCATGAAGGTGCCCATCTTGTTCCTTCCATACTCGCTGGCCTTATACGGTGTTTGAGGTAAGATTACGCTCGTATGCGAAGCAGTTTCTTCAGGCACAAAAGACCTGAATTCTCTTCGCTGAGTCAGCAACTCAGTGTCAAAATTTCTCGCCGTAGAGAAGAAATGAGACAACGAATGACTTGTACAGTCTGTACTTTGTGCTGCTGCTGCTGTTGTTGTTTCTGTTCTGTTTGTGCCTTATGCGCTTTCAGTGGGCTCAGAGCAAACTTGGCAGTGTCTTCTGAAAGTACGGTAAAAGTTGTATCTAGACTATTGCTGAAAGTCTGTCCTCGTTCAAGTTTTATCGTCTAAAGTGTGTGTGTGTGGGGGGGGGGGGGTTGAGTGAGGGAAGGGGAGGACAAGGGATGAAAGAAGTATGGTGTGCGCGCGCTTGTGTTTGAAGTGCTGTTATGTTTTATATGTTTACCAAGTTTGATGATGTTTTTAGAGTGTGATGATGTACATTTCCATACATTTCATTGTGTGCGGGAAAACACTTTGTTTTATTGGCGTCTTCATAAGAGTGATGTTTATAGTCTGGATTTGTGTTTCGATTCGCTTTTGTGTCTGCGTGATGTAACGGTTGTTGTTGTTAGTTTTGTGGTTGAGTGTTTTGTCTTGTCTACAGGAGTGTGTGCGTGAACATTATACATTTTTGGCTCTAGGGATATGAGATACGTGGAAGTAAGTTTAGGTAAATTTTAGGCCCGTTTTTATATATGTTTTAGTGTCCTTAGATATGTTTAAATTTGTATTCAGGTATGTTTTTTAAATCCCCATGTGCGATAAATTGGACGGAATAGTCAACGCCAGGGGATCTTCTTAGAGTATGTGCGTGAATGGATTGATATGTATACTTAATTTTCTTTTCCTTTTTTTTTTTTCACTGTTGAAGTATTGTGTATGTTTTGAACAGTTTATAGCCCTGGTATCGCTCTACGTTCCTTTTTTTTTTCCTGTTGAAATATTGTCTATGTTTTGAACAGTTTTTTTGCCCAGGTATTGCTCTACGTTCCTTTTTTATTGTGTATGTTTTGAACTGTTTATAGCCCTAGTGTGGCTCTAGGCTGTCGGCTGGGCTTGAAACGACAATAACAGCGTCAGTTATACTCGTCTAAAATTGTGAGGAAAAAGGGAATGGTCTGTCTATCTTGTTTATCACTCGGTTCTCCTTCCTTTTTGCTTTCCATCTTCCTGTCGGAATGCCTATAGGGACGTACTTTATTAGATCTGAAGAGACTTACAATTATGTAACACGTCGTAAGTTTTGATGGGAGGGGTTGAGATGTGCTTCTGTCTCTGATCAAGGCATGGACCTTCTCCAAGAAAGCTTGAGTCGCTGTTAGTTTTCCTATCGCCGCCCCCACATACCACACAGCCTTGCCCTTCGATCCTTCGTCGATGATTTTCATTTTTATGTGGGACCACTCTGTGTGTGTGTGTGTACGTGTGTGTGTATACGTGTGTGTGTGTGTGTACGTGTGTGTGTGTTGTGTGTGTGTGTGTGTGTTTGTGTTTGTGTGTGTGTTGTGTTGTGTGTGTGTGTGTACGTGTGTGTGTGTTGTGTTGTGTGTGTGTTTGTGTTTGTGTTTGTGTGTGTGTTGTGTTGTGTTGTGTGTGTGTGTGTGTGTGTGTGTGTGTGTGTGTGTGTGTGTGTGTGTGTGTGTGTGTGTGTGTGTGGTGTTGTGTATGTGTGTGTGTTTGTTCGTGATGTGTTTGTGCGTGAGTGTGTGTGTGTGTGTGTATGCGTGGTGCAAGTGAGTGTGTATGTGTGCGTTTGTGTGTGTGTGTGCGTGTGTGTGTGTGTGTGTGTGTGTGTATGTGTGTGTGTGTGTGATAGATAGAGAGAGAGAGAGAAAGAGATAAACTTTAAAGTGTTTATTGTACATCAGCCTAAGGCAACAATATAAATAAAGGGATGGGAAGGGGATAGGGTTTGGTTTTGTTGTTATTGTTGTTGTTGTTGTTGTTGCTGTTGATATGAGAGAATCATTCGTCCATGCGTCTGCATTACGATTTTAATTTTTTTTAGTTGTATAGAGGTGTGAATAACAAACATCAACTGACCAACACAAAATCAGTGGCAGACAATAATTACAAAAAAATTCGCGTGTAATATTGTTCTCCTTTCTGTTCTTGTTTCGTTGTCTAACCTTACCGTCCCTTGTCTTGTTTTGTCTTGTTTCGTCTTGTCTGGTCCGGTCTTGACTTGTCTGGTCCCGTCTGGTCTGGTCTTGTCTTGTCTTAAGTGTTTAGTGAACGTAGCCCCAAAGAACACGCGACAACTGCAAGTTGCGCCTTGCGAACTACACTTAACAAAAGTGCTCCGCATTACAAAATATCCCTCAGCAAATGAACTCGCAGCTTGCAAACAGTAAAGTTAGC
>CM060312.1:62110077-62112577 GCA_030674185.1 Monoplex corrugatus | reverse complement strand
GAGGGAAAGAGAGAGAAATGGAGAAAGGGAGAGAGAGAGGGAGAAGGAGAGAGAGAGAGATGGAGGCAGAGAGAGAGAGCGGGAGAGAGAGATAAGAGAGAGAGGGGGGGGGGGGAGAAGGCGGGAGATAGAGAAGGAGAGAAAGAGAGTTACTGATCGTACGAAATGAAAAAGGCAGTAAGAACAATATAGAGTTCACTCGTCCTGTCAGAATAAGATCAAGGAGAGAGGGAGGGGAGAGACAGACGTAAGGATATATACACTAATGAATAAAGATCAGACACACGCGTATCAGATAGAGGACAAGGTGTGGAAGGGAGAGGAAGAGCTGGTAGCATATACCAGTTCTGTCGGTGGAAACGACGAGCCTTTTTTTCTTATGCACGCACACACGCACACACATGTACAGACACACACACACACACACACACACACACACACACACACACACACACACACACACACACACACACACACACACACACACACAGACGGACACACACAGACGGACACACACAGAGACACACAAACACACACACATATAATTTTCTGAGAAACTGTAGGCTATACGTACACTCCCTTCTTTACACATCCGTCAAGTGTTTATTTCACAGATGTTATAACGGGTGCGCCCAGTAATACACACGAGGTACCGCCGATACTGTTCCGATATGCAATATTGCATATAGTTATATGATGTCTGTGATGCCTTGAGGCCTTGCTGGCAAAGATTACTGGAATAAGTGCCTCCAAGTTCGAAGCTTATAAAGAAATAATTTAAATGAATAAGTAACATAAATCTTGTTACCTCAATGAAGAAATAGTAACATTGGAGGGAGAGAAAAGGGCACTACCCTGAAACAAGCTGACCCCAAAGGAGTCTTCCGCCTCAATACCTAACAAGATTACAGTATGGAGACAGTTTCCGGGGTTTCCGATTTCGTCTATGATGACATAGGTGAGAATTTGGACGTAAACGCAAGAAAGAGAGAAGATTTAGATTACGGTCTTTTGGTGCAAGAGACTTAACCTACCGTTTACACAGATTGTGTTCTTTTGGTACAAGATGTTGCCATATTATCTTTTCAAGCACGCAGGGCGCTTAAGAACAGTTTGACAGTGATGTCTAAATTTGAATGATGTCTTGAGTTGTTTGAGTTTGCGGTATTCGATACTCCTCTTCTTCTTTTGTCTCTGGTTTTCGTTATTAGATCAAGCCAGTCTTTTCAAACCACACCCGACGGGTGAAGAAGAACAGGTCTGTAATGGGGAAAAAAGACGAGAAAGAGAATGAAACAGAGGGAAACGAAATGTAAAAACCTGAGTGCATATTTTGCAAATTGCAGAAAACGTAGCTAATGTTGGAAAGGAACTACCAAGGCGATTGGATTTATACATATTTTGTGAATTTCCTGAGTAATGTGTCTTATCATGTATTCGCCATTCCTTCTCCATTTGCTTTATCTGTCTTCTGCTCACTAACTGATTTTAAAATCGGTCACTGTGTTTGCTTGTTTGTCAAAAATGTGTTAGCGAGATTTTCGCGACCGTTTCTGGATTAATCCTTATTTGGCCAAACTTGGGTCGAAGGTGAACTCTACGGAGGAGTCGCGAATGCATGTTTGGAAGTCATGGCGCCAAGGTCAAGATCACACAAACCTTAAATCAGCACTTTTTGCGTAGGGTTTTATAAACAGCACTTTCTCATAAACTTCTGACAATATTTCATGTTCTCACTGTCGTTACAGTCTCTCGTTGTCAAGTTTTATTTCATCGGATGCTTTTTCAAGGTCTCAGAGATCTTGAGAAGTGCAAAATCGGGATTTTCTGTAATGAAAAGAGGTTCCAGCGAGAACGGTTTGAGCACTTTGGTTCCGGTTTGGAGTCTCCGCAGGTTGATGAACTGTTTTCATCCAAGTAGAACTGGACATATGCGCCCCTATCAAAGTATCTGAGTGCATCAATCAGTATAGCCGCTAAAAGGATGGAGAAGACTATGGGTGTTTGAACACTTCCCTGTTTGACTCCGTTCTACACCGGGAAGGATTCGGATGCCTTCTCTTGCACCCTGGCCAGCATATCATCATGAAAGAATGCAAGGGAGAAGAGTGGCAGAATGGTTCAGACGTGCGCCTGCCAGTAACTAAACTCGAGGTTCCAGGGTTTGCTCCCCGTAGAGGCCTCGACTGTTCCCCTCAGTTTGGCCGGAAAATCGAACTGGACGTCTAATCCTTCGGAAGGGGACGAAAAACTAGTCGGACCCATGTGCCTTCTGGCTGCGCACGCTAAAAATCCCTCGGCAGTTGAAAATCGTGAAGAGCAGGGTAATGCCCGGCTGCCTTGGTATGAAACATTGGAGAGATAGATTGATTTCCCAGATCCCGCCCCCTTGAAGACCAATTAGCCTTCGTGCTTTTCTGAAGTCTTGGTAAAAAACGTGAACATGAATATGAATTTGGATCGAAGGAGAGGGTATAGGCGCCACCCTCGTGGTGCTGTC
>CM060312.1:62095077-62102577 GCA_030674185.1 Monoplex corrugatus | reverse complement strand
GAAGAGCGTTAAAAACGTCTAAGCATTAGCAGCAGCTGTCCCTCTTCTTCTTCTTCTTCTTCTTCTTCTTCTTCTTCTTCTTCTTCTTCTTCTTCTTCTTCTTCTTCTTCTGTCCGTCTCTCTGTCTGTCTGTCTCTCTGTCTGTCTATCTCTCTGTCTGTCTCTCTCTCTCTGTCTCTCTCTCTCTCTGTGTCTCTCTCTCTCCTCTTTCTGTTCCTTTCTCTGTCTGTGTCTGTGTCTATCTGTCTCTCTCTCTCTCTCTCTGTCTCTCTCCCTCCCTCCCTGTAGTAAATACGATCTCTCTCTCTCTCTCTCTCTCTCTCTCTCTCTCTCTTCCCCTCTCTGTCTGTCTGTCTCTCTCCGTCTGTCTTTCTCTATCTATCTCTCTCCCTCCTTCCCTGTCTTCCCTCCCTCCCTCCTGTAATAGATCTCTCTCTCTCTCTCTCTCTCTCTCTCTGATAGATGCAAAATAATTTCCCTTGCTTCAAAGGGAGAGGGACCGAGGAGACCAAGGAAATAAAAGAAATACAATAATACACTCGTGCGAGGTAACGACAAACAATGCGAAAATACTTTATCCACCGATCTTGTACCATAATGCTACACTGATTTGAATACAACGGTGCTCCCCATTTAATGTTCTCAAAAATGGAAAAATAGAAAAAATAACCTTGCAAAATATCTCGAAAATGAACATTGTCATTGTCGTACACCACACTAATCCATTGTCCGATTGCAAAGACAGAGAGTATGTATATGTTCAGTGGAGTGCTTTTCATTTCAAGTGTATGTGTGTGCAGTCAGTGTTGCGCGCTCGCGTTCATTCATTTCATTTCCTTGTTCTTTCACCAAATCAAAGCGTAGATAAATGAAATGGATGTACCAGTAGTATAAAAATGTCTTCTGAGTACAAAACCATTTTCTCAAGCGTTCTCTTCAAACATACTCTTATACAGAACTTTCTCAAAAGTTGTTGGGTTTCTTGTTGTTTTTTTCAAAAGAGACACGAACGAGTGAGATCTGTCACTCCGGTGCTGTTTTCTTGTTTGTGCGAGCTTGGGATGCCTTCCATATGAGTCACATCTTGTCCATTATATCTGGCGTTTTATTAGGTCAACAATGAAAAGGGGAGAGAGAGGGGGGAGGGGGAGGGGCGAGAGCAAGAGACCTCATAACTTGTCGACAGTGATAGGGTTGTGGGGTTTGTAACTCTCTCTCTCTCTCTGTCTCTCTCTCTTCTCTCTGTCTGTCTCTCTCTCTCTCTCACTCTCTGTCTGTCTGTCTCTCTGTCTGTCTTCTCTCTGTCTGTCTGTCTGTCTCTTTCTGTCTGTCTCTCTTTCTGTCTCTCTCTCTTTCTGTCTCTCTCTCTTTCTGTCTCTCTCTCTATCTGTCTCTCTCTCTCTCTCTATCTATCTATCTCTCTCTCTTTGTTTTTTTGTTGCAAACAACAATTTTGACATTTTATGTACCATGTGGAAGACCCGTCCCATTAAAACGTTTCACAGTCTCGTGCAAGGAGGTCTTCGGCCGATTAACTTCAAATCAAGAATCTGCATGGGGTCCGCGGGTGGTTTTTACGAATTAGTTTTTAAATGTCTGGGATTTGTTTCACATTGAGTGTCCCGATATGGTTCCTTTTGTATGCAGAATTTTTTATCAGGTTGTCCATTTGTTTTGCGTGGACGGGGCTTGGTGAAAGGTGCAGGAGGTATGCAGATTAAATCGTGATTTTAACCGGGTTTGGTATTTTGATCTAGACCTTGTTCAGAGAGCGTTAGATTTGGGTAAAAAGACGAGGAGGGGGGGGAGGGGGGGTTGGGAGCTGATATGGAGGATGGGGTCACAATACGCGAACCATACCAAACAAAAAAAGAAAAAAAACAACGAAAACAAACAAAACAAAAAACAAACAAACAAAAAAACAAAAAAAGAAAAGAAAAAGAAAGTGATGGGTCATCGGGTACAGACTGAGCTCAGCAAGCCTGTTTGTTAGTGTCGATGTTCTGCCTCCACCTTACCCGTTCACCTCCCTTCAGAATAATGTATTTTTAACGGCATAATTATACTAATGCTTCTTTGATGTCCAGACAAATGGTGTTCTTCTCAGATTCATTTAGTGTGGTTGGGGGTCAGGCGTTGTACGGTTTGTACCGCCACGACCCTTTCCTGAAATAGTATGCTTTCAAAAGTAATTCTCGTACCGTTTGACCTCGAGTCAGAAAGAGGGCGGGGAGAGGGGGCGATATAGGTGCCTGTATTTATTTTCACACGCCCTCTTTAATAAAATTGTATCCTGTTAGTGTCAGAATTCACAGGTAATGGTTTTGTGGTCGAGGTGTAATTGCAGTACACCTGTGGGGACAGAACAAGTGTTGCAGGACGAGCTCATAGTTTTGGTTACACTCGGTGCTTGCTCGAGACGAAAGAGATTGGAGGAAAAGACAAGAGGCAGTAACTTATTTAACAGGAATATCGCATGCGAGAGGTGGGGGTTGGTGGAGAATGAAGTAGGTGGCGTACTGTAGCGACAAAGATCAGCCCCTGTGTGTGTGTGTGTGTGTGTGTGTGTGTGTGTGTGTGTGTGTGTGTGTGTGTGTGTGTGTGTGTGTGTGTGTGTGTGTGTGTGTGTTTAGTAGAAAACTTGTTATGTTCACAGAAGATGGAAGATTCAAAGACAAAAGTCTAAACCAGAATTCAAAAAGCAAACAATTTAAGCTATCAACTTCCCGTACGCCTGAATACCCCAACATCACCACTGAAACAAAAGGGAAACTCATCAGTTTATTGTCATCCCGCCCTAACATACCAGCGGAAGAACTGGACCCTGATCAAAACCCTGAGAGCACAAAACAACCACCTTTGAAATACGGTTTGGGAAGGGCTGTCAACAAGATCAGACGCAACATGATCCGATGACAAAAACAAACAAGATCAAAGAAGTGGTGGTAACACCGTCAGTCGGCAGTCATATTTATCAACAGAGAATTACAGAGGAGTCCTCTTCTCCCACTGGACGAAGCAGCAGGGATGTTTCAGTCTCCTTCTCTTAACTTTTGTATTTCGTGTTTGTTCGTTTGTGATCTTACATCCACGCTTGACAAAGGCCAGTTGACCGAAAATTTGCGCCTGTCTTGTCTGGTTGTATTAAATATGCGTTTTGATTCTGTTTTCGTGTTTTTTTCTGGTTCCTGTTTGCTTGAACGCGGGCAGTCGCACTTGTTTTGGATATAGCGAATTACTTGTTTTGATCGTCTGATGAGAAGGAAACCTAAGCAGCCAGCTCATGATATGTTTTAAAGCGAGAGGCAGACCAAGGAAGACCTGGATGGATGGCATGAAAGAGAGCTTGTCGTCACACGACATTTCGCCTGCTGATCACCCAACTGTTTTATGCTTTGACACCCGTGATTAGTACAAGTGGACAAATAACTTAACTCTCTGACTCCCGCACCCCATCCAACGACTGCAAAAATTAACCTTCGACTCCCTCACCCTATCCATTAGCTTCCTACAGGAAGCTGGTGGATAGAGTGATGGAATCAAAGGGTTAAGTTTTTGCCTTGCTAGCGTGGTTGGCAATGCAAGATGCTGGTGTACAGGGTGTGGGAGTCAAAGGGTTAAAGAAAGAAGTGGTTGTTGCTTGTTGATTTGGTTTTTATGACTTTCTTTTTCGGGGGAGAGAAATTTTTGTTTGTTGGTTTGTTTTTTGTTTGTTTGTTTGTTTGTAATAGCGACGTGAACAAACGTTTGCAAGGATTTCTAGGTTGTCTCTGGAAATAATTGAGAGTTGTGTGTGTGTGTGTGTGTGTGTGTGTGTGTGTGTGTGTGTGTGTGTGTGTGTGTGTGTGTGTGTGTGTGTGTGTGTGTTGTGTGTGTGTGTGTGTGTTTCTGAGCGTGGAGAGGGAGAGTTTGTATCATAAAGAGCAGCGACTTTATAATGTCAGTTCATAGTTACACGGAAGTGCCTAAAATACGAATATCGCTTGAGAAGCTTAGTTTTTTTCTTCTGCGACTGTAAATTTCTACTTTTGTAAAGTAAGGTAAGTCTAGTGAGGAAGACACAGACTACATGTATATCGCATGTGACCAACGAATTACAGCTTGTAGACATGGTAACAGTAGTTGACAAGAGGGTGTTTCATTTCAGAATGCGACCGTGACGAGAATAAGTCACAAAGGAAATTAAACTTCTTCGTGGAAAAAAAAGTACACGTGAAGATAACATACCAACAGGCATGACATATTAGTGAAAATAATATGATTGAGTGGCCTTTGATGCCGGTATACACAGGGAAGAAGATAAATTTCAAGTCACGACACAACGAAAATAAACGACAGCTTTGGTTGGCTTCGTAAGCCAGGAACAGCTTCAGTTCATGTTACAACAAACAAAGCATTAAAATTAACAAACGGAATACTCCCTACACAGTCAAACCACCTTGGTCCTCTTCCTATTCTAGCTTTCAGCTTTCCTGTTGTGACTAGGTGCTCTAATTTGTCTTGCCTCATAAAATGTCCTATAAATGATACTTGTCTTTTCCTAGTCTTCTTCATTAATGTTCTTCTTGACCGTCTCGTTTGTTTTCTTTGCTGTCTATGGAACTCGTAACTTTCTTCTGAGACACCTCATTTCATCTGCCTCAATCTTGCTCTGACTTTGTGTGTTGACTGCCACGTTTCACATCCGTACAACAGTATCGGTTGTATATGACACTGAAGAACTCTCTTCCTGATGTTGATTGATAGGCATTTGTTGGTAAGAACGCTTTTCATTTTCTTGAATGCTGTTTTAGATCAGCCGATTCATTGTCTGTGCTGTTGAAAAATAAAGATCGATCAGTTATTCAGTCTGAGATCACGGTTGTTCTCTCTCTCTCTCTCTCTCTCTCTCTCTCTCTCTCTCTCTCTCTCTCTCTCTCTCTCTCTCTCTCTCTCTCTCTCTGTCTTATATATATATATATATATATATATATATATATATATCTGTCTCTCTCTCTCTCTCTGTCTGTTTCTCTCTTTGTCTGTCTGTCTTTCACTCTCTGTCTCTGTCTCTCTGTTTCTCTCTGTCGTTGTCTGTTGTCTGTATCTCTGTCTTGTCTGTCTCTCTCTCTCTCTTCTCTCTCTGTCTGTCCCAGTCTGTCTGTTTCTCTCTCTCTCTCTTCTCTCTCTCTCTCTCTCTCTGCATGTGTGTGCGCGCGCGTGCTTTTTTTTTCAGTGAACATGTGTGACATTAAACCACTGGCAGAAACTACCTGGTTGGCTGTTATCGATCGGTGAATTTGCGACAAAGCACCCGACCAGCGCTTACAATCTGGAAAAGCAACAATGACTAAACCTTTCACTCTTACCATACGAAGAAGAATCTTTCATCATCAGACCATGAAGCTCGTGAGCGAGTTCACAGACTTGATGGCGACTGTTTAGGGTTTTGATGTGAACGAAGTTTTGACGTAGTTGTGTCCATATGCTGTCTTGATGCAGAATATTCAGACCTAAGTAGACGCCGTATGTCATGTACCCCTGTCATACTGTCAGCAGAAATGGGCCGTGTTGATGGCCGTGAAGAGTTGCGACGCGGTGATGCCCCTTGAACAAAGAAAATTTGTGTCCTTTGGACAGATAGAACTGGTCCAAACAGGTGACGTGGTCACGCAGTCACGCCGCAAAAAAAGCTGTGTATTGTATTCATATGATCTTGTTTATCTGTCGAATGATTGAAAGGCACAGTGGACAATTTTTTTTACTTCTTATGTAATGATTTATTACATAAATTTGTGGAAGTCTATTTGTCCCGTGGGGACTCTTTCAGTATAAACGGTATCCCCACCTTCTGGAAATTCTGTGCTGGAAATTTCCTCGTTTCTGTCACTCTCTCTGTTTCTTTGAAATTCTGTGCTGGAAATTTCCTCGTTTCTGTCACTCTCTCTGTTTCTTTGAAATTCTGTGCTGGAAATTTCCTCGTTTCTGTCACTCTTTCTGTTTCTTTCTTTCTCCTTTGCTTTCTGTCATTTCTTCCTATCATTTTCTGCCTTGCTGGTCCATTCACCTGTATGTGTTCGATAAAGTGTTATGTACTGTTTTCTTAGGATTGATTGTTGGGTACATGTATATTAAGTGCATTTTTAGTGAATTTTGGCTCTAGAGAAATGAGATATGCGGAAACAATATTAGGTAATTTAGGCCTGGTTTTAGTGTCCTTAGTTGTGTCAAAATTTGTATTCAAGTATGTGTTTTAAATCCCATTGAGATAAATTGGACAGAGTGGTCAACGCCAGGGGCATCTCCTTAGATTATGTGCTCAAATACATTTATATGTGATCTCACCCTCCTCCCCCCCCCCCCCCCCACCCTCCGCGCTTCGTTGAAGTGTTGTATATGTTTTGAAACGGTTATAGCCCTGATATGGCTCTACGCAGTCGGCTGGGCTTTAAATAAAAATAGCATCAACAGTAACAATATCAAATTTTGAGCATGCAGTCGGCTGGGCTTTAAATAAAAATAGCATCAACAGTAACAATATAAAATTTTGAGCATCTAACAGATTATACAGACGGTCATTTTTTTAAGTGACTCCGTATTTTTTAACTTTAAGTTACCGGTAAAAGACATATTTTTTTCTGGAATGCTTCCATAAAGCAACGTGAAATTTGGTCTACATTTCAACATTTCAAATACGAGGCATTGTCTGTATTTTTCCCCCTCAGAATGTGTGTATTGACGATTGATAGCATAGTTAACAATGAAATACCTAGCATACTGTTGTAATGGACTAAAACATGATTACACTGATGATTTCATTAGAAATGGTTGTTTTTTGTTGTTGTTTGTTGTTGTTTTTTTTTGGGGGGGGGGGGTTGGGGTTCTGTTTGTTTGTTTGTGTGTGTTTTTTTTTTTGCATCTCCGTTGTCATTTTTATTCAGCAGAAAGCCGAGAAATCAATTGCACACAACATTAAATTTGTACGATCTCTCTCTGTGTCTCTCTGTCTCTCTCTGTTTATGTCTCTATCTCTCTTTGTCTCTCTCTCTGTCTCTCTCTCTGTTTGTCCTGTTTGCCTCTCTATTTCTCTCTCTTTTTTCTCTCTCTCTCTCTGTCTGTCTCTCTCTCTCTCTGTCTGTCTGTCTCTCTCTCTCTCTGTCTCTCTCTCTCTGTGTGTCTTTCCTCTCTCTCCCCTCTCTTCTCTTCTGTTCCCCCTCCTGAGGACAATAGCTGTGGCTGCTGCCCCATACCCCTATACTCGACAAAGTCAGAATCGCCACCAATCGCCGTGGTGCAGTGGTTAGCGCAATGGACGCCCGATTGGAAGCTTGTGGGTTCAAATCCCGTCGGTCCTGTGAAAATCCTTGTGGGATTTTTCGGTCCCAACCGGCTCCTACTCAGACTAGAGTGTGCTGTGGACTCACTGGTAAGACTGGGACAACACCGTCGTATGTCGTCCACTCTGTGGATGTGTTATTAACCCTATGACCCCCGCACCCTATTTAGCAACTGCAAAAACTT
>CM060312.1:62087577-62092577 GCA_030674185.1 Monoplex corrugatus | reverse complement strand
CTCTCTCTCTCTCTATCTATCTATCTATCTATCTCTATCTATCTATCTATCTATCTGTCTGTCTGTCTATCTGTCTGTCTGTCTCTATCTCTCTCCCCCCTCCCTGTCTCTCTCTCTCTCTCTCTCTCTCTCTCTTTCACTCACACACACATAGATCTACACACACACACAGATACACACACAAACACACACACACACAAACACACACACACACACACACACACACACACACACACACACACACACACACACACACACACACACACACTTCAGGAAACCCTTAACCACGAAGATGACACCTGTAAAAGCCTCTTTAAAGCCGGACCGAGAGAGGGGCCAACGTTCAGCGACTTCCAAAGGCCTCGTACGTTTGTTTGAGTTCTCGACTCAGGATTGCTGTGCTGGACGACAATCGCCGTGGTATTCGTTGCCACTCCCGTCCTACATGTGTGGCTTGCTCAATATCTGATCGCCCAATCGTGGGAACCTCACTGGTGGATTTTCTCGCCTCACAGGATCAATTGAAATTTATTGATAATGCTGACTGATTTAAGCGTCGTAGGAGACTGGAAGTGAATCGAGAGAAAGAGGGAGGGGAGGGAGGGAGGGAGAGAGAGACAGAGAGAGAGACACAGAGAGAGAAAGACAGACAGCGAGACAGACAGACAGGGTAAGAGACATACACACGTGTACACACACAAAACGAGAGCGAGACAGAAAGAGAAAGAAAGAGACACAGAGAGAGAAAGACACACACACACACACACACACACACACACACACACACACACACACACACACACACACAGCGAGAGCGAGACAGAAAGAGAGAGAGAGAGAGAAAGACAAACACACAGCGAGAGAGACAGACAGACAGACAGCGATAGAGAGACAGACACAAAGAGAGGCAGAGACAGACAGACAGCGAGAGACAGAGAGAGAGATAGACACACAGTGACAGAGAGACAGACAGATAGAGAGACAGAGAGAGAGAGAGAGAGAAAGAGGACGCTATGAAGGTTTGATTTTTTTTTTTTTTTTTTTTTTTTTTTTGCCCGCTCACGCTGGTAATTTAGTGATAGGAACGGGCGGGGGTTTTCAAGGGTGTTATCAAGTGAGTATGGAAACGCCAGATTGTGTACCAATATGCTTACGTGTAAGTATGTGCAGTCTGTAGTGACAGTGGTTGTTTTATGCCGGGTAAAGGCTTTAGGTCGATGTTAACCACTTTTCTTATTGTGATAGAAGCCATGTGAACACTTAGAACATTTATTGTAATGCAATGTTGAAAAATGTCTAAAACAGACACTCATATAGACACTGACACACATTGACACACACAGACATACACAGGCATACACACACACACACACACACAAACACATACACACACACACACACACACATACACACACGCACGCACACATACACCACACGCACACACACACACACACACACACACACCACACACACACACACACACACACACACGAACACACTCACTCACTCATTCCGCTTCATATTTAAAGAATCAGAGGTGATGATGACCTTAGCAGTTGGCATTGCAGTAAGAGCCAGTTAAAATAAGTGTGTGTGTGTGTGCGTGCGTGCGTGTGTGCCTGTGCGCGTGTTCGTGTATATATATTGAGAGAGGTGGTTATGATATTCGTGTGTGCGTGTGTGGAGAGAGAGAGGTGGTTATGATGTTCGTGTGTGTGTGTGTGTGTGTGTGTGTTGAGGGGGAAGCGGTAGAGGTTGAGGGAGGTCGACGGGAGGTGGTTACGACGTACAACCACTTCAACTCGCAGTAAGACGGCAGAGATTTTTTTTAGGCCTTTCAGTTCAGTGCGCTGTGACTCATCCTGTAGACCCCCCACCCCTATGTATGTATTCCTCTCGCACTCCCCACCCCATTCCTACTCCATCCAACCTTCCGCAATTTACCTGACTGCCTAACAACTGGCAAATGGCATCTCCGGTGAGGTGAGCCAGCTGAGGGGGGCCAAGTGGAAGAGACAACTTGTATGGAAGACCATAGTTTGCGTCACTGCATTTTTTCCCTCCCTCAGTGTTTTATCTTATGGCCGCCTTTTGGAAACGAGAAAATTTATTTGTCATGTGGCATGAGCTGGGTGTGATTAGCATGAATGGCGTGCATAAGGGGGCATACACTTTTTTTAACCTTAGTTTAGAGACAGCTAGGAACCAGAAATACACAAGAGTCAGAATGCGTATTTAATATGACGAAACAAAACAGGACTGGCGCGAATTTTCGGCCAACTGGCCTGTTTTAAGCGTATACAAAAGAATAACTGCACAAGACTTAGCGCGGGGAAAGAAAAAAACAGACAACTTCCCAGACACTTTGTTGAGCAGCAGAAAATGGCAGATATTAAAGGCGGCTGTTTCATGTTTGTAATCACACTATATGTTTTATGGTTTACTTGGCATTAGTAATGGGAACTGTTTCATATTATTTATAGTTGTCATTCATACTGCGGCCATTTTAGTCATCAGTAATAAGAAGCTGCTGTAGTAACGCTTTCCAAGATTTACCAAAAGTGTCAAGCAATCAAAATCGAAATATTAGGAGATAATGCCAAATCAATCATGCAGACGTAACTGCATGGTGGTATACACACAGCAGGACGTCAACTCCGTGCATGGTGTCATTTTTGTACATATTTTCCCCACAGTGAAAATTCGAAAATTCTACTTTTGTTCTCATTTGCCAAGTAATAGTCCTCGATAAACCTGCATGTGTGTCATATTCCTTGCAGACTGCTTTCACGGGTCACCGACTATAGGGAGTCAGCGGGAGCCAAATTGCAAAGGTGTTTGGCCCCACAAAACCCGCTTGCTTGCACGTGCACCGCAGTTCTTACATATTCCAGCCAGACTGTATACAAACAAGTGTACTGTTGCGCGTGTGATTCGTGATACGTAAGACCAGTTTCCGCGTACATTAGTTGCGGTTGTTTTTCTCATAAAGATAAGAACGTTGGAGAATGGGGGGTGGGGGTGAAGTGGTACACGTGCTGGAACGCAGAACCACAGCTTTTGGGGATTTAGCTTTTCCGTCCATTTGTGTCCATGGTTTGGTCAGCTATGAGTAGCAAAGCATGTGCTGTACCGCATGCTTCCTGGACCATATAGCACTGTACTTCACAGCATGTCAAGGTCAGGATTCAAAGAGAGAGAAGAGAGAGAGAGAGGTTGATTAAAAAACAAACTTAACAAAGTCACTAGTACTCAAGGATAATAACATAAGATCCCATATTGACCAGTCTTACAGTCTAGTCTGTGCATGTCTACACATCGATATAGTATATTATAGTGAAGAATATAAGTAGTATTGTGTACAATGAACATACACACATAACACAATACTACACACATAAAACAGATCTGAGAATAAGATGAAGAGAGAGAGAGAGAGAGAGAGAGAGAGATCTACAACAAACCTTGCAAAACATTCAATTGTCAGTCAATGATATCATATTAGGCCTCATATGGACTCTGTTTACAGTAGTCTTTGCTATCTGTACAAGATTATGTATTTATTGTGTTATAAGTATTCATAATCCAATACTTTACTAATACAGTTGATATTGAATTTGCAGATAAAAGAGGAGAGAATTTATCTCGCCCGGCTGCAAATGAAAGTTTCAGACGCAAAGAATAAGAGGAAGAGGACTCTTGTTTGTTATTGTGTTCAATCGTAGTTTCGCGGAGACGCAGATAATGTACGGTTGTCCCGGCAAATGTTGAGAAAGTCGTGGGAAAAAAAACGTGCCAGCAAGGATGCGTGGCCTGTCTGGCATTTTTCACGCGCTTCTCGCGTGCTTGAGGTGCATGTGCCTGTGCACGGTGGGCGAGAGAGAGCGAGAGAGAGAGAGAAGGGGTGGGGGGAAGAAAAAAAAAAAGAAGAGAAATCAGTTCTGCACAACGGCTGGTCTCGACCTGCGTTTGACGTCTGTTGATGCAAGTTTTGACATCATGTCAAAAACTGATGGGCGTAATTCATTAATAGTGTGTGTGTGTGTGTGTGTGTGTGTGTGTGTGTGTGTGTGTGTGTGTGTATGTGTGTGTGTGTGTGTGTGTGTGTGAGTGTGTGTGTGTTGTGTGAGTGGTGTGTGTGTGTGTGTGTGTGTGTGTGTGTGTGTGTGTGTGTGTGTGTGCGTGTGTGTGTGAGAGAGAGAGCGAAAGACCGATAAGCTTGTCTTGACGAAAACCTCTACGATATCGTGCATCTATTGGCACGGACTCAAATATGGGCACAATAATAATTGTATTTACTGTAACGCTCGGAAAGACTGACAGCTGTTACGTCAGTCACAGACTCACACACGCACGCAACTCGACACACACACACCCGACGCGCCGCCCGCACGCACGCACGCACACACACACACACGTCAAGCCATGTCAATAGGGAATCATTTCTTCCTTCTTCAGGTCAAGCATTATCATGATAGTCTCCCTTTTCTTCCGTTTTTTGTTGTTTGGGTTTTTTTTTCCCATTTGAATTTTTTTTTTTTTATGCATGGTTTTCAAAACTGATTCATTGAAAACAGACCAGGCTCAGAGAAACAGACGCGTCGTCAAAATCTAAACAAACAGGTTGACATAAATTTTGTTCAGATCTGTCAACAAACAGTTTTAAGACTCTCACAGAAACATTCTTGTGTTTCTAATTGATACGACCTAAATTATACTGGGTTCTGTTTGTGTCTTGTTTTGTTTTGTTTTATATTGGGTTAGGGAATTTTTTTTTTATTGTAGATTTGATGTTGTTGTTGTTTTTCTACACCACTCATGTCATTACACCCCCATTTCCACTCCCCAACCCCCTGGTTTATTTCAGCTGTCCAACACTGACCCCACTGAAATGGTCACTATGAAAGCAGGGCATGGGTGGCTACATAAGGAAACTTTTATTTAATGTCTGTTCACAGTAGTGATTGTACACACACAGAGAGACAGACAGACAGACAATC
>CM060312.1:62080077-62082577 GCA_030674185.1 Monoplex corrugatus | reverse complement strand
ACAGTATCCCGCAAAATTCTGTTCTTCCTTTCCCCTGAGGCGTACCAGGACAACTCCCCTTCCCCCCTCCCCCCTCCCCGCCAGATTCTATTCTTTTTTTCCCCTGAGGCATACCAGGACAAATTTCCCTCAAAATTATATTCTCTTTTTCCCTTGAGGCATATCACAAATATTCCGCCACCACCACCACCCCCTAAAAAATTCTGTTCTACCTTTTCTTTGAGACATACTAGGAAAATCCCCCCCCCCCCCTGCCCCCTCCAATGCTA
Organism: Monoplex corrugatus; assembly: GCA_030674185.1. Taxonomy (NCBI): domain Eukaryota; kingdom Metazoa; phylum Mollusca; class Gastropoda; order Littorinimorpha; family Ranellidae; genus Monoplex; species Monoplex corrugatus. The sequence continues at coordinate 62,082,308 of CM060312.1, read as the reverse complement.
TTCTTTTCCGCTGAGGTAACATGCTCGGTCAGCCAGTCAGACATTACTGTTCATTAAAATATGTACAAGTAATACGATCCCTGTTTTTATCGTGAACCCAGCCACGGATTAATTTTAGGAGCAGACTTAAAGATGTTTTTGTAGTCTTGTCCCGATTCAACCTTTTGAAAAAAGAAGAAGCACCGTGATGTATACCATGTGATGAGCCGTTGAGCATCAGACATCTCTTCCTTGATTGCTGGGACTTTGTGAGACAAAGGCTCTACACGGGATTCTTTAAATAACCTCTTTAGAGACGTGCCTCCTGATGCAATTTTCCAGTTTTTACAGAAATCAATAGATTTTACCTGATATGATTTTACGGCTGTTTTCCTTTAATTGTGTTTTAGACTTGCAAGGTTAACGGTGAGCATGTTTTTTAACTGTTGTCTTTGATCTTAATCGGGTTGTCGTTTTTGACGTGGTGTTAGCCCTGATATGGATCGAATACTCGGTTGGCCAATATAAGCAATATGAACTTGAACTTGCCCCTATTCGAACTCCGGTTTCCGCTAAAACCAACCAGCTACTATGTTGTTAAATTCAAGTTCGGTAAATATTTATCTTATCATTATGTATTTGCTAATGTTATGGGGTGGTGTTTGTGCTGGGGGAGGTGGGTTTTTCAGTATCTAAATGAAACGATCTCTCATCTAACCTCAAACGAAATACGAGCGAGGCACTTACATAGTCTATGTATTAGATCTACGACACTTTCACTGTGACATTAAGCGACGTGGTTTATTTCATTTAGAAAACACACACAACACACACACACACACACACACACACACACACACACACACACACACACACACACACACACACACACACACACACAACACAACACACACACACACACACACACACACACACACACACACACACACACACACACACACACACACACACACACACACACACACACACGTTACAAAATCTGTCAAGAAGACTTCAGACATACAAAACAAGAGAGTAACAAATTCGTTGAAGAAATGTATCGTAAACATCACCTGTCCAAACGATTTGTCGTTGTGGGTCAGATTACTTACTCTGACCGTTCGATGCAGGTTATGAAATCATGATCTTATAAACTACTCGTTCACATACTACACGCCTCCGTGGTTTACCTAGACGATGAGCGTAGGTCGAACGGCTGATAAGATGAGTACAGGTGTTGCCTGGAAGAGAGTAATATCGAAGCAGCGGCTTTAAGTTGTTCGTCTTCCCAAGAGAGGTGTTTTGAAGATTTGAAGTTTTATTCCGCTGTCCTTGGAACGTTTCCAGCTGTAAAATTGCTTGACGTGGCTGCTGTTTGTGCACGCTGTGTGTTTCTTGTCTATATTTTTTGTGCCTTTTTCTTCTTTGTCTTTCTCCTTCTCCTTCTTCTTCTTCTTCTTCATCATCATCATCATCATCATCATCATCATCATCATCATCATCATCATCATCATCATCATCTCTCTCTTCTCTTCTTCTTCTTCTTCTTCTCTTCTTCTTCTTCTTCTTCTTCTTCTTCTTCTTCTTCTTCTTTCTTCTTCTTCTTCTTCTTCTTCTTCTTCTTCTTCTTCTTTTTCTTCCCCTCCTCCTCCTCCTTCTTGTTCTTCTTTTTCTCCCCCTCCTCGTCTTCGGCGTCCTCCTCTCTCTTTCTTTTGTCCATTGTTCTGCACCAGGGCATCAAGAATTCACGGATGTAAAAGTTGGATGAAAATGGTCCAGTTCCAATATCACATCTAGAAATGTTGGCAAGATTTTTAAAACGAATGCCTGAGAGTCAACTACCCTGCAAAAGCATATCAAATACTATTATCATTTGTGTAACAAATCAAGTAAAAATCAGGTATCTTTTACTAAGTATACATACTTTTGTCTCATTATGGATTCGGTCTTACATGGGAAAGTCAGGTATCTGCCAAGACAAGAGGTTTTAAAGTTGAATTCAAGCAGAGGTTGTCAAAGAGATGGGAGTTTAGACCTTTCCAGTATCTAAATAATGTGAAAAAGAAGCTGCCATAAAGTTATCAGATTTAGTATTTTGCATGCAGAGTTGTTTTTTTTTTTTGTGGCTTTGTATACTGTACATTGTGTGCACCCCTAATGAAACGTGCAGAAGGCCTGGTTCATTAAACTATTTATTTTGTTTAGATTTCTCGTCGAGCCCCATCTCATCAAGAAACAAAGTGAAAAGAAGA
>CM060312.1:62072577-62075077 GCA_030674185.1 Monoplex corrugatus | reverse complement strand
CCATTTCGCCAAAGCGCTTGGAGCCAACACTTGGAGAAGAATCAAAGCGGAGACAGAACATTCAGAAAGCTCCGGCGTCAACAGCGCTGCTGCTAGCAGTAGTAACACTACCACCACCAACAAGAGCAGTGGCAACAACCACAGTCCCAGTCAGTCATCATCATCGTCACCTTCACATTCAAATTCGTCTCTGAGTGCTCCTGTTGTTACATAACATTCGAGGACTGAATAAGACGAAGGAGGGGAGTTTCGAACAGTGACTTTGTGTTCATGGCAGAATACAGAAGCATGTCATAATTAATGTTTATGTTACTGTGAACTTTTTTTTCCAAGGTGCTGTGTAACTACTACTGCCTTTGCCATATCAAGACGAGCCTGCCTCTGGAAAAATTAAAGACTAAAGTTTTCCAGTAATGGCACGACAGTCTGTGCTTTTCGACAAACTAAGTGATTACGTACCACATGTTTTGATTGGCGTATCAAGCCAAGAAATCTGACAGCTGAGCTGTGTCTTGTTCAGATGCTGGGAAAATGACTGTTGAATGAGCAGAAACTGCCGTTACCAGAAATGTCAAGAATCCTTATGCCCTGACGTTCATGTTATGGAAAATGTCAACGAATTCCTGAACACACAACAGACTGATCGGAGTGATTGCGTTATGAAATTTCATTCTGTTGCTTGCATGTATTTGACAAAGTATTAGACACTAAATTTGAAGAAAGCATAGTCGACTGTTGGGATCTGCATTCTGCTTTGTTATTGTATTTCGTTAATGATTGTTGCAATGAAAGATGTGTAATCCGTACATTTTACAAATAGCAATTTTACTTTTAGCAGTAAATAAAGCTGTTTTCCCCATTGTTTTAATTGAGAGGTACTTGGAGACTGTCCTTGAAAAAAACAGCGCTTTTACGTAACAAATACACTGATATATGGAACTTGACCAGTGTACACATTGTTTTTGCCCAAATTCGGGTACGCATGGACAAATTCATGCACATACATGCAGTATCCAACTGCAGACACATTGAGGCATGAAGAAAAAAAGCTGAAGAAGTTGGTAAAAGTAATGGTAAAAGAAATAAATAGGTGGCTTGAGCAACCTGCAGGCAAGGTTGTGTGTGTGTGTGTGTGTGTGTGTGTGTGTGTGTGTGTGTGTGTGTGTGTTGTGTGTGTGTGTTTGTGTGTGATGTGATCAGTACCCAGTGAATGAGTGAATTGTTGTTATTCTTTTGGTCGTGTGGATTACAGATGGAACTTTGTGCTGCTGATAGATCAGGTTTTTACTTGTATTTCACTTCTTCTTCGCCACTTTCAGGTTGATTATCGTTTATATTTTTGATGTTTAGTGGTGTTAGCTATTGCTTTGAATGCTATGAACAATGTATTACTGGAATGATCGTGTGACTTCACAAGAGAATCGTGTGGGCTTTAGGCAAATGTGTGTGAGGTGTGTGTGTGTGTGTGTGTGTGTGTGTGTGTGTGTGTGTGTGAATATGTACATGCACGTGTGCCTGCGCATGAGTGCATAAGTAATGTTAATTCACGATTAACCATCCTGATGTTACTTAGAGAATGTTTAGGAGACTGATAGAGACATGGACTCAAGATCTCTTGTCTACAATACAACCCCACCCCGCAACATAAAAGTTGGCTTGTCACTGCCTGTTGTAACACTGTAACCATTTTGGTAGTGTCAGTGTTTCATACGTACCGCACCCCTTCCCGTTTCAAGATTTTGCCAGCACAGGATCAAAAAAGGCCGACAGATAAACGCTAGCAGATGTGGATGGAACGCATGTGAAATTATCTGAGCGCAGCGAATTCCTCTTGAGCAAACTCCAGTCTTGACCAATCTAAACAAACAGACAGAAAGCGCAGTATATCGTGATTATCATAATGGAAGTAATTATCTTTCTTCAATTCTTGTGTTTCATTGGTGACATACATTTTAATTTTGCAAATCATACAAAAACCTCTGTGGGAGAAATCATTTGTACACTAGAAGAGTCTTTAAACTTCAAAAATAAGTCACTGGGAACAGGACATGGTATTGTACTGGGGGAAAAAAAGAGGCGCAAATGCTGTGTTCAGTTTTGACATTCTGGGCATCATCTATACACATTATGTGTGGTTGCTGAACGATCGGTTTTGTGCTACATCTGTTTTTGTTTGAAATTGTGGCTTTATAAAAAATGTTTGCTTGTCCTGTGATCTGCTTTCTGCACAAGCTCACGGACACGTTTATCTTTTTTGCGCCTGAAAAAGCTATGACATGTGTTCTACAGGTAAATGTCATAGATATTGTATTGTATTGCATTGCGTTTGTATCTTAATTCATGTAACAGATTTTCCATATGAAATTTTACGCTTATTGTCCCCGGGGAAGAAGCACATTGTCTCAGTGCAGTGCTACCCCGTTTTTCTGCACGTTGATAGTCTCCTTTACCAATTTTGATTGTTTTTTCTGATAATTTTTCTACAGGCAATTGTCATTGA
>CM060312.1:61820077-62067577 GCA_030674185.1 Monoplex corrugatus | reverse complement strand
CTTGTTTGATAGTGTCCTTTTTCATTTGCAATATTCTTTTGTCCTTTTCACAGCAGTAGTCTTTTGTCCTTTTCTTGGGTAACATTCTTCTCTCCTTTTCATCAGCAAAATTCTTGTGTCCTTTTCATCAGCAAAATTCTTGTGTCCTTTTCATCAGCAAAATTCTTGTGTCCTTTTCATCCTGCAACATTCTTGTGTCCTTTTATCCTGCAACATTCTTGTGTCCTTTTAATCCTGCAACATCCTTGTGTCCTTTTCATCCTGCAACATCTTGTGTCCTTTTAATCCTGCAACATCCTTGTGTCCTTTTCTTCCTGCAACATTCTTGTGTCCTTTTCTTCCTGCAACATCCTTGTGTCCTTTTCATCCTGCAACATCCTTGTGTCCTTTTCATCCTGCAACATTCTTGTGTCCTTTTCATCCTGCAACATTCTTGTGTCCTTTTAATCCTGCAACATCCTTGTGTCCTTTTCATCCTGCAACATCCTTGTGTCCTTTTCATCCTGCAACATTCTTGTGTCCTTTTAATCCTGCACATCCTTGTGTCCTTTTCATCCTGCAACATCCTTGTGTCCTTTTCTTCCTGCAACATCCTTGTGTCCTTTTAATCCTGCAACATTCTTGTGTCCTTTTCATCCTCCAACATTCTTGTGTCCTTTTCATCCTGCAACATTCTTGTGTCCTTTTCTTCCTGCAACATTCTTGTGTCCTTTTCAATCCTGCAACATTCTTGTGTCCTTTTCTCCTGCAACATTCTTGTGTCCTTTTCATCCTGCAACATTCTTGTGTCCTTTTCATTCCTGCAACATTCTTGTGTCCTTTTATCCTGCAACATCCTTGTGTCCTTTTCATCCTGCAACATCTTGTGTCCTTTTCATCCTGCAACATCCTTGTGTCCTTTTCATCCTGCAACATCCTTGTGTCCTTTTCATCCTGCAACATCTTGTGTCCTTTTAATCCTGCAACATCCTTGTGTCCTTTTCATCCTGCAACATCCTTGTGTCCTTTTCATCCTGCAACATCCTTGTGTCCTTTTCTTCCTGCAACATTCTTGTGTCTTTTCTGACTCCCTATCTTTCATCCTGCAACATTCTTGTGTGGCAGTGTTCTTTTCATCTTGCAATAGTTTGCTCTCAAATCATTTTCGATCAGAGTGATATTTCTTACTGTCTTGCAGATGATGGATTCTTTGATTAAAAATGAAAAGGTGTTCATTCTGTTGCCAGTATACATTTGATTGTACAGCATGAAATTAATTTGAACTTGTTGAAAATATGTATGTTTTGTACAGTGTGATCAAATGGCTTTCATATTGGAGATTTTTACTGAAATGTATATTAGTTTCAGTTCCTTCTCACACGGTGTTCTGAATAGCTTGTGCGTGTGCGTGTGCGTGTGCGTGTGCGCGCGCATGTGTGTGTGTGTGTGTGTATGTTTGTGTGTGTATGTTTGTGTGTGTGTTTGTGTGTGTGTTACGTGCGTGCACATGCGCATGTATGAATTAAGACGTTACAGCAATTTTGTTTTTACTTCTCTCCCCCTTCCTTATGAGTACATGCGAATAGATGAAGAAGGACAATTATTGTGTATGTGTAATATATGTATATATACGTTTCTTGCAGGTGTTGCAAAACTGGAATAAAGCTGATTTGTCATTGATTTGTAAGTGCGTTTCAGATCAGTTGCTAGTCCACTTTGACTCATTACTTGCCATAAGTGTTGGTTGGCCAGCCCACACAACTGTGTAAAATGATAAGGTCTTTGACTCTGTGTAGTATGTGGGCTTGTATGTGTGTGTGTTTGTGTGTGTGTGTGTATGTGTGTGTGTGTGTGTGTGGAGGGGAGAGAGAGAGGAGAGAGAGAGAGAGGAACAGGCAGACAGACAGACAGAGAATCTGTGTTAAATGGGCTATCAGGTCTGAAAAGCATGTGGCTCATAATGAACACGTAGAAAAATACCAGCAACAAAAATGACAGCATTCTCATTACTTGAGTTAATCTACCAAGGATGATATCATTCAGAGAAATAATGCACATATGTTTCTTTTTGCTATAATAGTTTGAAACAGAATTAGTTCGTATGTATCCATAACCAATGCAGATATCGAGAACTGAGATGAAAGCTTTTCTTATAAAGCTTCAAACAGCATTCAGTCATGTTTGCAGGCACATACCATGTGTACTTACAAATGCGTATACACATACGCACGCACACACTCGCGCGCTGCGCGCACACACACACACATATACACACACACGCTTATTGAAGCAATCCTTGAAGTCATTTTCAGCAGGTTTTTCCTAAAAGCGACCTCTCAGATGTTAGAACAGTAATTTCAGTGTGTGTGTGTGTGTGTGTGTGTGTGTGTGTGTGTGTGTGTGTGTGTGTGTGTGTGTGTGTGTGTGTGTGTGTGTGTGTGTGTGTGTGTGTGTGTTGTTTTACGTGCACATGTGTATGTATGCATGTGAATATGCACTCTTTTTAATCTGAGAACACTCACTTCAATCTGCCAATTTCTATTACCTTTATTTTCTTTGCTGCACCTTTCTGTTTAATTTGGTGGACAGATATGTTAAATTACTGTAAATGTTATGTCTTACTAAGCCCCCTGAACAAAACAAATACAGTAGATGTTACAGTTTCTCATGCCACTTGAACAAGGAAGTATGCTTTGAAAAATCTGTTGTTGACAGTTATGAAAAGGTATGTTTTTTACACGCATGGTGTTACAAACGAATCGCTTTCGTTGAATAAATACCGGTAATGTTTGTTGTAAATGTGACAATGAGATTTTGTTAACAGATGTACATAATTATTGATATCTCTGGAATGTTTTATGCTGTGTGAACAATGAGTAGGGCTGTTTAGTGTTTATGTTTTGTGTGTGTGTGTGTGTGTGTGTGTGTGTGTGTGTGTGTGTGTGTGTGTGTGTGTGTGTGTGTGTGTGTGTGTGTGTGTGTGTGTGTAAACATTATGCTGAGAGACATATATAGTGATAAGTTTTGTTTTATTGTTTAAATGATCAATTTGAAAATAAACAAAGCAAAATGACCAACTTGTGTTTGTTTTGAATTGTTAATTTACGAGAGAGGGGTGGGGAAAGTGAAAGAGAGCGAGTGTGTGAGGAAGATATACATACATATATACAAAAAAGTTCCAACAAGTTTAGCTCTCTCACTTGTTTTGTGTTAGGGGCATGATAAGGCCACATTAAACATGCAACAATGAAAATCAATATACAAATACAATAGAGATGCAGAAAAACATGAAAATATGAAGAAGTTGGGTACGTTATGACAGACGTTTCACACACACGCGCGCAGCGCACACACACATACACACACTACACACACACACACCACACACACACACACACACACACACACACACACACACACACCACCACGCACCACACACACACACACACGCACACACGCACGCACACACACACACACACACTCACACACATACACACGCACGCACGCACACAAATACACTTCCACATGCAGCATGAATACACATGCACTCACTCACAAATGCTTACACCACAAATAACTGTTAAACACACACACACACACACTTTACATTGATGATAAAACTCGCGATGTTGAAAATAAAGGCATTTGAAATATCGCTTGGCTGTCTTCATGAGTGAAGAAGGTCCATCCTAAAGGCACGTAGTTTTTACTCGCCTGTCACGCGAGGTGATCCGGGTTCGTTTCCCGGTTGATGCACGATCATCTTCGCTGGCTCGCTGGTAGAGCCATGGACTCAAGATCTGATCTCTTGAGTTCAATCCCAGCCCGCGGCATTAAAAACTGGCCTGTTCGCTGCCCTGTTCCTATTGTTTCCATCGTTCTGGTGGTGTCAGCTTAGTGTTTGATAGGTCCTTCTCTCGTTTTCCCCGTTTCAAGACCTTGCCAGCGCATAGGGTTTTGTGAAGGCTCAGGACATCTGACAGATAACTGCTGGCGGATTTGGGTGGATCGCATATGGAGCTGTCCGAGCGCGGTGAATCCCTCTTGAAATAAAGTCCAATAACTCTGATAACTCCAACAGATACTGCATGGAAATGAGACCTGTGGCCCTACGTTATATTTCCGACGATCCCTCCGTCATGTAGTTGTTCAGTGCTGTTTAAATTGTTAATGCTTTGTGTGCAGCAGACCATCAGCAGCAGCCTCTGTTGCGGACGATATCTTCCCAGTTGCTGGTGGTGTTGCTGCCGCAGTTGGCCATCTCAGAGTATCCTTGTCACAGACATCTTATATAAGATGTCTGTGTTCCTTGTATCGCTTTAGTGGTCTTGGCTAACCTGATTACTGTGTGCTTGCTTCTGCTCAGTCTCTGTACAAAAGCATCTTTGAGAAGTGACCAAAGACGTTATAAATAGAACTTTTTTTTTTTAATGTCTTTGGATGTGACTGTCTTCCATACAGGACATGTCCTGTCCGATGAAGCTGGCATTTGATGAGTAAAAGCTGTGTACTTTGGCAAACAATTCTGCAAAACTTGAAGGTTGGATACTCGAATTTTTGCTATATGATATTGTAGATCTTGTGCAGATCTCTTTGATGGAACCATTCCAGCTATTGAAAGTGTGTTTGATAGAGAAAGATAGTTCCAAGTATCGCAGCAGTAAAGCCGGACGTTCGGGACTACTGTTCTGTACACAGCAGTCTTTTTTTGCGAGCCTGGTGCCATAGTCTTGCTACAGCCTCTTGGTCAGTCTTCCAAACGCACAGTTGGCCCTGGAGGTGCACAGTGCTACACAGGCAGTTTACGTCAAGAAATCCGCTGCTCGCCGTACGACCACTTAGCATGAATTTGACAATCGGAGAAGAGATGGGTTTTGAGGTGCTGTTTGACAGTAAGCAGACAACTGCTTTGTCTTTAAGACAATAGGAGGTTGTAGTGAAATGTAGCCTACATATCCGTCTGTAATGTAGGCTCTAAAGAAAAACAACAACAACAAAAACAAGAACGAACTGGAAACGGATGAAAGTGCATCCAGCCCCCAGTAAAACCCTTTGACTACCGCACCCTAGCCACCAGCATTCTGCATTGTCAACCATGCTAGCAAAGCAAAAACTTAATCCTTTGACTGTCTCACCCTACCCACCAGCTTCCTGCAGGAATCTGATGGATAGGGTGACGCAGTCAAAGAGTTCAGTTTTTGCAGTTGGTGGATAGGATGTAAGAACATTGCTGCAAAAGGGAAAATTGGAAAATGTCAAGATGGAGATGGAAAGGTTTAACATCAATATTTTAGGACGAGGGGAAGTGGGATTGAAGGGAATAGACATGATAACATCAGGTAAGCGTAAAATTATACATTCTGGTGGAGACACACATGAAAGAGGACTAGGCATCATAGTTGACAGTGACAAGTCAAAGACTATCAAAGGATACTGGGCTTTGTCAGATGAGTTTTATTAGTTAAATTGGATTGCAAGCCATTTGATATGAACATCATCAAAGTATATGCACCAACATCCGCAAGTACTGAGGAAGAAACTGACAATTTTTATGAAGTATTAGAGAAGACAAGGCTCAGCATAAATCACAGGACATTACAGGAATTAATGGGAGATTTTACTGTTAAAGTGGGACAAGAGAGAGTGGATGACATAGTTGGGCCTCATGGCCTAAGCACACAAAATGAAAGAGGAGAAAAACTTGCTGATGGGCACAAATAAATGAATTATAATAGGAAACACTTGGTTGAGAGCCTAACAGAAGAAATGACATGGATGAATCAGGAGACATATGAAACAAATTGATTAATCCTGATAAACAAAAGATTTAAAGAAATTTCCTTATGATAGCAAAAAACTAAAAGAGCAGACTGCAAAGCAGACACAGTCCTGTAATGGAAAATTTAGCTGAAGCAAAGAAAGAGAAAAAGACAAAAGTAACGTCAAACAAAATCTGGACTCTAAAGACGTGAAAATTTTAAATGTTTAACGAAATCAATGGAAGCAAAGTGCAAAGAAATATAAGACCGAACAAAACATATCCTCCGTTTATGTACAGAAACATTGAAGAAATTGCCCACAGGAAAACAAGACATGCACGTCAACTGGTTGCTTAAAATCTAAAGATGGTAGGCCTGCGATTATTATGGAAAAAAGACAGAATATGAGACATATAGGAAGAGTAGTTAAAGACCTTTTTGACGATGACAGAAACGAAGAACGCATAAGAAAAAACGTTGAAGGACCACCCGTAATGAAACATGAAGTTAGAGCAGCAACGAAAGAGATGAATCCGGGAAAAGCCCCAGACCAGACAGTATTACTATAGAAATGATTGAGGACCTAGATGAATTTGGTATTGAAAAATAACAGTACTCCTAAATAACCTTTATGACACCGGAAAAATCTCTAACGACATATCGAAATCAATTTTCATTGCACTTCTAAAGAAAGCAGGGGCTAAAGAATGTGAACTCCATCGCACAATCAGTTTGATGAGTCACGTAACAAAAATTCTATCAAGAATAATCATGATGAAGACAAGGAACATAATCAAAAGAGAAATAGCAGAAGAACACTGTGGATTCGTCGAATGGAAAGGAATTATTAATGCTATATACATCCACAGAACTATCATAGAGAGGTCAGTCGAGTTGAATAAGAATTTATGTTTATGCTTTGTTGATTACACTTTCTATCTTCTTCTTGCCTGGTCGAATAAGCAGTCCCGGACCAACTGGCGATGTTCTACCAGGACGGGGCGGGACAGCAGGTGGCGTGTTTGATCTCCACTGAAATACCCTATATGTCCTATGGTGGGTTCATCCTGCGGTTAAGAGGCGCAGTATAAACTCTAGCCCAGGGTGGGACCCCTGGCTAATCAATCCCCCCTGTGCTTCCAGGGCAGGACATACGGACCAGGAGCTAAGGGCGGGGTAACCCCTACAGAAAACCTAGAGAGCTGAAGACGGAGAAATGGAGCCTGTATGGCGCTCTCTAACAAATCACCATGCCACGCACCATCGCACAATGTTGATTACACCAAGGCTTTCGATCGGGTAAGACACGAAGAATGTATTAACCAACTAGAAAGGCCCAATATTGATGGAAAAGATCTAAGAATAATCAGAAATATGTATCTGGAACAAACGGCAGCCATGAGATTAGAAACCGATATAAGCTCTTTTCAAAATATCAAGAGGGGTTCGGCAGGGATGTATTCTGCCACCAGGTTTGTTTTCATTTTACAGCGAAACCATCCTGAGAAACCTAGAAGAATGCCCTGGGTTAAAGATGGAGGAAAAATTACAAACAATCTTTGTTACGTAGATGACACTGTTCTAATTGCAGAAAATGAAAAAGGTCTACAAAATCTTGTGAATATAATAGAAATAGAAATAAAAAAATAAAGGGCTTCAGCTAAATAGCAAGAAGACTGAAGTCATGGTAATCAATGAAAAACAAGTAATCCCCTCATGCAAAATAGCAGCAAATGGCACAACATCGAGACAGATTGATAAATTTAAATATATGGGAACAGTCATCTCACCAGACAGCAGATGTATATCAGAAATAGCTAGCAGAATCGGCCAAGCTAAAACAGCATTCAAGAAAATGACAAGCATTCTTACCAACAAATGCCTATCAATAAACATCAAGAAGAGAATTCTTGGGTGTGATGTAGAACCGATACTGTTGTACGGATGTGAGGCATGGACAGTCAACACTCAAAGTCAGAACGAGATTGAGGGAACTGAAGTGTGGTTTCTAAGAAGAATGTTGAGAGTTCCATGGTCAGCAAAGAAAACGAACGAGACAATCTTGAAGGAGGTAGACACAAGAAGACCACTATCAATGAAGAAGATTAGGACAAGACAAGCAACATTTAGAGGACATTTTATAAGGCAAGAGAAATCAGAGCACCTGGTCACAACAGGAAAGCTGGAGGGAAAGAGAGTACCAGGTAGACCCAGGAAGAAAATATCCGACGGACTTGCAGAGTGGCTGTGGACAGAGAGGGTGGGAGATGTACTTGAAACGACAAGGGATAGAAACATATGGAGGGCCATATCGGCAGGGTACATGACGATGATGTTGATGGATAGGATGGGGCAGTCAAAGGGATAAAATTACCACACCAACAGACTGCACAACCATATGCCAGAAATGAATCCCAGAACAACACAACACATAGCCTCCATCTCATTTATACATTTTCATCATTGTGTGTGTGTGTGTGTGTGTGTGTGTGTGTGTGTGTGTGTGTGTGTGCGTGCGTGCGTGCGTGCGTGCATGTGTGCGTGCGTGCGTGCGTGCGTGTGGTGTGATGTGTGTGTGTGTATGTTGCGTATGTGCGTGTGTCTCTGTGTGTGTGTGTGTGTGTGTGTGTGTGTGTGTGTGTGTGTGTGCGTGCGCGCGCGCGCGCGCGCGTGTTGTGTGTGTGTCTGTGTGTGTGTGTGTGAGTGAGTGTGTTTGTGTCTGTGTGTGTGACTCTGTGTGTGTGTGTGTGTGTGTGTGTGTGTGTGTGTGTGTGTGTGTGTGTGTGTGTGTACGTGTTCATATATGTGGGTATATGTTTCCGTTTGCTTTAGTGTGTGTTTATGTGAAAGACTGTTTTTCTTCCTTGTATATTTTTATGGACCAGTGTTACTATGATTTGTTTCTAATACCATTCATGATCTGTTGCTATATTTGATGTATTATGTTTATGCTGTATTGGCGCATTGATGTGTGTATCCGATTGTGTGCAATCTGTGCAGTCATGGCAACCTTCCGTCCTATTTTATATGTTATTCTTTAAATCTATTTCCATTTCAAAACAAGTGTGACTGCCCGCGTTCAAACAAACAAGAACCAGAAGAGAGAAGAAAAAAACATGAAAAAAGAATCAGAACGCGTATTTAATAAACCTTGTCTGGTTCTGATTCTTTTTTCGTGTTTTTTTTTTTCTGGTTTCTATTTCCTTTGTTCATCTTAGTTATTTGAAGAGCCACGAGCTATCTTTTACATTGACTTTATGCCCTATTCATTGATTATTGTTTTTGTTGTTATCAAATTTCTTTGATCTATGATTTAGGAGAATCCCATTTACCATTCCATGTTGCAGGAGTCTGCGTAGTGTTACTTTTTAGACGGGACCAGTGTTTGATTGGTGATGGCTCTTGTTTCTTCATTTCATGGTGGATTTTTGGCCTGTGCATCTAACTATACAACCATACTTTTCCCGTCTTGGGTTCCCCCATTCTTTTTAAGACCAATGCAAGAGAAGTAACCACCCCATTCACCAACATACCTGAGTTGCCTGCCCTACAATGTGACCTCGTTCTAAAACACCGGCATCATGGAGGCCATCATATCACGACCTGTAACAATGTTTATGCCACAACTGTGAGTTTGTGTCGTTTTGACTGGAAAAATGCAGTAATTGTATTGTGTTTATTACGGCCTGCCCATAATTTTGCTGATTTATCATCTATATGAATCTGTTCGTGTTTTCATTTAATGTAGAGTGAAAGTAGAGGTCGCGAGTTCGTAGCAGACGACTTTGAGACTGGCACAGTGTCAGTGCTCAATCGAGTTAATGAGAGTGAAAGGGTGTCTGGTGAAAACTTGAAGTGCTTGTTGGCACAGACACATACAATTAAAAAACGAGGGAGAAACACAGACGATAACAAGACACAACAGTTTGACAGTGTTTAAATTAAATGATTTATTATTGTTAATTGTAAATTGTCCAGTTTGTTGATTGTCATGAGTTGGTTGATTGTTCGTTGTAGATTCTATTCATAGTTGATGTTTCGTCCTAAATAATATTATAGATTGTAGGCTACTCAGTGTACTACCACACAACCTACATAAACATGTACACTTGTCAGTAGTAACAAACATAGTATCTATAGGCCCCTAATTCATTTAACAATGCCACTGCTATTAAATAGCTATAATACTCAAAATAATATTCATAATATCACATCCCATTGTGTGGTAGGGCCTACACAAATTAGTTGACTAAGCATGAAAGTATTGAAATGTGTGAACAGTATTGTATGCATATGGACTGCACATCCAAGACAACTAACACTAGTAACAGTAGATACTAAGATGAGAGTAGATGAATCCACCTATATTAATAAAATGTATAGGCTTCTCCAGTCTGGAAAAGAACATTGATCATTTGTGGACAGTACATTTACCTCAAACCAAATAAAATACATTTTTAGAAATAAGAAAAAGAAACAGACTTGAAATTCTGCATTTGAAAGTGTAACTACAAGTCAGTGTTTTAGAAATGAACTACCCTTAAATTGCTTAATCCACTGAGGAAGGCTTACGTCTTTATGATATGACACTGGACTGAAGCCAGTCACTGCTGTTCCAATCCTTCCCTTTAGTTGCTGAGCCGAGTGCGCTGACCTATGCGTGACCCGACCATGATGCCTGCCTTCCCTGGGCAGATTGATTATATCTCGCCTGTCAGCAGCCATAGCTGACATCTGGTGTTTAACTGGGGGAAATGGGTATGACTTTAAATGCTACATTTTTTTTAAAGCACTTTAGCCAAACTAGAGTGTATTGTAGATAGCTGGATGGCCAGAACCACGAGCTTTAAAATGACACCAAACACGAATATGTTTGACTGTCAAAGCAGACTGCAGTGTTAGTTCAAATACATGCACAATCACAAGTACGGAGACGGATAATTTCCGATTTCACAAAATTTTGCTGTTTTAAACCGCCGTTATTGTAGTCCTGACAGTTTTCATGCACACAGAACAACATGCCACACAAACTACAGCATGCCAGCATGCACCTCCACTTACTTGAAAGTTTTCGACCTGAACCTGAGAGGAGAGGTGCGCGTTTTAATTACTCCACAGAATTGGGGTCAGGAGGTTGGTCATCACACACTGCTGGGTGCGTGTTGAATGCAGGTTGAAGTTTTAACACAGTAAGGAATAGTGTGTACACTGAACTGCGCATGTCAGTCAATTTGTTGTGAGCTTCTCTTTCTCTTGGCTGGCCTTCCTCCTTTTGTTTGACTGACAAACACGGAGCAAACGGAACACTGGTGAACAGACAAGGCTGCATCAAAGTTAACCCACATCGGTGCCGCCTTCTCTACGTCAGACAGACTGGTTTTCATTATTGTTTTCGATGGAACAGACGACATCTTCAGTTTTCTCAGCCGTGCATAGCACTATGAGCACATACTGACAGAGAAGGGAGCCCTGGGTTGTTGTTTTTGTTGTTTTTTGTTTGTTTTTTTTGCTGGAACGCCCACCACATGCTCGACACAAAGGCTGAAGTCTCTCATTGTGCAAAAATGCAATGTGTTCATAAACAACAGCCATTGTTCAATTCTACGCACAACACTTAACACTAATACATAAGGAAAGAACTACGATCAAAACAACAAAACTGTTCAGTTCTCTCACAACAGTGCTCTGAGTACAAGACTGAATGATGTGATGTTCAAAGCAGATTATAGTGAGTAACTTATCCTTAAACTTTCACTCAACTTCATACACATCAACACTTCAGCATCACATATATATTTGGAAACCAGTCTCCAAGTCAACGCACGCCAAAAAAAAAAAAAAAAAAAAATAAAAGATGAAATAAAACGAGAACAAAAGGATGAGAAAACGATAAAAAAAAAGAAAAGGGGGCGGGGGGGAACAAAAAATCAGTATCAGTGGAATTCGAAGTTTCAACACGTGAAGAATACACGTTTTAACAAAAAAGCACAGCAGCTGAACACATAGTCACTGCAAAAATTTGTAGATTACAAACTTCAGCCAACGGTACAAATTCTAATTCTTAGACGTAACGCGGGCACTTAGAACAAACTTGTAAATCACAAAAAATCAACATCCAGATATCTTAAGTTCCGTGTCTACAGACAGGAGAAGATCGGGTGAAATGATCAAGTTTTAATACAGACAAAGAAGGGATTCATCCGCAGCTACTGCCGTGACCCTGTCTCGAACCCGCATCCCACCCCTTCCCCCACTCTGGAATGCCAGGCTTTGCAGGCCTACAGCTGCCGTCCGCAGGTACACTAAAGAGAACGATTTGGCCAGTTTTGCACAGCCGTGCAGTGTTTATGCATACATGTAGATGACCCAATACAAAGGCTTGTGCTTTGCAGCTTGTTTGGCCTCTCACCTTAAGCATGTAAGCATCACAAAGAGCAATTTATTTATCTTTGGTATGTATCTTGCATAATGTATAATGCATCTCAGTGTGTTTGATTTTTACAGGATTCAAGTGAGAGGGATGGCCACGCTTAAAGATAGTAAGTTACATGTTACCCTTAATTGTTTTTAGCAATTATATTAAATACCATTTTACCACGCACTGTATAAGGCCTACATGTTTTCACATTAAAACTTTCACACACACATTCAGTTGAAAACGTTTTATATGATTGACCTCTTCTTGAAAAAATTCCTTACCAATATTGTAGGCTATGTATTGTGATATTGTGGTTATGATTTTGATGATGATGATGATTGTTATTACAATTTGTTGTTGTTATTGTTACTATTAAAAATTCATTTTATGTATGATGCTATCATCTGAATTCATTTGGACTCACTGCGCGCTACGCATAATCAGACTTTCTAGTGTAGCATAGAGAACTCAGACTGTTAGGTGATTTGAGCACATTCCACCATGTGTGAAGTTCACCAAGAACAACTTGTTTCTTCGTTTATCCATCCGTTTGCACCATCGGGAGTGTTGCAGGAAGAAAGAGCCTTCTGTATGTGGCTAGCTGGAAAACCTGGCTCGTTGCGATGCCATGGGACATCAAAAGTTTTCTTGACACCACTGATCCATGTCTTTTTTGGTCTGCCTCTGGCTTTGTATCTAGTTATTTGCATGCTATATGCAGAATGGGCCAGGTGGGAGATCTGCATTTGGATGGTGTCCTAACCATTTTACTTTCTTCTGTTCTGTGATGGAGCATTGATAACCGAGAATAACAATAGATAATAATATGAAATCAAAAATAGGTAATGGTATCACTAGTACAGAGAAGATGTAAGGAAGAAAAATATAGATTAGAATTGCACAAGCCTTTCATAATACACACGCTCATGAAACACACACACACGCGCGCGCGGCACACACATTTGGTACACCTCTGTCTTTCCAGATGTTGTTGAGTTGGACCAGGAAACACACCAAGAATCCTTGCAGATTTGCTGAAGGTTATTGTACAGTCTGAGATAACCATGGTCTCCATGGTTACTTTTTTAAAGTTTGAATGTGTACCTATGTAGGCAGCGTAAATGAGTTATATTTTTTCTTCACTCATTTTTTAGCTTTAATGCAGACAACTTAATGTATTTCTGATTTCACTAGTAGTGCTCGGGGAAAGCAGAGCAGTGCAGTTGTGAGTCATCAGGACAGAAGTGATAGAGCGCTCATGATTGTTTATTATCAGAGCTAAATGGTAATGATTATGACTACAAAGTGAAGAGAACAAGGCCCTAAGCAGAAGCCTGTGGGACAAAATATGGCAGCAAAAATGGAGCTGACCTAATGTCCAGCTGCCCAGTTTTGTAATATGCTTCAGATAATGATAATTGAAAGGGAATATAATTGAATTTAAATACATTTTTCATGAAAACTTTTTTTTTTTTAAATTTTTTAAAGCGAAGATAACATATTTAAAACATTTATTCTGTTGTAGTTCGCCTTCGTCTGAAGTCTGTCACCAATATCCAGAAAATTACAAAGTCTATGAAGATGGTGTCAGCAGCCAAGTATGCCCGGGCAGAACGAGAGCTGAAACCAGCACGCTCCTATGGGGCTGGAGCCAAAGGTAAAATGTTTACATTTGTTTTCAAGGCAAGCTGGTCTTTATATCTTTTTTTCATTTCATCATTGAATTTGTGCCATTAATCACTCGAAGCCAAGTGACCTTTTTGACTGTTGTCTTAACCTCTTAGCTGTCAGATATTTGCTTCCCCCGTGGGCTCTTTCAGTATAAATAGTATCCCCACCTTCTGGAAATTCTGTGCTAGAAATTTCCTCTTTTCTATCACTCTGTTTCTTTCTTCCTCCTTTCTTTCTATCATTTCTTCCTATCATTTTCTGCCTTGCTGGTCCATTCACCTGTATGTGTTCGATAAAGTCTTACGTACTTTTTTCTTAGGGTTGATAATTAGTAGGCCTACATGTATTAAATGCATTTTTGGCTTTGCAGAGGGGAGATATGTGGAAGTACTTTTAGGTAATTTAGGCCTGTTTTTATGTAGCCTATGTTGTGGTGTCCTTGGGTATGCTTAAGTTTGTATTCAGGTGTGTTTTTTAAATCCGCTGTACAATAAATTGGCGGAGTGGTCGGCGCCGGGGGCGTGTTCTTGCATTGTGTGTGCAAATGCAATGATATGTGTGCTTGATTTTTTCGTGTTTTTTTTGTTTGTTTTTTTGCTGTTGAAGTTTTGTATGTTTTGAAGCAGTTTTAGTCCTGATAAGACTCTACACAGTCAGCTGGGCTTTAAACAAACAATAACAGTAACCCAGTTTGAATCATTCTTGTTTAGAGCTACATGAACCATTCTTGTTTAGGGCTACTTGAACCATTCTTGTTTAGGGCTACTTGAACCATTCTTGTTTAGAGCTACATGAACCATTCTTGTTTAGGGCTACATGAACCATTCTTGTTTAGGGCTACATGAACCATTCTTGTTTAGGGCTACATGAACCATTCTTGTTTAGGGCTACATGAATAGTTCTTGTTTAGAGCTACATGAATCATTCTTGTTTAGGGCTACACTCCAAACTCTTTTTAACTCGATGCACATTACACATACGGTAATCAGTTTTCAGTGGACCTCGGAGAATTCAGGCTGTTAGATCAACTGACCGTGTTTGATTCTTTTGTTGCATGTTCAGAAGGTGTGCGTGCTGGATGTTTTCATGTTTCTACAAGAAAGCTGGAGGGAAAGAGAACACCAGGTAGACCCAGGGAGAAAATATTGGACGGACTTGCAGGGTGGCTGAGGACAGAGAGGGTGGAAGATGTGCTTGCAGCGACAAGGGATAGATGTATATGGAGGGCCATGATCGCCAGTGCCATACGGCAGGGCGCATGATAAGACAGTGACATGACGTATTTTTAACAGGCATACTTGCTATTCTGCTTGAGGGTTTAGGCACTGGCAGATCTGCACACATGTTGACCAGGGAGATCTGAAAAATTGTCACCCTTTACCTGCCAGGTGGAGGTAGCCTGTCAAGGCGGATCAAACCCAGGATTGGAAGTCTGATGTTTACTCACTTGATTGCCATGCCTGTCATTACAACTTGTATTATATTTAAAACTTGTTCTGTAATGTTTTCTTTCATCAGCATTCTTTGAGAGAGCGGAGTTGGAACAGGACAAGACACAGCCCAGCCAGATGATTGTAGTGATGTCATCAGATCGTGGTCTTTGTGGCGGTATCCACTCTGGTATTTGTCGTGAGCTGCGTGGCATTCTAGGTGAACGAGGTCCTGGCGTTGAGACAAAGCTTGTGGTCGTCGGTGATAAAGCGAAGTCTATTTTACAAAGGTCAGTGATCTTGTGTGTAAAAGCGAAGCTGTTGTTATTGATGTTTGATTAAAGCCCAGCCGACTGCGTAGAGCCATATCAAAGCTATAACTGCTTTAAAACATACAAAACTTCAACAGGGAAAAAAAACAACTGAGTAGGCCTACACATATCAGTGCATTCGCACACATAATCTAAGGATGTGCCCCTGCCGTTGACCATTCCGTCCAATTTATCACACAGGGGATTTAAAAAACATACATGTATACAAATTTACGTATACCTAAGGACATCAAAACATATATAAAAACAGGCATAAATTAGGGCCTACCTAAAATTTCATCCGCATATCTCACCTCCCTAAAGCCAAAAAAGCTCTCAACACATGTACGCAATTATCAGTCCTAAAGAGAAGTACGTAAAACTTCATCAAACATGAACAGGTGATAGACCAGCAAGGCAGCAAATGATAGGAAGAAATGACAGACAGCAAAGGAACAAGGCAGAAACAAAGAGAGTGACAGAAAAAAGGACATTTCTAGCACAGAATTTCCAGAAGGTGGGGATACCATAGCCCAATTTTTTTTTTTTTTTTTTTTCTACAGAACCTACAAAGACAACTTTCTGATGACCTTCAACGAGTATGGCAGGAAGTCACCAGTGTTTGCCGATGCTGCTTTGGTAGCCAACGCAGTCCTTGATGCAGACTACAAGTTTGATGTGGCTAGCCTTTACTTTAACACGTTCAGGTAAATATTGCGTGTCTGTCTAACTGGTTATGTCAGAAGTTTATTTCAGGTTAGTTGTCTGGTTGTGTGTGTGTGTGGGGGGGTGTCTTTGACTGGAAGGATAGAGGGAGAAAAATGTGTGTGTGGGACAGGGAGGGAGGGATCGATTATTTTTTCCGTTGTGTCCAGCACATCAACACTATGCATTGTCATACAAAGTAACAGTGATTTTCTGTGGTCACAAACACAAAATCATCACAGACAGTGAAATGCAGTCCTCCTTGCATTTTAGTATTTAATCCTTTGACTCCCGCACCCTGTCCAGCATCTTGCATTGTCAACCACGCTAGCAAAGCAAAACCAGTGTCGGTGTAGCCAAATGAAGATGTCAGTCTTGAGATCATGCCATTATGATCAGTCGTATCAAAATTTACTGCTGAAAGATCTGAAAATGACAGAAAGGACACCTTTCCATTATTAAAAGCCAGCTGAAGATCATGTAGGCCCTACTTCGTACTGCTTTTAACAAAGCAGTTACTGGGAAACTGAGCAAAAAAAATGTTTGTTTTAGATTATCAGGGGCTAGATTGGACTTCTCAATCAGGTAGTTGACAAGGGCATGCTAAAAGTTTTGTGGCACAATATTTGTAGTCTAAGAAGCATGATTTCAGCTACCATTACTGCCTCAACATGGTCGGAAAGAATTGAAACCCAAATGAGGTCAAGTTCACAGGAATTTTTTAAATGCTGCAAGAACTTTTGTCACTTGTTCTGGATCATCTGGTTGAAATGATCTAAAGGGATGCCAAAAGTAAAAGTGAAAGATGAGAGTTGGAGCAACTAGAGAATGTGCACTGATCTTAGATTTTCAGTGTATTGTAGAGGCACTGTAGATATGTTTGAGAACATGTAAATGCTTGTATGGCTGAATTTGCTGATCAATAAGTTTAATTTTCAGCTCTTTGTATCCCCATGTCTACCTGCTTTAAATGGGAGTTGAAGGCAAAGAGATCAAAAGAACCTTGTTAACAGATCTACCGCTCTTATAACAGGTCTACCACTCTTTTCATTCATTCAAAAGGTGATTAGTAGCCATTAAGAATGTTGGGTATATAATTTTGCAAGCTCAACCACTGATTTTTTTTTCAGGTCAGTGGTGTCATACCGAATGACCGAGCTGCCCATCTTCAACCAGGACCAGGTTGCCAAAGCCGACAAAATCAATCTGTATGACAGCATTGATAACGAAGTTTTGCGCAGCTACAATGAGTTTGCTCTGGTTTCCCTGATCTACTTTGCCATGAAGGAAGGAGCATGCAGTGAACAGAGCTCACGCATGACTGCCATGGACGCTGCCAGCAAAAATGCTGGTAAGTTTAGCGTGTGTGTGTGTGTGTGTGCCTGTATGTAGCCTATTTTGTACGAACTACTGAGTATCTGATTTGTAGGCCTACTTGAGTAACTTGTCTGTTTATCAGATTACCTTACACTGGATTCTTTTGATGAAAATACCCAGTGTTTATGGTTTTCATATTATGTAGTTGTGTTGATTAACTGTTCTGGACAGCCAAAACAAGTGTGACAGCCTGCATTCAAGCAAACAGGAACCAGATAAAACATGAAGAAAGGATCAGAATGCATATTTGATACAAGACAGGCGCAAGTTTTTGGCCAGCTGGCTTTTGTCAGGCTTAGACGTAAGATCACAAACGAACAAACACCAAATAGTTTTAGCCCAGGACTCTCTTCAGGATAAAACACTATTGATAATGCATGACCTCTTTTCAAATTGCAGAATTCATCTCACTTCTGCTCCGACATCATATTTACTCACAAACACATTATAATGTCATTTCAGTAATTTAGTCCGTTTCTCTGAATGAAGCAGCGGGGAAGTTTCAGTCTTTTTCTCCTAATTTTTGTATTTGGTGTTTGTTCGTTTGTGATCTTATGTCTACACTTGACAAAGGCCAGTTGGCCAAAAATTTGCGCCTGCCTTGTCTGATTGTATTAAATACACGTTCTGATTCCTTTTTCATGTATTTTCTGGTTCCTGTTCTGACAGCATTCAGGTTCAAATATTCTTGATGGCAACAAATACATCTTTACTGAAATGGTGCTTGTTGCACTATAATAGAATTGAACCAGGTTTGTTTGTTGATTGGTTTCTGAACAGTTAGGTTCAGTAAACTCAACTGATTACTGCATGGTGGTCTTTACAAATTGGTATGCTTTTGACATTAACTGTAAAAGAACAGAATACAGTACAGTTGTCTCTAGAGAAATAGCATTGAGTTTTGTCTTCACTGGAACTGAATACAGTACACACTTGTCTGATTCAAACCAGACTGCGGCTCAAAGGTAGTATGGATACAGTTGTCCTAATACAGAAACCAGTTTGATTGCAGGATATAACTGTCAGAGCACTCATCTATCTTAACCCTTTGACTCCCATAACTGTCCACCTGCATCATGAACCATGCTAGCAAAGCAAAAACTTAACCCTTTGACGCCCACACCCTGTACATTTGCATCCTGCATCATGAACCATGCTAGCAAAGCAAAAACTTAACCCTTTGTGACTCCCTCACCCTATCACCATCTTCCTGCAGGAAGTTGGTGGATAGGGTGAGGGAGTCAAAGGGTTAAGTTTTTGCAGTCAGTGAACAGGGCACGAGAGTCAAAGGATTAACACAATGGTCTGGATTTACATGTGCAGGGGAAATGATCGACAAGCTGACACTGACATTCAACAGAACCAGACAAGCTGTGATCACAAAGGAGCTCATTGAAATCATCTCTGGTGCTGCTGCTTTATAGAACTTCTCAGACATCCGTCACTTGCAGAATCCATCTACACCTCGGTCCCCACATCCTGCTGGCAAAGGAAAACCTTTGAGAACGAACCAGGCTCTAGTTTCTAAGCTCCAACATTACTACAACCCTTTGACTCCCACAGGGTGCGGGAGTCAAAGGGATGGCCAGAGTGGTAATAGGAAGATTGGGTTCCCCAGTGAAAATGTGTAACACATCTTTAAATCGACTCCTGGAGGATAGTTGTCAGACTAACTAGTAATGTTACAAAAAGCTGGAGGATAATTGTCAGACTAACTAGTAATGTTACAAAAAGCTGGAGGATAGCTGTCAGACTAACTAGTAATGTTACAAAAAGTTGTTATTAATTTTCTTACCTTTGTACATGTACGTTGTAATTTAATTGGAGAATTTTGATGTTGTAATAAATCATGTATGATTTATTGTGAACTTGTTTGGTCTTGATTGAGAGTCAGTGAACTCGTAGCTACTCCCCAAAACTGTTATTTTCAGTGCTGCCTTTAGTTTTTGTCCTCATTCACTGTTTTTTTTTGGTTTTTGTTTTTGTTTTTTTAAGAAAACAACTGTTGTTTTCCATATCTGTTTTTTCAAAGACCTTAAGACTCAATACATGTCAATGACTTCCACACACATTTCTGATAAATACATGTGCTCTATCTATATCATCACACGTAAGTGACCTGCTTGCACAAAAAGATGGTAAGTCGCTCTTGGCCGACAATGCGGCAGGCCAAGAACAGTGGTGGGGTCTATCTGGGTGAGACTGAGATTTTCACATTGACACTTTGCTAGGCCATTTTTCAACACCAGTATCAGCTGATTTTCCATTCTTTGCATCATAAATGTTATTAATTCGCCTTTTTTTGTGACTTACTGATCGCTTTCGAACAGAAAATCACATCAGAACAAGTCGCTTTTTCGATACCAGCCAACAATAAATCCCTTACAGAACCCCAACATGTTATAATACAGCAATGAAACCTGGCGAATGTCTGTTTTTATGTTGTTGACTTACCACATTTAAAGAGTCCAGTCAGAACGCTTGTAATGGCTATCCTTGTTGTAAACAAAACCTGACTCTTCGATAAACTGTTCTAACTTCAAGGCCATTTTTCTCAAAATGGCTGTTCTGCTGTTTGCTGGATGTCAACAAGCACAACTTCTGCATTTTTTGTTGTACACACTTTGTTCTTAAATCATCAAGAAGATCTTTTTTTTTCTTTTTTTTTTTTCTTTTTCGAGTGATATATTATACATATATATATATATATATATATATATATATATATATATATATAATATATATATATATATATATATATATATATATTTGTATATATATATATATATATATATATATATATATATATATATATATATATATATATATATAAACACACACTTAAATTTTCCAAGACAATCAACAAGAGCACTGACTATTTTCTCCAATATATATATACACACACACAAAATCAATAGCACAAACATTCAACATATCTACTTTTTGTGGAAGCAGGTCACATATAAAACATTTTTCATTTCACCCTGTTCCACTCCACAGAAAAAACAAAAACTCCACATTCATTCATATGCCAATGAAACTGATTATTTCCATTATCTTTTTGTCTTCAGAAATGTCTGTGATTTCACTCTGTCCTTGCGGCGGGCTTTTTTGTGTCTGTCTCTCACCAGCTGAAAGCACAAAGCATGTGATCAGTACAAGTCAAGGGGTGGATATGAATATCACCATCCCACTAGTGTGTGAGCAGTAAATGCTGCTACTTATCCTTCCACCGACATTTTGAGGGTTGACAGCCAGAACCCAGTATCTCACTTTTTTTGGTCAATTTTCAATTTTTTATACTGAACTGTTGCTTTTGATGTGAGCTTTCACTTGGTGGACTTTGTTTTTACCATGATACTGATTTTTGATCGTTATTGATAAAACCAAAAACCAGTTACCTCAAAATGTAAATATAGCCTCTCCTCAAAACCCAGTCAAAAATCGTCTCCTGTAAACTATCAGAAAAGTGAGATACTTGGTTCTGGTTGTCAACCCTCGAATTTTACTCTCCTCTAAAATTCAGGCCCTGGCAGATTTTCTTCCCATGATTACCAGTCTTTTATCAATGGTTCCTCCTCCTCTACCCGACATTTGAAAATGAGGGGTTACCGTTTTTGTTTTTTAAAGCCCAGCCGACTGCGCGGAGCCATATCAGGCCTATAACTGCTTCAAAACATACAAAACTTCAACAGGAAAAGAAAAAAAGAAAAGAAAATGAAGTACACATATCGATGCATTTGCACACATAATCTAAGAACATGCCCCTGGTGTCGACCACTCCGTCCATTTCATCGCACAGGGGATTTAAAAAACACACCTGAATACAAATGTAAGCATACCTAAGGACACCAAAACATATATAAAACAGGCATAAATTACCTATAATTGTATCAGCATATCTCACCTCCCTAGAGCCAAAACTGCACTTAACACACGTACCCAATTATCAATCCTAAGAAAAAGTATGTTAGACTTTATCGAGCACATACGGGTGAATGGACCATTAGGGCAGAAAATGATATGAAGAAATGACAGAAAGCAAAGGAACAAGGCAGAAAAAAAGAGAGTGACAGAAAAGAGGAAACTTCTAGCACAGAATTTCTAGAAGGTGGGGATACTATTTATACTGAAAGAGCCCCCAGCATCCCCGCAGGGGGAAGAAGGGGGGTGGGGTGGACATGGGTTGGGAGCAGAAAAATATAAATGATACTGTTATCTCACATAAAATACC
Source organism: Monoplex corrugatus (assembly GCA_030674185.1). NCBI lineage: Eukaryota > Metazoa > Mollusca > Gastropoda > Littorinimorpha > Ranellidae > Monoplex > Monoplex corrugatus. The sequence continues at coordinate 62,045,693 of CM060312.1, read as the reverse complement.
AATATACAAATGACACTGCAATCTATGAATAAAAAATCAATTATTATAACACACCTATAGTAGTAATAACAGAATTTACAGCCAAATCACACTCATAGTTGAGTATTATAAACTGTCCAATCTGGGTTACTGTGAGCAACCATTTGGACAAATATCTGGCATATTTAGATCTCTGCATATAGGACTACTTACTGGGAAGAGCATGTAACCCAAATGTGTCTGAGAAGAATTACATGTATCACTTAACGGTTAAAAAGGTCTTGCCAAATATTCTGTCTGTAAACACAATGATAGTGGCAATTACTGTTCTTCCATTAACTCTTATTGTCCGGCAAGCCGACTCAGTTGGCTTTCTGTCCAACATGACTGGCTGGCCAGCCGACTCAGTTGGCTTTTTCAGATACCGAACATCTCGATTGTGACTTTTCCAACATCAGCCAACTTTACAGCTTGCTTTATGGCAATAGATATTTCCGCTTTCATTTCACACTTTTCTGTGAAGTAATTTGAAGCTGTTGTTTTTTTGCATCTTCTGCTGTGTTTTGATTTGTCATGGCATCGGGTGGGCGGCGCCCTATGAGACTGACTGCTGAGCAGGCGATAAGATTGTTTCAAGAAACACTGGACGATAGTAATAGCAATAATATCATCAGTGACAGTGATGAGAGTTCTGACGCTCAAATGATGTTGGTTTCTTTGGATGGTGGTGACACTTCAGCAGGGCCTTCTTCAAAGAAATGACGACATTCAGAAACTCAGCTGACATCATATGATCAGTGAAAAAGTCCACAGAATCTGATGATTGCACACTTTTTTTTTTTTTAGTGGTTTTTACTTATTTTTGCATCAAATGATGGTTCTACACTAGAAAATTTGCAGCCACTATAGAAAAGAAAACTCAAGAACAAGTTGTGACATGTGTAACAGCTAAAGTGTCTGGTTTTTGTCATTATTGGGGATGTGTCCTGAAGTCAATTAGAGGTGAAAAGCATCAAAATAAAGCAACAATGACATTTTTTTGGTAGTCAACTAATTGCTGGGATGTCAAGGAGCATCCTGTTTTCTTTGAGTTTGGATGTACAAAGATTACCTGGTCAGTTATAGCACTCTGAGTATCAACCATATAACTGTTTTCTGGCAGTGCTGTAAAATGTGTGTCTGTAATTAGCATTTCTAATTATCTCAATATGACAATAATATCAATGTAACATCATTCACAAGATGCACAATTTTATTCTGAACATGGGCATACCAAAAGGTTAACTGTAGGTTGGATACAGAAAAAGTTACAATTGTTTTACTGACCTGACCCCCTCTTTAACAAGTCGCATAGTGCAAAGCCTTCAGCCAGACTTAAAACCCTTACCGGACAATAAGAGTTAATGGCCAAGAGACTAACGTCAACGACCAGTGACATTGTGTCTTTCTACTACAGTCTACTTAACCCTTTGACTCCTGCACCCTGTCTACCAGCATCCTGCGTTGTCAACCATGCCAGCAAAGCAAAAACTTAGCCCTTTGACTCCCTCACCCTATCCACAAGCTTCCTGCGGGAAGCTGAGGCAGGAAGCTGACGGACAGGGTAAGAGTCAAAGGGTTAAGGTTTTGAAGTTAATGGGTATGGTACGGGAGTAAGAGGGTTAACAGACTGGTGCAGAGACAAAAGACTTTACACTGTTCTGTGCCACCGGAAGAGGGTCCCCTATCAGCTCTATTCTACCACACATTTCCACCATTTGGTTTTAACTCTGTTTTCTTCCTTTATTACAGGACAGAGATGACAAGTTTTTGTTCATGCACAAGTATGTGCACCACCATAACATTTACCTGCATGATTTTTTCCCTTTCCTCTGGCCAATGTTCGAAGAGATCTTCGTAGTTTGGGACGCGGTGGAAAAACTTCACAGCAGCTGCAAATCAACGAACTAAGATAACCAAAACAACAACAACGACAAAACCGTCAAAATATTAAACTGTATAAGTCTGATTTTGTAAGACTTAGTTTTCTTAGACAACTATAATCAGACTTAGTTTTCTTAGACAACTATATACACATATGTCTGAATCATGTCTGGTAACAGTGAAATTTCAACATTATGTCTTCTCAATCAATCTTTGGAGAAAACAAAATGGAGAAAGAGCTTTGGAGAAAAACCAAATGGAGAAAGACCTATGGAGAAAAACCAAATGGAGAAAGAGCTCAAGACATAGGCTGTCCCAGGATCACCCAATAAATAATGAGACCATGTCTATATAGATGTAAAAATAAAAAACTGATCAGTACATTTCTATATTCCTTTACCAATTCCCATTTGCTGGGATGGTTCAAAACGCCCACTGCTAGGCAACCACAGTTGATATGTTGTACCTGCTTCTCCATCTCCATTTGCAAGTCATCTAAATCATAGAAACATACACCACAAACTGGTTTTTCAACTTGTGGAATAGACCAATGTCTGGGAAACCAGTATCTGGCGAATAAGCACAGTGTGGCAGAGCTTTCTAGTGATACAAGGTCATAAGCAATGTTACGTTCTCTGCTTTATGGTAAGATGCACTGTCATGTGATATCAATGGCGAATCTTTAGTGATTTTTTTTTAACTCTTTGAAGATGCGCCCTAAAATGGCTGCTGAAACTATCGAGACACAGTTTTTGGTACTTTTAAAAAAACAACTATGGGGAACAACCAATCATAACAAACCTACCATCTTATGTATATTTAAAATGGTCATTGTGTCTACTTTGTAACTGTGTAGACCGCTTGTTTATGCTTGCTTTCATTTTTTTCTAGTTTACCACTGAAAAAGACATGCAAACAGCTCGCTAAAAAAAAAAAAAAAGATCTGGATGTACACACACATGACTTATCAAACTGCTGCATGTAAATCCATTGAATATCCATGTTACGAAACTGCACTGAGCATGTCACTGGATGTACATCCTTCACTGGAAGTCACTACAAGTTCCTCTTTTATGAATATTCTGTCCCAAAAATGATTAAATACAGGCGTAGAGTCTCGAGCCATTTTAACTCTTCGAAATTCCTTTGTTTGGAGTACCGCGAAAGCAAGCCAAAAATAAATTTCCAACAGTTTGCTATGGTCAAAGGGAAAGAAGTGTAGGTAGAAAAGTGGTTAAATTGTGCTATCAGCATGAAAAAAACAACAACAAAAAGACGGCCCATTAGCTCAGTTGGTTAGAGCGCCGTGCTGATAACGCAGAGGTCGTGGGTTCGACCCCCATGTGGGCCACTGATTTTAACTCACTCGCTTGCTTTCTTACTTGCTTGTTTGCTTACTTGCTTGCTTGCTTCCTTCCTTCCTTACTTACATACCTATGTTTGATTAAGAAAATATTGTCTTCACTTAGTTGACAGACGACTGAGCATTAGGCATTGACTAAGGGGGGTGGTTCTGTCATGTGAGACAAGTTTATATAGGATAGCTATATAGGATAGCTAGTTGTGTTGTGATTCAGACCTTTAATTATTTATTTATTTACTTTATATATATATATGTTCCTTTTTGACGGTAAGATACACACATACACATATCACTTACATGAAACCAAGATTATTCTAGTGGTAGGCTGATAAAATGCCAGTATAAAATATAGACTAGGTAAAACATAGTCTAGGTAGGGCCTCGGGACCTGGCCAGCTCATGGGTTTTTGTGCAGGCTTAAGGCATGTGCCACGGTCACCATACACGTGGCACCTGTGACGTTAGTGCATATGGAATTTGTTCTGAGCGTGGAGACTCATCTTGAGAAAGTGAAACTGTCAGCATAATCTCCCTTACTATAGTATGCAAATTATCTTGGTAAAAAAGATCAGCATCATAATCAAGAGACTGAGCTCTGCAGCCTGAGCTGCGAAGCATCGCCAACAGTTTATAGCTTTTTATGTTTCTTTTGGATTGCAGGTCTTGGCATCTTCATCAGAAATATCCCGTCCTAGTCTTGATTAACAGGTTGTCCCTTTGGAACATGATGCTCTGTCGATACATCCTTGTTGTCATAACAGGTAGTCCCTTTGGAACATGATGCTCTGTCGATACATCCTTGTTGTCATAACAGGTAGTCCCTTTGGAATATGACGCTCTGTCGATACATCACTGTCTTCCAAAGTTGATGGGCCTTGGAGGGACAGGCATGTGCTACTCTTGACGAATTTCTCTTTTAATTCTGGCTTGTACCTTTCAACCCAGTTTTTGCTGAAGGGAACTATCAGATTTAAGAAATTGTAAATTCCAGCCTGCTTTCCCAGCAAACAAAACATTTCATGCTGAAATTAGATTAAACCCTGCCTATAAACAGAGAAATCTTTACTGAAAAATATTTTAAGCCAGTTTTTTGTAATTGTGGTGGTGCCAGCTTCTGTGCCATTTCAATTACTTTCACCCCATCCTGCTCATTTCAGCTCTTAAATACACCACCAGACCTAGGTTTAGTTAGTTGAGGTTGCTGAGCCAGGTACACTTCTTGTCTCTATGACCCAAATCCACAGTAAACATGAAATGAATTCACAAATCAATAACAGAAAAGTGAAACACATACCAGTCACTGTGGTGTAGTGGTTAACGTAACAGAATACCGACTGGAAGGTTGTGGGTTCAAATCCCCATCAGTCCCTTTAAAATTCATTGTGGGATTTTTCGGCTCTAACCGGCACCTACCCAGAGTGGGGCATGCTATGGGCTCACTGGGAAGACTGGGACCACTCAGTCGAGTCTCATCCACTTCATGGATGCGTCACTGAGGGTGTTGCTCAAATGTTCTGACCAGCATTGCAAGTGTCTGTAATCTGCCGGGCCTGGTTGACGCCAGGATATATTAAGATAGCAAGCGTAGAGTACAACCCTGTCACGCTGTCTTAATCCTAGATGGAACTCCATAGCATCATGATTATCATCCTCATCAACATCACTATTATCGCACTGTAAAAAAAACTAAAAAAACTGTGCCAGCTTCTGTGGCCATTGAGGTGGCGCAGAAAATGGGACGAAAGAAACAAAACAAAACAAAAAAGAAAAGAAAAATGAAACACTGGCATGGAAGCATCACTGCGTATGTGATTTCTCACCTATCAATCGGGGGTCATCCCTGGTGACCATCAAGGATGGCTGCTGCTGCTGCTGCTGCTGCTGGGATTGCACTATGTCTCCAACTCTACAATCACACGCACACAAGCACACAGGTAATGATAATTTTAACAGAAAATCTGATCACAGTCACATACAAACATACCTTCTTTTTTACATGAACATAATACAGTAAAATTCACAGGCTAATATCAAAGAGACACAAACAAACCTATCTATATTTTCTTCCATCTGTCTGCTTGTATCATCACAGGTGTTGCAGGGTGGAAAGCTGACCAGACCTGTTTACTCATCAAAGTACCTCTCAGCAGTCATGGTACCCAGTTTTTAGCTATTTTGTGCAAACTGTCTGTAGTCAACCCATTTTCCCATTCAGAATAGCTATGGGAACTGTTAATAGTTGTGTTTTTTGTTTTAGTCAGCCCATTTTCTCATTCAGAAAAACTATGGGAACTGTTAGTAGTTGTGTTTTTGTTTTAGTCAACCCATTTTCCCATTCAGAATAGCCATGGGAATGGTTCGTAGTTTTGTTTTAGTCAACCCATTTTCCCATTCAGAATAGCTATGGGAACTGTTAGTAGTTTTGTTTTTGTTTTAGTCAACCCACTTGCCCATTCAGAACAGCTATGGGAACTGTTAGTAGTTGTGTTTTTGTTTTAGGCAACCTATCTTCCCATTCAGAATAGCGATGGGAACTGTTAGTAGTTTTGTTTTTGTTTTAGTCAACCCATTTTCCCATTCAGAATAGCCATAGGAACTGTTAGTAGCTGTGATTTTGTTTTAGGCAACCTATCTTCCCATTCAGAATAGCTATGGGAACTGTTAGTAGCTGTGATTTTGGTTTATTCAACCCATTTTCCCATTCAGAACAGCTATGGGAACTGTTAGTAGATTTGTTTTTGTTTTAGTCAACCCATTTTCCCATTCAGAACAGCTATGGGAACTGTTAATAGCTGTGATTTTGTTTTAGGCAACCTATCTTCCCATTCAGAATAGCTATGGGAACTGTTAGTAGTTTTGTTTTTGTTTTAGTCAACCCATTTTCCCATTCAGAATAGCTATGCATATGGGAACTGTTAGTAGTTGTGTTTTTGTTTTTAACGTGACAACCGACAGCTTTACAATCACGTGACAACAGAAGGACACCCAGTGTGACTTGTACAATGAGACAGCTAAGGGATCATGCCAGGAAGGCCTTTGCTTTCATCTCAAGTTAATAACGTATAATAAAAATATGACTTGTGATGAAAATGCATGTTTTTATGCTATAATGTAAATGTCACATGAAAATGTGACGTATTTAGTGACAATTACAAACTCATACTCTTTGTGAGATGGCCCTGTTCTTTTCACTCTTTACACCTCCCCCCTGTCCACCATCATCAACTCCCATTCTATAAAACACCACTTCTATGCTGATGACACCCAACTTCAAGACAGTGACTCACCTGATAATATACAGCGCCTGTTGACTCGCACCACTGAGTGTTACTCGGACATTAAGAACTGGATGACACACAATAGACTTCAGCTTAATGATGACAAAACAGAAGCTATCCTCATTGGCACCCGTCAGAAACTTTCTCAGCTGCCTCCTCTTTCTCTCCCATTATGTAACACATCAGTCCCAATTTCTGATTCAGCTAAAAACCTTGGTGTCTGCATTGACTCTACCCTCTCCATGAACAACTTTGTTTCTCAAACTGCCAGATCCTGCTACTATCATCTCCATCGTATAAGGCTGATCAGGAAGTATCTCTCTGTCGAAACAACTGCAAAACTCGTCCTCTCCTTCATAACGTCTCGCATTGACTATTGCAATTCACTCCTGTCTGGTCTTCCTGCCTCCACCATTCACATCCTACAGCGCATTCAAAACAATGCTGCACGCCTTGTACTCAAAAAGAAAAAAGCTGACCACATATCTCCTCTCCTGGCACAACTTCACTGGCTCCCTGTATCAAAGCGCATACAGTACAAACTAGACACCATGTGCTACAAAAGCCTCAATAACGCAGCCCCCGATTACCTGTCAAGCCTACTTGAGATCTATCTTCCCTCACGTACCCTCCGCTCTGCCTCCGATCCTCTGACTTTTCGCTTTCCACGCACTAAGCTCAATACCTATGGTCCACGAGCCTTCTCTGTTTCTGGTCCACTCTCCTGGAACAAACTTCCTCTCTCAGTCCGTCAGCAACCTACTTTTGTCTCCTTCAAGTCCGCTCTCAAAACTCACCTTTTCTCCTCCGCATAAAATCCTAACCTCACTCAAACCCCCCCCCCCCCCTCCCCTCTGCAGCCTGTCTCCGCTCGGAGGGAATCACATGGTTATAATATATAATTGTATATGCTATGCTCTCTATAATTTTCCATTGGTTTTATTCTTGCTTTTATTGCTTTTATTCTTTCTCCCCATTTATAGCCATGCGTGTGTGTGTGTGTGTGTGTGTGTGTGTGTGTGTGTGTGTGTGTGTGTGTGTGTGTGTGTGTGTGTGTGTGTGTGTGTGTGTGTGTGTGTGTGTGTGTGTGTGTGTGTGTGTGCGTGCGTGCGTGCGTGCGTGTGTGTGCGTGCGTGCGTGCTTGCGTGTGTGTCTGCTTCAGCGCTTAGATTTGATTTTATCAAGATTTTGCGCTATATAAATATTGTAATTATTATTATTATTATTAGATACAGATTACAGTGTTGTAATGTAAATGTCACATGAAAATGTGATGTATTTAGTGACAATAACAAACTCATACTCTGTGTGAGATACAGATTACAGTGAACACTCTTGTGAACAGGTCAAGTTTTTTTGAATGTCATTCAGGTCTCTATACCCAGTGAATCATACACATGCACTGAAAACATCCAGAGAACTTCAAAAACTACAGGGTATTTCAATTTTCAGAAACTCAAATGCAAGAGAGTTAATCGAGCCAACTGTTTATGATGCACGAAATCCACATGAACGCGAGAGATCAAGATAACACACTGAGCTGCACACATAGTATTTACCCTTCTGGGAAGTAGAAAAGCTGGCCATTTTTAATCAGTCATACAAAACTATTGCAGATTTTATTATTTTGTGATAAATCTGCTTCAAAATCAGACGTCAAGGACCACTTGTGGAAAACGATTAAACCTGAAGAATCGCACAAGCTCAAACAATGTAAGTGCAATAAGCACATCTTTTTACTGAATGTCACACAATTATACAGACTTTCAATGAACATTTCTGTTTTGAACAGAATATTCTTGCTGAGCCTGGAAAGCCAGAAATCAGAGGTCAAATTCTGGCAAATGCCGAAGTATATCTGAAAGGTAAGTGTTCAAATGTCCATCACATCTATTAATCACAGTTTTCTTTGAAGTCTTTTGAAGTTTTTGCAAGGCCAGCTCAGACTCTGAGACTGACGAATGCATTATCTGTTTCAAAATGTATACTAAAACATACACAGGGGAGATAAAACAGCAAAGAAAAAATACACAGGGGGGATAAAACAGCAAAGACTAGAGGAAAACAGGGAAAACATTAAAGAATGGCTGACAGCAAACCCACACATTTTTCAAATAAAAACACTGTCTTTGACAAGTGTGCTTACATAAATACAACAGCAAAAAGACAGCAGTGCTGGTCTGAATATCAGCAACTTCACCGTCATCATCTTTATGTCAGTGCAGTCATCTCAAACAACTTACCTGAATTGTGTCATTTCCTCATCTTCCTCCTCCTCTTCTTCTTCTTCCTCCTCTTCCTCTTCTTCCTCCTCTTCTTCTTCCTTTTCCTCCGTCTCACTGTTTGATTCTAAACAGCAGAAGAAAGAAATAGGTGTGAATTTAATTTAATTCATGTTACTTTAATTCAACTCGCTGTTGAGGGCCATATCAGGGCTGTCATCGTTAATACTATTATCATTATTAACCTTATTCAAACATGGAAAGACTAAAATCTAGAAGGAGCCTGGAGGAGCATTACCTAGAAAAATGTTTAAAATGGAAAATGAAATCAGTACAATCTGGTAAATTTTTTGGGCAAAATCAACAATAACTGTCACTAAAATGAAATTGGTGCAGTCTGGTTAATTTTGTTTTTTTGCAAACAACAAATGTCAATCATAAAAACCACAGTTAATAATAAATCATGGAATTAGAATGGTAATAATGGTGTGTACATGGCACACATGTATAACTGGTAGGCAACTAATGAAGACGCGTTCACTCACAAACTTTCACACATTCGCACACCAGAAAAAAAAAGTTCTGTGTTTATATGGTCAGCCCTGAAATGAACGGACACTCATTGCTCATAGTTTTCTACAGGTCATAATCACATTTATATCTCCTCTATTTTAAGTGATAGCAGTTAAATAGGTGTAAACTATACTGAGAGTGTCATAAAGAATTGTTTTACAGTCATCATCTGTTTTCAATTTGTATTGATTGCATAAAGCCACAAATTTGATTCATGCAAGTGGCAGGCTCTGCGTACACAGAAACCAGTGCCCGATTTCTTTAGCTCCCCAATTTTTTGTTTGTTGACGGAAGACTTTACGCTTTCAGCAGCAGAAATTCGCTCTTCAGATGACATTACCATGCCACGTTATTATTGTTAATGCCTAAAATTCCAGCTGATGCTTAGAGCCATGTCATGACAAACAACATCACTATCAAAAGCCAAGACTTAAAAACTATCACCACACCAAAACCACATCTGTCACTATTCAACTACAATGAAAAAATGTCAGATCCATACCAGTAACCCCGATACAGACTTTACAGATTCATCCATCTCTCTCAGACCATCTTCCTGGTTTCAAAAAACACTGAATGATGAAGTAGTGCTAAGTCAGTTACATACGAGTCAGTGTTTCCTTACTCATCCTTTTTATTAAAACTAGAATAAATTCCTTGGTATGTGCTATGTGGTGAAAGTTTCAGTATCAAACACCTGTTACTTGATTGCTGCGAAAGGTATGACACCAAACAGAAAAATACACTGTTATTGTCACGAGAATCCTGAGAGGGCTGTAAGACAAAACCATTACACAAACTAAAGATTGCAGATTAATAGATCATGGCTTCACATGTATTATCATTAATAATGGAAATCAAAATATGTGTGTGCGTGCGTGCGTGTGTGAATGTGTGTGGGCGTGTGCGCACATGTACATGTATACGTGTTTTGTTCACAATGCGTTTGTGAAAAAGAAGACAGTAAGAGCAGAAGCCACCCTTATTTTCTCCTAAGCATTCAACAGGAATTCTTTTTTCTGTTGAGCACAGTTTCTATGAATACCTATTGGCAAGATTGTATAATCAGTCTAAGGCATCATTTTTCTAATCAGGCTTCCTGCAGGAAGCTGACAGAAAGGGCGAGGGAGTGAAAGGGTTTAGTTTTTGCTTTGCTAGCATGGTTGACAATGCAGGATGCTGGTGAATAGGGTGCGGGAGTCAAAGGGTTAATCCCGGTCCACAGGTAAAGCTTGGCCTGTTCACTGCCCATTTCAATGCCTTGATCATACTGTTGGTGTGGGTTTAGTCAGTTAATGTTTTATAGGTCCTATTCCACCTCAACTTCTTTCCCATTTCAAGACTTTGCCAAGACATAAGTTTTGCATGGGCTTAAGGAATCCTGACAGATAACTATTGGCAGATACTGAGACAGAGTGAAGCGCACATGGAATTGCGAGAATATGACGAATACCTTTTGAACAAACTCCAAATATGAACACGTGCCCAAACAATCCCAGAATGACAAATGGAAAGTAGCAGAATCCATGTGAGAAAAGCTTAAAAAAGCCAGTGACATGGTTTTACTTATCCATACCAGTGAAAGAAGCCAGTGATATGGTTTTACTTATCCATATCAGTGAGAAAAACTTAGAGAAGCCAGTGACATGGTCTTACTTATCCATATCAGTGAGAAAAGCTTAAAGAAGCCAGTGACATGGTTTTACTTATCCATATCAGTAAGAAAAACTTAGAGAAGCAGTGACATGGTTTTACTTATCCATATCAGTGGAGAAAACATTAAAGAAGCTAGCGACCTGGTTTACTTATCCATATCAGTAAGAAAAACATAAGAAAAAGCCAGTGACATGGTTTTACTTATTAGATATCAGTGAGAAAAACTTAAGAAGCCAGTGACATGGTCTTACTTATCCATATCAGTAAGAAAAAATAAAGAAGCCAGTGACATGGTTTTACTTATTAGATATCAGTGAGAAAAACTTAAAGAAGCCAGTGACATGGTCTTACTTATCCACATAATCAGTAAGAAAAACGTAAAGGAAGCCAGTGACATGGTTTTACTTATATCTTACCGAAAAAGGCGAAGGAGGAGCCCCCACTGAACATTTCTTTCAGATTGTTCACAGGGGGCGCTTCATTGTCTGACTTATGGTCAGGTCTTGTTGGTGCCTCGTCCATCCTTCAACAACAAAAGCAAGATCCTGTTAGGTACCAAAGGCCACTGTAATGTCACTTGTGTATGTCAAATGTTATTGCATTTTACCTATAAATCCTGTTATCTCACTGCTTTCCAAGTATTATGTCCTACAAACAAAGCACTACACAAAATCAGAAAAATGCGCCAAGAATATGTTTACAATACTTGTGCACAACAACAGCAAGCTTGTGCTGTGAATTCAATGACCCTGAGATGATACAATATTCGAGACGATACAACATTCGAATATTGTTCAATTCTCACTCTGTCCAGAAGCTGAGATATATACAGAACATCAGTAAACAATATAAACAGCATCAGTAAACTGTGTAAAAAAAAATGAAGGAAAAAACAACAACAACAAAACCCAAAACAAAACAAACAAAAAACAACAAAATAAACAAAAAAAAACACACAAAAAACAAATAACAAACAAACACAACCAGAAACCCTGCATTTCTCTCTTCATCAGGGTTTCTGGTCTGATAGTAAGACATGAAAAACATGTTACTATGGTGTGACTCAAACAGCGGCTGACATGTATGAAATTGTGCACCTTCAACTTTATCTTCACTTGTTTGCTCATGAAACCAAATTCTAAAAAAAGAGAAAATTTATTAACCCTTTGATTCCCACACCCTATCCATCAATTGCAAAAACTTAACCTTTGGCTCCCTATGATGGAGAGGATGTGGGAGTCAAAGGGTAAATTTCTGCTCCGCAAGCATGGTTGACAGTGCAGGATGATGGTGGACAGGCTGCGGGAGTCAAAGGGTTAAGCTTATTCTTGATAGTTGAATTTTAATCTACTCTAAACATGGCACTTCCTTTCAACGGACAAATCATGAAATTTTAACAAATCGCGGAATAACTTTCATAAATCATGGGTGCAAGTGGGGCCCAAAAACACTGAGTTTTTTGAAGAATGAATAATACTACACAGCAAATAAAACTAATAAATTCAAGACTTTGGGCTTCTTCAACAACTTACTCTTTGCGCGTTTCAGGATGCCAACCTCCTTCAGCCACTCCCAATTCTGTTCTCTGGTTTAGTTTAACCCTTTGGCTTCCACACCCTATCCACCAACTGCAAAAACTTTACCCTTTGACTCCCTCACCCTATCCACCAGCTTCCTGCAGGAAGCTGGTGGATAGGGTAAGGGAGTCAAAGGGTTAAGTTTTTGCTTTGCTGGCAAGGTTGAAAATGCCGGACGCAGGTGGACAAGGTACGGGAGTCAAAAGGTTAACTACCTGCACATAGATGGTGGATAGGGTGAGGGAGTCAAAGGGTTAAGATTCTGCAGTTGGTGAACATGGTGCCTGGGTCAGATGGATATTTATCTTTTCACTAGTTTTCATGAATTTACTTACGGTTCCTCTGGTTCAACTGTTGTTTTGGAGGGGCTGTACCTCCTCTTGTTCATGTCTCTGTAGAATCAAAAGCAAACATGTTAGTGACAAGACAGGGATTTTTTTAAAATTTTTTGTTTTAGGATCATCACACTCAGGGAGGTTAACTTTGTGCTCATCCTTTTTTTTTTCATTCACCTCTTCTACTCCACCTTAATGGCCACAGAAGCTGGCACAGTTTTTGCAATGCAATGATAACAATGATGATGATGATGATAATCATGATGCTCTGGAGTTCCATCTAGAACTGAGACTGCATGACAGGGCTGTACTCTACCCTTTCTGTCATAATACATGTACATCCTGGCGTCAACCAGGCCTGAGAGATACAAACACCTGCGGTGCTGGTCAGAAGACAAACAGAAACAAAGAGAATGACAGAAAAGAGGACATTTCTAGCATAAGAATTTCCAAAAGGTGGGGATGCTGTCTGAGGAGATGAATTTTTACAGCTCTCTTAAAAGACGAAAAAAAAGCTGAGAGGTGACAAATATCTGAGGGAAATGAATTCCAGACACAGAATGAATGTTGGCTGAAAAATCTTGGTCTATATATGAGGAATGCAGAGAATACATTTCTCTGATGAAGACTGGCATATCTAGAAGAAGAATGAATGGTAAGGAGACCAGAAGTGATACGGACAGTTTCAGAAAAGAAGCTGTAACACAAAACTGACAATTTGTAGTCTACCTGTTATTGTTATTGTTGTTTAAAGCCCAGCCAACTGCATACAGACGTATCAGGGCTATAAGCAGTTCAAAACATATACAATAATTCAGTAGGAAAAACAGGAAAAGAAAATTAACCCTTTGACTCCCGCACCCTGTCCACCAGCATTCTGCATTGCCAAACAAGCACTCTATCTTCACTTGTTTGCTCATGAAACAAAATTCTAAAAAAATAAAAAAAAGAGTAAACTTGTTAACCCTTTGATTCCCACACACTATCCATCAATTACAAAAACTTAACCCTTTGGCTCCCTATGGTGGAGAGGATGAGGGAGTCAAAGGGTTAAATTTCTGCTCCACAAGCATGGTTGACAGTGCAGGATGATGGTGGACAGGCTGCGGGAGTCAAAGGGTTAAGCTTATTCTTGATAGTTGAATTTTAATCTACTCTAAACATGGCACTTCCTTTCAACGGACAAATCATGAAATTTTAACAAATCGCGGAATAACTTTCATAAATCATGGGTGCAAGTGGGGCCCAAAAACGCTGAGTTTTTTGAAGAATGAATAATACTACACAGCAAATAAAACTAATAAATTCAAGACTTTGGGCTTCTTCAACAACTTACTCTTTGCACGTTTCAGGATGCCAACCTCCTTCAGCCACTCCCAATTCTGTTCTCTGGTTTAGTTTAACCCTTTGGCTTCCACACCCTATCCACCATCTGCAAAAACTTAACTCTTTGACTCCCTCACCCTATCCACCAACTTCCTGCAGGAAGCTGGTGGATAGGGTAAGGGAGTCAAAGGGTTAAGTTTTTGCTTTGCTGGCAAGGTTGAAAATGCCGGACGCAGCTGGACAAGGTACAGGAGTCAAAAGGTTAACTACCTGCACATAGCTGGTGAATAGGGTGAGGGAGTCAAAGGGTTAAGATTCTGCAGTTGGTGAACATGGTGCCTGGGTCAGATGGATATTTATCTTTTCACTAGTTTTCATGAATTTACTTACGGTTCCTCTGGTTCAACTGTTGTTTTGGAGGGGCTGTACCTCCTCTTGTTCATGTCTCTGTAGAATCAAAAGCAAACATGTTAGTGACAAGACAGGGACTTTTTAAAAATTTTTTGTTTTAGGATCATCACACTCAGGGAGATTACCTTTGTGCTCACCCTTTTTTTTTTCATTCACCTCTTCTACTCCACCTTAATGGCCACAGAAGCTGGCACAGTTTTTACAATGCAATGATAACAATGATGATGATGATGATAATCATGATGCTCTGGAGTTCCATCTAGAACTGAGACTGCATGACAGGGCTGTACTCTACCCTTTCTGTCATAATACATGTACATCCTGGCGTCAATCAGGCCTGAGAGATACAAACACCTGCGGTGCTGGTCAGAAGGCAAACAGAAACAAAGAGAATGACAGAAAAGAGGATATTTCTAGCATAAGAATTTCCAAAAGGTGGGGATGCTGTCTGAGGAGATGAATTTTTACAGCTCTCTTAAAAGACGAAAAAAAAGCTGAGAGGTGACAAATATCTGAGGGAAATGAATTCCAGACACAGAATGAATGTTGGCTGAAAAATCTTGGTCTATATATGAGGAATGCAGAGAATACATTTCTCTGATGAAGACTGGCATATCTAGAAGAAGAATGAATGGTAAGGAGACCAGAAGTGATACGGACAGTTTCAGAAAAGAAGCTGTAACACAAAACTGACAATTTGTAGTCTACCTGTTATTGTTATTGTTGTTTAAAGCCCAGCCAACTGCATACAGACGTATCAGGGCTATAATGCAGTTCAAAACATATACAATAATTCAGTAGGAAAAACAGGAAAAGAAAATTAACCCTTTGACTCCCGCACCCTGTCCACCAGCATTCTGCATTGCCAAACAAGCACTCTATCTTCACTTGTTTGCTCATGAAACAAAATTCTAAAAAAAAAAAAAAAGAGTAAACTTGTTAACCCTTTGATTCCCACACACTATCCATCAATTACAAAAACTTAACCCTTTGGCTCCCTATGGTGGAGAGGATGAGGGAGTCAAAGGGTTAAATTTCTGCTCCACAAGCATGGTTGACAGTGCAGGATGATGGTGGACAGGCTGCGGGAGTCAAAGGGTTAAGCTTATTCTTGATAGTTGAATTTTAATCTACTCTAAACATGGCACATTCCTTTCAACGGACAAATCATGAAATTTTAACAAATCGCGGAATAACTTTCATAATCATGGGTGCAAGTGGGGCCCAAAAACGCTGAGTTTTTGAAGAATGAATAATACTACACAGCAAATAAAACTAATAAATTCAAGACTTTGGGCTTCTTCAA
Source organism: Monoplex corrugatus (assembly GCA_030674185.1). NCBI lineage: Eukaryota > Metazoa > Mollusca > Gastropoda > Littorinimorpha > Ranellidae > Monoplex > Monoplex corrugatus. Next base: position 62,029,744 of record CM060312.1, on the reverse strand, counting down.
CAACTTACTCTTTGCACGTTTCAGGATGCCAACCTCCTTCAGCCACTCCCAATTCTGTTCTCTGGTTTAGTTTAACCCTTTGGCTTCCACACCCTATCCACCATCTGCAAAAACTTAACTCTTTGACTCCCTCACCCTATCCACCAACTTCCTGCAGGAAGCTGGTGGATAGGGTAAGGGAGTCAAAGGGTTAAGTTTTTGCTTTGCTGGCAAGGTTGAAAATGCCGGACGCAGCTGGACAAGGTACAGGAGTCAAAAGGTTAACTACCTGCACATAGCTGGTGAATAGGGTGAGGGAGTCAAAGGGTTAAGATTCTGCAGTTGGTGAACATGGTGCCTGGGTCAGATGGATATTTATCTTTTCACTAGTTTTCATGAATTTACTTACGGTTCCTCTGGTTCAACTGTTGTTTTGGAGGGGCTGTACCTCCTCTTGTTCATGTCTCTGTAGAATCAAAAGCAAACACGTTAGTGACAAGACAGGGACTTTTTAAAATTTTTTTGTTTTAGGATCATCACACTCAGGGAGATTACCTTTGTGCTCACCCTTTTTTTTTTCATTCACCTCTTCTACTCCACCTTAATGGCCACAGAAGCTGGCACAGTTTTTACAATGCAATGATAACAATGATGATGATGATGATAATCATGATGCTCTGGAGTTCCATCTAGAACTGAGACTGCATGACAGGGCTGTACTCTACCCTTTCTGTCATAATACATGTACATCCTGGCGTCAATCAGGCCTGAGAGATACAAACACCTGCGGTGCTGGTCAGAAGGCAAACAGAAACAAAGAGAATGACAGAAAAGAGGATATTTCTAGCATAAGAATTTCCAAAAGGTGGGGATGCTGTCTGAGGAGATGAATTTTTACAGCTCTCTTAAAAGACGAAAAAAAAGCTGAGGTGACAAATATCTGAGGGAAATGAATTCCAGACACAGAATGAATGTTGGCTGAAAAATCTTGGTCTTTATATGAGGAATGCAGAGAATACATTTCTCTGATGAAGACTGGCATATCTAGAAGAAGAATGAATGGTAAGGAGACCAGAAGTGATACGGACAGTTTCAGAAAAGAAGCTGTAACACAAAACTGACAATTTGTAGTCTACCTGTTATTGTTATTGTTGTTTAAAGCCCAGCCAACTGCATACAGACGTATCAGGGCTATAAGCAGTTCAAAACATATACAATAATTCAGTAGGAAAAACAGGAAAAGAAAATTAACCCTTTGACTCCCGCACCCTGTCCACCAGCATTCTGCATTGCCAAACAAGCACTCTATCTTCACTTGTTTGCTCATGAAACAAAATTCTAAAAAAAAAAAAAAAAGAGTAAACTTGTTAACCCTTTGATTCCCACACACTATCCATCAATTACAAAAACTTAACCCTTTGGCTCCCTATGGTGGAGAGGATGAGGGAGTCAAAGGGTTAAATTTCTGCTCCACAAGCATGGTTGACAGTGCAGGATGATGGTGGACAGGCTGCGGGAGTCAAAGGGTTAAGCTTATTCTTGATAGTTGAATTTTAATCTACTCTAAACATGGCACTTCCTTTCAACGGACAAATCATGAAATTTTAACAAATCGCGGAATAACTTTCATAAATCATGGGTGCAAGTGGGGCCCAAAAACACTGAGTTTTTTGAAGAATGAATAATACTACACAGCAAATAAAACTAATAAATTCAAGACTTTGGGCTTCTTCAACAACTTACTCTTTGCGCGTTTCAGGATGCCAACCTCCTTCAGCCACTCCCAATTCTATTCTCTGGTTTAGTTTAACCCTTTGGCTTCCACACCCTATCCACCAACTGCAAAAACTTTACCCTTTGACTCCCTCACCCTATCCACCAACTTCCTGCAGGAAGCTGGTGGATAGGGTAAGGGAGTCAAAGGGTTAAGTTTTTGCTTTGCTGGCAAGGTTGAAAATGCCGGACGCAGGTGGACAAGGTACGGGAGTCAAAAAGTTAACTACCTGCACATAGCTGGTGAATAGGGTGAGGGAGTCAAAGGGTTAAGATTCTGCAGTTGGTGAACAGGTGCCTGGCTCAGATGGATATTTATCTTTTCACTAGTTTTCATGTATTTACTTACGGTTCCTCTGGTTCAACTATTGTTTTGGAGGGGCTGTACCTCCTCTTGTTCATGTCTCTGTAGAATCAAAAGCAAACATGTTAGTGACAAGACAGGGACTTTTTAAAAAAAAATTTTTGTTTTAGGATCATCACACTCAGGGAGGTTACCTTTGTGCTCACCCTTTTTTTTTTCATTCACCTCTTCTACTCCACCTTAACTGCCACAGAAGCTGGCACAGTTTTTACAATGCAATGATAACAATGATGATGATGATGATAATCATGATGCTCTGGAGTTTCATCTAGGACTGAGACTGCGTGACAGGGCTGTACTCTACGCTTTCTGTCATAATATATCCTGGCGTCAACCAGGCCTGAGAGATACAAACACCTGCGGTGCTGGTCAGAAGGCAAACAGAAACAAAGAGAATGACAGTAAAGAGGACATTTCTAGCATAAGAATTTCAAAAGGTGGGGATGCTGTCTGAGGAGATGAGTTTTTAAAGCTCTCTTAAAAGATGAAAAAAACCTGAGAGGTGACAAATATCTGAGGGAAATGAATTCCAGACACAGAATGAATGTTGGCTGAAAAATCTTGATCTTTATATGAGGAATGCAGAGAATACATTCATCTGATGAAGACTGGCATATCTAGAAGAAGAATGAATGGTAAGGAGACCAGAAGTGATACGGACAGTTTCAGAAAAGAAGCTGTAACACAAAACTGACAATTTGTAGTCTACCTGTTATTGTTATTGTTGTTTAAAGCCCAGCCAACTGCATACAGACTTATCAGAGCTATAAGCAGTTCAAAACATATACAATAATTCAGCAGGAAAAACAGGAAAAGAAAATTAACCCTTTGACTCCCGCACCCTGTCACCAGCATGCTGCATTGCCAAACAAGCTAGCAAAGTAAAAACTTAACCCTTTGATACCCTCATCCCATCCACAACCTTCCTCAGGAAGTTGGTGGACAGGGTGAGGGAGTTAAAGGGCTAAGTTTTTGCATTTGGTGGATAGGATGCGGGAGTCAAAGGGTTAAGTACACATGTCAATGCATTTGCGCACATAATCTAAGACGTCCCTGGCGTTGACCATTCCGCCCAATTTATCCTACATGGGGATTTAAAAAACATACCTGAATACAAATTTAAACCAAGGAAACAAAAACATATATAAACACAGGCCTAAATTACCTAAAATTACTTCTGCATATCTCATATCTCTAGAGACAAAAACACACTTAGCACATGCACCCCATTATCAATCCTAAAAGAAAGTGTGTAAGACTTTATTGAACACATACAGGTGAATGGACCAGCCAAACAGAAAATGATAGGAAGAAATGAAATGACAAAGAGAGTGACAGAAAAGAGGACATTTCAAGCACAGAATTTCCAGAAGGTGGATATACTATTTATACTGAAAGAGCCCCCAGGATCCCCATGGGGAGAATGTAGTCTATTTGTTCTTAGACTGTGAACCATTGAACTTCATGAAGAATGGGCCGAGCATATTTCAAAGCCTTCAAAACTGGGCTTGTATTTAAGGCAAAAGGCACAGACCAGCTGTTTTGTTGTGTGAGTGGTCAAGCATGTGCAGGTAACAATGTGGTGAACTTCTAGATAATGCTGAATGATAAATAATCGCTTGACTTGAGTGACATATCATCAGAACACACGTAACTTCAGTGACATAACCATCATCAGAAATAAGAGAAACTAAGTTTCTATTTGCCAACATGTACAGAACTTGTCTACGCAAACAACAGAAGATGTTCGCTAGGATGTAATGATGAGGCTTTTGTCTTGTCATTCAGTTTAAGTTTGTTATCATCCCATTTTTAATGTCTAAAATACAGTTACTTAGACACTGAAACAAATCTGTTCTTGTTTATTGTTATTGTTGTTTAAAACCCAGCCAACTGTGTAGAGCCATATCAGGGCTATGACTGTTTCAAAACATACAAAACATCAACAGGAAAAAGGAAAAAAGAAAATTAAGTACACATATCAATGCATTCGTGCACACAATCTAAGGACATGTCCTTGGCGTTGACCACTCTGTCCAATTTAGCGCACAAGGGATTTAAAAAAACACATCTGAACACAAATTTAAGCATACCTTAGGACACCAAAACACATATATATAAACAGGCATATCTCACCTCCCTAAAGCCAAAAATACACCTAATACATGTACCCAATTATCAATCCTAAGAAAAAGTACGAAAGACTTTATCGAACACATACAGGTGAATGGACCAGCAAGGCAGAAAATGATAGGAAAAAAATGACAGAAAGCAAAGGAACAAGGCAGAAACAAAGAGAGAGACAGAAAAGAGGAAATTTCTAGCACAGAATTTCCAGAATACCATTTATCCTGAAAGAGCCCCCGACATCCCCACAGGGGAATAAAACAAATTTAGTCATACGACAAAATATCAAATATGCACTTGTAAGTTATGGTTATGTATGTACTATTAAATGTTAAATACAATACACACACTTAATCAAAACTAAACACTTACTCATACACAATCTTTGCTTTTTGCCTTGGCTTGTGGCCCAGCACCTTTTCCAAGATTTCCAATGACTTTTTTTTCTCTGCAGCCATTTCAGTATCTGAACATTCAAAATCAAATCATTAAAAAAAAAGATAAAGGCAATTAATATTTTTACGAAAAAACTTTTATTTTCTTTTGTTTTACTCATGAAGATTATTTTTTTGTATAACAAGTGATATGGTTCATTGAACGATACACAATAGGGTAAATACAGCAACTTGAGCAAGCCAATGGCAGAAGAAGGTCTGCAAGTAATAGACCAGTGTAGTCTCCTTGGCAAACACAATGTCTGGTACATGCAGTTCATGCCTGTTCCAAATCTCCCCTGGCTTCTACTGTCACACAATATCAGCACCAGCATGGTGGAATGGACAGATGCCAAAATCAACAAAACACACAAGGAAATGGCTTGGTGTCCCATCTGATCTCACTTGACACAGCGCTCAACGCTGAAGCTACCCCAAAAATCCATTATCGAAAAGTACAAGGTGGGGAAAGGTCAGACTCCTAAGCATGCTTGAGCACTCAGGAAATAAAGTTGACAGATCAATCCGGGCCAAGCTTAAGACTGGTGGAAAATGGAAAAGTCTGAGAGGCCGTGGAGGCAGCGAAGGAAAGCCTCAAAGACAGAGAAATCATAGGACACACACACACACACAAACCAAGAGGCAGGGGACTGGGGGGGGGGGGGGGGGGACAACAAAAATGGAATGGTGGCCAAAGGCCAAGGGTAAAACAAAGAGAGAAATGATAATACAAAAGATTAAGTACCTGTTTGCTTGAACGCGGGCAGTTGCGCTTGTTTTGGAAGGAAAAACAATGGCTCTAAACTCCTTACACTCCAAGACTTGTCTTGTCTGGTTGTATTAAATACACATTCTGATTCTTTTTTGTGTTTTTTCTGGTTCCTGAACTTCATATGGCTTTACAGCTCCCTACAAACACCAGATGTCCGATAGCTAAGAGGTTAAGACATCAGTCAAAAAGGTCACTTGGCTTTGAGGTTCCCAACCAACATGGAAGTGTGGGGTTGAACCCAGGTGGAAGGAAAAAACAATGACAGCAGAAGGGCATCCAAGAATCATGACCTGGGTGTTGCCCTACCCACTGAAGTGTAAAGAAATTAGAGCCACATGCTTGCTTGAGAGGGGCTTCTCCTCTCAGGGCTTTTTGCTGTCTGACTCTCTGCAGAGTTCCTCACTACTGGAACATTATATGTGCATGCTGTCTACTTAGCAAAACTGAGCATTTTGGATTAAAAGAATGTGCTGCCTGCATGCTTTCTTTTCTGTTGTGGAAGAGTTTGTAACACAGTGTTGCAAAACATTTTTTGGAAATAAATTTTTTTTTACCAAAATAATTCTCATGCTAAATGTCAAAAAATGTTTTTTCTACAAAATGACTAAAATTTTTAATTTAAGCTGTTTTAGACAGTATGTATCTGGAAACTCCACCAACCTTGTTCCATTTCTTCGCCTTCACTTTCACTCTCACTTTGGAATCTTTCGTCAAATCGAAATCTTTGGTCAATTATTTTTGACTGAAGTTCCAAGAGCTGAAAATAAAACAACACAGCATTGCATGTGATTTGACAGATTTCAATATGGCAGTATGGACTTAGAATGTTTATACAGATTGATAACATAAACAGCAACTGATGCTACACTGACTCATTCAAGAATCACAGTGATCAAATTATAAGTGGTTGAAAAAACTCAATCTGAAAGTTTAGCTGCTCAAAAGAAAATCCAGACACATAATATTGGAAAAGTGGCATGTTGGCAATAAGATTTTATTCTGGTTGTGATACAAAAGAAAAACAAACCACATTGGCCATGCAACCTGCAAACACCAACACAACCCTAATGACAACGACTGTGCAAGAAAAAGCTGAGGTCAAAAAGAAATCTGGGCAGACCACCCATCTCCTAAATGAACAAGAACACCAACATCAGTGATATCTGATGGTCTACGAAGTAGCACAGAGAAGTCACGACAGAGTGAATTGAGAATTGCCGGAGCATCTGCTGCAGTGGCTACTATCAAACCTGATGATGCTGAAAGGTGATAGGCCAGTGATTCTGGTAGTGAGAGTTCATTGCTAACCACTGAAGTTCTCTTTGATAATGATATAGTGTTGCTTTATCTTGCTTTCTTTTCTTTATGATTAAACATGCTACATTGTTCTAAACCCTTTGCAATCGAGAAATTTGTTCTGTTGATATGCTAAGTAGGCTATTCAGTTACCACAGCCCAACAACGAAGTTACTGAAGGAGAGACAAATCATTTACATTTTGTTCTAGACAGACCTGAACGAAGCAACCTTCCAAAGCTCTACAAGTGAACTATGGCAGATTGTGCCTAGGTGATTGCACAGACAAAATTCTGGTCAATCTTTGATTTCAAAGTACTTCACAGACATTTGAAATGAAATACCAGTACCACCACTCTTTGCCTATGTTCTTCACCTATGTTTGTTGTTACTGTTGTTAAAACCCAGCTGACTGCATAGAGCCATATCAGGGCTGTAACCACTTTAAAACATACAAAACTTCAACAGGAAAAAAAAAAGGAAAAGAAAATTAAATACACATATCTATACATTCGCACACATAATCTAAGGACATGTCCTCAGCGTTGACCATTCCGTCCAATTTATCGCACAGGGGCTTTAAAAAAACACACCTGAATACAAATTTAAGCATACCTAAGGACACGAAAACATACACAAAAACAGGCAAAAATTACGTAAAATTGCTTCCGCGTATCTCACCTCCCTAGAGCCAAAAATGCACTTAAAACATGTACCAAATTATCAATCCTAAGACAAAGCTAGCACCAAATTTCCAGGTCAGGATACTGTTTATACTGAAAGATCCCCCGGCATCCACACAGACAGGGGTGGTGGGGGTGATGACCTATGTTTAGTTTCAGTCCAAGTACATAATTTCTTTATGCACATGGTCTCTTCCAAGATTTTAGACAGCTTTTAAACTACACCAGCATGGATACAATAGCTCAGACTATATTCAAAAGGACTCTTTAAAGTTTTTTTTAAAAACCATAACATTTGTATGGTAATCAATTATTTTTTTATCAATCAAAGATGGAAAAGTTACTGCATGCAAGCACTCACAAGCAAATAAACACACACAAAGCACCGCACAGTACAGCTGAGAACAACACACAACACTTATACTGTCTTTACCTTCATTCCTTTAGATCCGTGAAACTGAGGACGGATGGAAAAGTCCACTTCAGATTCAGAACCACTGTCTGAAGCACCGTCATCATCCATCAACATTTTTGCTCGCTTCTGCAAACATCAAATGATAAAAGGTTTAAAGACCTAAGGGAATGTATGTAACTATCGTTTTTTTCAAGTAAACAGGGATGGAAACTTAGCACTACTATATCCACATTTTTGCATGTCTGATCTGTAGCGTTTGATTTCTCATCTATTATTCAAAGCAATAACACCTCAAACAGATGTATCCACTATTCAATCTATAATCAAAACATCATTAAACATCTCAAATAGGTACATCCACCATTCAGTCTACAATTAAATTAACTTCTAACATCTTAAATAGGAACATCTACCATTCAATCTACAATTCAATTATCCTGTAACACCTCAAACAGGTGCATCCACCATTCAATCTAGGATTGAATTATCCTGTAACATCTCAAATAGGTACATCCACCATTCAATCTACAATTAAATTATCATTTAACATCTCAAATAGGCATACCCATCATTCAATCTACAATTAAGTTATCCTTTAATACTCAAATCAATCATACATCAAACTGGTAGATCCACCATTCAGTCTATAAACATCAAACACACAAAAAATTTGTGACATATTCGGCACTTGTGCCTGTTTAACCTAACCCAATGATGGAAAATGCAAAAGAAACTGGAAGAAAAAAGAGATGTAAAATATGTGCATATTTTCAAAATATACATGTATGGATTGTAGTACTGTAAAACTAAACAGTAAAAATGATGATGTTTTCTCAAATTCCGTTTTCCGCTATATGCACTTAGTGTTCCTAACACCTGCTATCTAAGCCAGCTCAATTCTCTGTCTAGGCCAGAATTTCAAATGAGTCCCTGGGCCTTATTCTGGTACAGTCAATCAATGGCCTTGTAGCTTGATGAACTGTGTTAAACTCATTTTGTTTCATTCACTGGCCTCTAAAGATGTCACTCGTTAAAATCAGAACGATACAAACTGGGAAATTTCTGACAGAAACAGTCAGTGCATTAGCTAAACAGGGATTTCGGAAAAAGTCGTTTAGTTTCATCCACAATGACCGTTTCTAATAACTGTGAATTTAATGTATGGAGTAGGGGCATGTCATGCTAAAGGTTTGAATTGAGGGCCCAGGCACCGAACGGCGTTTCCTGAATGCTTTCTGAACAGGTATTCTGGGCACGTCTCAAGGGGATGATGTAACCTTAGATTCCATCAAGTCTGTAAATGGACTGATGGTTCTTGTTGATGCCCTTCTGTCTGTTGTATAGGAAGATAGTAGGGGGGCTCACCCTGTCTAAATAGGCAGGTATTGTAGAAAGGAGTATAGACACAGTGTCGGGTCTCATCTCCAAGGAGTCTAAGGACTAGCCGGGTTGGAGAATGTGAGGAATCAGAGACAAGTTCAGATACCATGACTATATGGGTGAAGTTCTAGTAAAGGGTTTTGGACTTGACTGAACGTGACAGCAATGGGAATGGATACGTCTGCTCCTGCCATCTTCACCAAGTCTATACAACTTCAGTGAGCAGGATGGATGTGCACCTCTTGTTTCTAGGTCCTGAATACTGTGAATGAAAAGGTCGTGTGTGTGTGTGTGTGTGTGTGTGTGTGTGTGTGTGTGTGTGTGTGTGTGTGTGTGTGTGTGTGTGTGTGTGTGTGTGGTGTGTGCATGTTTGTGTGTGTGTGCATGTTTGTGTGTGTGTGCTGTTGTGTGTGTGTGTGTGTGTGTGTGTGTGTGTTGTGTGTGGGGTGTGTGTGTGTGTGTGTGTGTCTGTGTGCGTGTCTGTGCGTGTGTCTGTGTGTGTGTCTGTGTGTGTGTCTGCGTGTGTGTGTCTGTGTGTGTGTGTCTGTGTGTGTGTGTGTGTGTGTGCGTGCATGAGTGCGTGTGTGTGAAGTGAAAGCTTCGAGCCCTCCCAGGGCAGTTTGTACCCCGACTATAGTACCTATATGATCCAGTTATTGTAAGCCATCTTTTGCCCTGTTTGGGCATGATGGTTAGGTTCTCAAGGTCAGCTGTTCTGAAGGGATCCTAGATGACAGGTCATGAGGGACAGAACATGGGATTGTCTCTTTATGGGGGTCCTAGACCTGCAAAGTTGTGGATGCTGGCAGATGGCAGCTTTACCGTTTGGGGCCAACAGCTGGGGCATCTAGAAATTTAGCAGTTCAGTAGTGGCTGTCTTTGGCTGTAGTAGAAGTAAGAATTGGCTGAGAGTTTGTTTTTTTAAGTTGTTCGTGTTTTTTGTTTCTTTGTTTGTTTATATTTTGTATGTTTATTTGTTTGTTTGTTTCTTTCTTTGTTAGTTTTTTGTTCCACACAATTTCTTTTTTGGATGTTTGTATGCACATTGCTTGATTCACTCTGAGCAGGCGTACCATTACTGCACAGTCTACACTCTTTATCTTTGGTGTGACTAGTTGGTAGAGCCATGGACTCAAGATCTGATATCTTGAGTTCAGTCCCAGCATTAAAAACTGGCCTGTTCACTGCCCATCTTAACTCTTTCACCGCCAAGTTTCCCCAGAAATGGCACTCTTCAGTGCCAAGTATATTTTGGGCAGCCAATTTTGCAGCGCAGTACGCATTCTTACAAGCTTATATCTCAAAGACTATTAAAGATTTTCACTTATTTTTTTGTTGTTGTTGTGTAAAGGGCAGATGTTGTATTCATATATGAATGCTTGCTTATGTTTATGTGCTTGATTGATTATTCCACAGATAATCTTGTTATAAAGAAAATCTTTTTTTTTTATACGGTTTATAAGTTGTACTACTGACATCACCTGGGAAAATGTTTATTTATTTATTTTTGTTTTTTACCAAAACATTTCAACACAAACACATATACACACAGGCACGCACACTCGGACACACACACACACACACACACGAGAGAGAGAGAGCTCCTAGAGAGAGAGAGAGAGAGAGAGAGGAGAGAGAGAGAGGAGGGGGGGGAGAGGGGCTAAATACAGTAATGCCAACTCCCATAGCAATAACCTGCAACTTACATCAATGCTATTTACTATCAGAAACTGCCCCAACTACAATTTGTAGGCTTCCAAAGTAACACGTAAAGAGCACGTGGCATGACAATGGAGGTGCGAGAAACACAAACAATCAAATCTGCAATCTTCTTGAAGTCTACTGCTGGTCACATCAACAGATGCGTCGCTGTCTGGTAGCCAGTCATCATCAGAAGTATCCTCTATGTCAACTTCAGGCCCCTCACTGTCTTCATCATTGAGAATTATTTGAGAAAATTCATGTGCTGTAAACCGCCGATGTCAATTTGCAGCCATTTTGGAGAAAACGCTTCGGAGAAAACATGACGCAAATTCCAACAGTTAACGAAGCCACATTTCGGCCTTACTGCTTAAAAACTAGGTCGCTGGGTAAAGTTTAACAATAGCATAGTCGCCTGCATTCACCAGTGAAGCTGACAGAAGCTTTGTACCCGGTGAAAAGTTGTCGTTTCGCATGACCCCTCCAAGTCGCACAAATGTGACCATGGCGGTCGTACGGGAAGTCGCTTGGTTGCGACCATGGTGGTAAAAGAGTTAATGATTCCATCATTCTGGTGGTGTCAGCTTGGTGTTTGGTAGATCCCTTCTCCCCTTTCGAGACCTTGTCAGCACATAGGGTTTTGTGCAGGCTCAGGAAATCTGTCAGATAATTGCTGGCGGATTTGGGTGGAGCGAACATGGAGCTGTCCCAGTGTTGTGAATGCCTCTTGAAATAACTCCAATAATTCCAATAACTTTGGCTGTACCGCTCGTAAAAAAGGGGTGCCTAACTATACCTCTGATGACTCATAAACGAGTTGAGCCATTTACATAAGATGTCACAGTTACAGACATGTAGTAGGTTTATAATTACATACATGTCAACCACTCTTTCAGTAACACCACAGTAACATCCCTTTCATACTGTATTATCAAACCAAAACTGCAGTAAAGAGAAACACACAGGGTTTTTTTTTTCTTTTGTTTTTGTTTGATTTTGTCTGTGTGTGTGTTTTTTGTTTTGTTTTGTCTGATTTTTGTGTGTGTTTTTTTCATTTAACACAGTTTACTGATGTTCTTTACATGCATATTAAAGATTAAAGATCTCTCCTTTTGAGAATTGGACAATGTTTGAATACTATACCATATACAAATTCAAAACATAAACTTGCCACTGCTGCGTAGAAATGTAAATGCATTTTTGAAGCAATTTTCTGATTTCATAGAGTATTATATTTGTAAGCCTAGTACTTGGAAAACAAAGAAAAACACGCAGGAATTAAATGTAAACGCTACAACATGACATGTACTTAATTAATGTAAATTTCAATTAGCTTTGTAAATTCATGTACATCTGACACAGCATTGAATAATAAATTCCCGTTTGCTTCAAAATGCACATTGTTCTCATTGTTGTATTATTTCTGTTTTCAAATGGACATTGTTGCATTATTTCTGTTCTTAAAATGGACATTGTTTTCATTGTTGTATCATTTCTGTTTTCAAATGGACATTGTTGCATTATTTCTGTTCTTAAAATGGACATTGTTTTCATTGTTGTATCATTTCTGTTTAACTCAATCACTTCATGCCGGAAAATAATCTCCGTCAGTTCCATTTACTGCTTGGAGACGTGACGTTGATTTATCGACGGCGGACATTTGTTTTTTTTATGTCAGAAGCGTCAGTTAAAGGGAAAGCTCACTCGGAACCTAAACTAGGGTATGTTTACAGCAGATATTTACCTTAGACCGTTTGTGGCAATGTGAAAAAAAGACAACAGTAGCCTTTTTTCAGTGCTACCCACGACATGCGAATTTCGCAAATGGCGTCAAGGAAAGCAAGTCAAACCTCACAATTTTGTAAATATTTTGTGCTCTGGAGTAACTGTATACAAAAAGTGACAACTACCAGTAATCTTGTGATTTTAAACATCTATGGCATGGAAATTATGCTCTGGACTTCATCTAAAACTGTTTCACAGTGTGTGTTCATATCCATTAACAAAAAAAAAAATTACCCCCCTTTGGATACCTATTTGGATACCTCATCATTTACAAGTATATGGAATACCATAAATAAAGTAAGATTATTTGTAAAGATCTAATCCTGGTCTTTCTGTATCACTTTACTTTGTTTGTCTACTTTATTTGGCTGTTTTTCTATATTTTTTTTTTAAATGTGCTAAAAATCCTGCGAATTGAGGGGGCGGAATGACCCTGAAGACTGCAACTCGATTGAGTTAACCTCATGTTTCATTTTCTCAGTGTTTTCCATGGGTTTCTCAAAATTTTTGCACCATTCAGAAGTATTCACCAACTATCTCTTTATGAACTTGCCTGACAATGTATCACTGTCTGTTAGGAAAGGTTGTTAGGAAAGGTTGATGAAAAATAAACGCTGTTGCAGAAGAGTATTAAATCAAGTTATGCTAAAACTATTTCAAAAGTGCTCTTATTTTTTATAGAGAGAAAAAACTGGCAAGAGTTCTGTCCCTTCCATCATCATTCGCAAAAGTGTTCTTTATAAAGAGGAAAAAATTGGCAAGAGTTCTGTCCCTTCCATCATCATTTGCACCTAATCTAAAGAGCAGAGAAATCAGTTTAGCTGATTGAGATTCTTTGCCTAAGCACTGCTCGTGTGTGGAGCACTAGGAATGAGTCTGAATACCCTGAGCATAGTTCGGGCGCAGGCAGAATGTGTTACGCTAATACAAACAGGGCCACTCAAAATGAATCCATGTGATGGAAATAAAAACAATCCCAAACATATTGTACACCTGCAGATAAATTTTTGAAGGAAAAAGAAAAGAAATAGGAAGAAAAATGAAAGATAATACCTTTTTCAAATTCGACGATTGATCTCCCTCAGATTGCGAGTCAGAGTCGGAGAAGTTAATATGAGTAGATCCAGTCCCCTGAGGAAATTAAATTGAAAGGTAAAACTAAGGCAATACATAGGTAAGTGAACAGAGACGCAAACAAACGAACAAAACATAAATATACGAAGACACAGAACAAACAGGTAAAGCCATTTTATGTATCTCTACAAGTCACTTTGACCTTGAAGAAAGTTCAGTTGGAATACCAGTCGCCAAGGTGTAGTGGTCAGCGCAGAGGACTACCTACTGGAAGGCTGTGAGTTCGAATCCCCATCGGTCACTTCAAAAATCACTGTGGGATTTTTCGGTTCTAACCGGCTCCTACCCAGAGATGGGCGTGCTATAGGCTCACTGGGAAGACTGGGACCACATAGTCAAGTCTCATCCACTTCACAGATGCATCATTGAGGGTGTTGCTCAAATCTTATGACCAGCATCACAGGTGTCGTATTTCTCGGGCCTGGTTGATGCCAGGATATGTTATGATAGTAAGCGTAGAGTACAGCCCTGTCATGTAGTCTCAATCCTAGATGGAACTCCATAGCATGATAATCATCCTCATCGACACCATCATCATCATATTGTGAAAAACTGTTCCAGCTTCTGTGGTCTTTAATTAAGGTGGTGTAGAAAATGGGACAAAAAAAATTTAAAAACAAAAAAAAAGTTTGTTTGGAATAAAACTTGACAAGGACAATGGTAGATCGTCACAAGAGTGAAAACAGATTTTCAGTATTGTCGGCAGTTCCTGAGAAAGGACTGTTTGCACACCTTCCTCAGAAAATGCTGGCACTGTCTTCATCTGTGTGATCTTGACACTTTCTTCTCCACGCATGTGTTCACGACTCTTGAAAGTTGAATGGTCCACATCTCTGACTAAAATTTGGTATAGGTCCATCAAGAAACAGCTCACACACACACACACACACACACACACACACACACACACACACACACACACACACACACACACACACACACTGACACTCTCTCCCTTTCTCTCTCTCTCTCGTGCTTCTTTAGTAATGGAAAATAATCCTCTTTCTTTAAGAAAGGAAAATTAAAAAACTGAGACTGAGAGAGAGAGAGAGAGAGAGAGAAAGAGAAAGAGTGAGAGAGAGAGAAAGAGTGATATATATATATATACAGAGAGAGAGAGAGACAGACAGAGAGAGAGAGAGAGACTGACACATGGTTTATTGTGAAGGCCACCGACCCATATACAAACCAGGGATTGTGGGGAGGGGATTACATTGTTAACATAGACCATGCATAGTTTTCATTCGTTGTCCGTTTTGTAATAGCAATGTACAAACATTTTCAGACTGTTACCTCTTCTTGAAGCTTTAAAGCATAAAATATGAACATCGCCAATTTTCTGGAGTGTTCTGAATTTTTACACTTTAGGGTCATACTCCATGAGTGATCAGTGCTGTTTCCAATGATGCCATGTAAATGCTTTTTCTGATGTCTTTATAGACTGGACAATCAAACGGAAAATGGGATTCATTTTCTAAAATATTCTGACAAAAGGGGCAGCTTTTTGTAGCATAGTTTTCTGTTAAATATTGATTGTTTACACCCAATTCATTTATGCGGAATCTGAATCTGGTCAGGCAATCACAGAATTTCTTGATAGTTATGTCATCAATATATTTTTCTGGTTCATGGAGTATTTAAATTGGCGATAGGCTGAGTATCTATCGCTATTGAGTATTTTACAGTTCCATTTTTCTTTAAATTGCCCAATCAATTTTTGCTTAAAAGAAGCCAAGAAATTTGACTCATTAGTCACTCCATTTATCCATACTTCTTGAAATCCGTACTCTTCTAGAGAGAGAGAGACTGAAACTAACATTAATGGAAAGCTTACCTCACGCAGTGTCTTGGTAATGAGGCTTTCCTTCTTCTTCTGCTGCTGTTGGATTTTACTGTACGCCTGATGACTCTTTTGCTATGGAAAAAAAAAAGCACAACAAATTTTCTCAAATCTGGAAAAAAACCTTCAAATGAAGTCAACACTATACAGATCATCATAAACAGCAGCATGCTAATATGAGTACATGTTAGGAGAAAAATAAAGGCTGAAGTTTTGTGGCCCTCTGATGGGAGACAAACGAAGCATTCCAGTTTGGGGGATGGGAAAAATATGGAAGGGAGGGGAGGGTGTCTGAATCAGACAAACCAAAATTGCCATTTCCCACATGACAAGATTTGAATCAAAGGCCCTTCCTATGGAAAGACTGTAAACATTGATGAAGTATGAGTCATTACTTCCCCTTGTCTCTGGATTTTCAAAATACCGTAATGTTCAGGCTATCGGGCGTACCGGTATATAAGGCGCACCCACTAAATCATAGAAAAATCTAACTATATTCACAAATAAGCTGCACTGGTTTAAAAGCTGCACTTTTTTCAATGGCCAGGTCGATCACCTTCAACTTGGAAAGCTGTTTCGTAGGCATTACGTCGCGTTTTCAGCATGATGAGGGGTGTACGCTTGAGCAGAGCAAATCTGAATACCGATCCGAATGCTTCAATGTGTGCAGATTTGATTTAAAAACATGAACAGTTAACGGTTAACACTTTAATGTGAACAGTTAACACTTTAACATGGGGCTCACCGAAAAATTCATGAACAGTAAACAAGATTTTGGTGAGTTAAAGAGAAGCTAACAATAGACGAAAACATGATGCTCTTGGGATCGGGAAAATCTGCAAATAAGCCGCATCATTTTTTAAGCTGTAGGGGTTAAAGCTGGGGAAAAAAGTAACGGCTTATAGCCCAAACTTCATGGTATTTATATCCTCTTCATTCTGCATTTAGAGAAGAGACAGAAACAAAGGTACAGTAGCTCTCTGCAAGAATGCAGTGCCAACCCCTTTCCCACATTGAGGAAGGGGAGAAGGATGTGCAACACACAGCTAACTGATAAATCTTGACCTGACCAATGACCGACCTGGTCAAGTACGAATGATGAGCATTCATAACGCCACTGACACGAAACTTAAAAATGAGTACTAGAAGAAATGATTAACCATGCTACAGGAAAGAAGGAAAACATCTGTTCTGCCCAGGTTCTGCCTGCAGGAAGGAATGGTACGAAACCTGCAGGATAGACAACCATTCTCCAGGGATGAAAAGTTAATTTATGTGCCTTTTTTTTCCTCCTTATAATTGTCAGTATACAGAATTTGATAATGATCAGTTACTATGTAAAGTGCAAAGAGCATACTTTTGGCATGGACTGTTCGTAAGATACAAATGATATTATCTTTATCATTCAATAGATATTAACACAGTGAAATTGTGCGATAAGACTGAGAGCTGGCACAAGGAGGTGAAGTTACCACTGCTGATGAGCACTGTTATGTTACTTTGTTATTTCTGTCTAAAGCCCAGCTGACTGTGTAGAGCCATATCAGAGCTATAACCTGTTTCAAAACATAAAACTTCAACTAGAAAAAGAAAAGAAAAGAAAATTAAGTACACATATCAATGCATCTGCCCCTGGCATTGACCACTGTGTACAATTTATCACACAGGGGATTTAAAAAACATACCCAAATATGTATCTAAACATAACTGTGGACACTAAAACATATGATATAAAAACAAGCCTAAATTGCCAAAAATTGCTTCTGCACATCTCATTTCCCTAGAGCCAAAAATGCACTTTACACATGCACCCAATCAATAATCCTTAGAGAAAAGAACGTAAGACTTTATTGAACACATACAGGTGAAAACTTTATTGAACACATACAGATGAATGGACCAGCAAGACTGATGTGCACTGGCAGATGGTTTGTTTCATGTGTGCTGAGCATGTGCAAATGCTTATGTCTACACAACTGCAAGATGAACATTGAACATGAGCTACACACACAGAAGGGAAAATGTGCGCTGGTGAGCTTCTAAAAGCATAACCTCAATATCTGCTTTATAAAACTGCAATTGTAATAAATACCAGTTATTCACTTATTTCAGGAAAATGAAACTCAAAATTTGCATGTGTTTGTGTGAGTGTAAATGTGCGAGGGTGCAAAGGTATATGTGTACATATTCAAGCACTGCATGTGTATGTGTGTGTGCTGATGTGTGTGCATTTGTGTGTGTGTGTGTGCATGTGTGTGTGTGTGAGTGAAAGAATGTGTGAGAGACAGAGTGAGAAACAGACATTGAGTGTGTGTGTGTGTGTGTGTGGTGTGTGTGTGTGTGTGTGTGTGTGTGTGTGTGTGTGTGTGTGTGTGGTGTGTGATGTGTGTGTGTTGTGTGTGTGTTTGTGTGTGTGTGTGTTGTGTGTGTGTGTGTGTGTGTGTGTGTGTGTGTGTGTGTGTGTGTGTTGTATGTGTGTGTGTGCATATCTGTGTGTGTGTGCGTGTGTCTCTGTGTGTATGTGTTGTGTGTACATGTGTGCATGTGTGCATGCACGGTCGCATGCATGCACAGATGTGTGTGTTTTTCTAAGAATGATAAATGACCATACTGAATGTTTCTTTTTTGTTGTTTTATTTTGACTGGTTGGTTGGATGTGCAATAAAATATATCCACACATTATTTGTGTTAAAATGCATCAGTACTTACCATGGATGTCAAATGGCTTTCCTTGTCCTGTAATGAAAAAATATATGCTGCATGAATATCGTGATGTTAAAACTAAACTGATGATGAATAATCTGACTGTAAGACTTAATTTCAGAGAAATACTTTCCTGTTATTTGCACAGTCATTGCAAAATCTTTTTTCGCCCATAGCATAAACAGAAAACCTGAATAGGACATCATATACATGTCAATTCGTAATAAACAAAATCATTACTGGAGTCAGAAAACACTGAATAGAATCAGAACATGTATTTGTTATAACAAACAAGAAGACAAGACAAGACAAGACAAGACAAGTCAAGACAAGCAACAAGACAAGACAAGACAAGACAGACAAGACAGTGAAGAATTGATACATTTGTTCTGAAAGAAAAGACTCAAGCAACACTGGCCAATTATTAATATCAAAACTAACAGAAGAAAAATGATACACTGAACAGTAAAATTATCAGTCACACTGGTGAAATGGTTAAAGCAACAAACTGACGACATATTAGTATTGTTTAACGCCCAACCGACAGCAAAGAGAATTATTGGGGCTATAACCACCTCAAAACACACACACACATCTAGCTGACCCTGAAAAAAAATCAATAACAACAATAACAACAACAACAAAAACTGGAAAAGAAAATTAAGTATACATGTCAATACATTTGTGTCATTGTTGCATCATTTTGATGCTTTTCACTTTTAATTGACTTCAGGTCACATCCCCGAAAATGACAAAACCAGACACTTTAGCTGTTGCACATGTCACATGTTCATAAGTTTTCTTTTCTATTGTGGCTGCAATTTTTCTTGTGTAGAACCATCATTTGATGCAAAAATAAGTAAAAACCACTAAAAGAAAAAAAGTGTATGCTCATGGACTTTTTCACTGATCACATGCTGTCAGGCGAGTTTCAGAAAATCGTCATTTCTTTGAAGAAGGCCCTGCTGAAGTGTCACCACCATTCAAAGAAACCAACTCATCATTTGAGTGTCAGAAAACTCTCTTCACTGTCACTGATGATATTAGTGCTATTACTATGTAACTATCATCCAGTGTTTCTTGAAACAATTTTATCACCTGCTCAGCAGTCAGTCTCACAGGGCACTGCCCACTAAATGCCATGACAAATCGAAACACAGCACAAGATGCAAAAAAACAACAACTTCAAACTACTTCAACAGCACAGAAAAGCGTGAAATGCAAGCAGCGTGAAATGGAAGCGGAAGTACCTATTACCGTAAAGCTGGCTAATGTCGGAAAAGTAGTGATTGTTGCAATCAAGATGTCTCGTAACTGAAAAAGCTGACTGAGTCAGCTCGCCGGCCATTCAGGTTGGACGGAAAGTTGATCGAGTCGGCTTGCCGGACAATAAGAGTTAAAAACAAAAAGCCATCCAAGTCATTCTTGTACTGGAAGAACCTATCTTCTTATTTTCAACTTATACCAAAACAACTTTAGAAACAAATGTCTGTTTTACAGCATACAAAACAGCACAAAAGAAAAAGCGTAAAACAGAATTACCTGTGATGCTTTTCTTTTTCGTTTCATGTTGCCATCACAGGTTGATGAGGTGGCTGCTGCTGAAATGGTTTGGTGCTGACTTTTACCAGGATTTCTTTGTTGTCCTTGTTGTTGTTGTTGAAGTGCTCGTGCTGCCAGTTTCTTGCCAACCTTTTCAAAGTCATTGTCATCAAGATCACTGTCATCACTGGAAACTGGCTTTGACCGTTTCCGTGTCTTCTGCTGAAGTGGCTCAGAGGGGCTGGTCTGCAAACCACTGTCAGATTTTCTTGTGTCTTCTCTGAGTGTCAGACTGACAGGCCCATTCCTCCTCTTTGCAGGTATGCTGCTGTCACTGCTGTGGTCTTTGTTGGTTTTGTTCCCTGTTGATTTGATTTTTGGCATGCTGTCTTCATTATCACTAGACAACATACTCAAACCCTTGAATTCTGGAGTCTTCCTTGCAGAAGATTTTTGGTTACCAGTCTTGGAAACTTGAATATCTTCATTTTCTTCACTACCTTCATCTGCAGATGAGTTTCCATTGGAAGTTGTTCTGCTGAGGTTCAGTTTCTTTGACTTTTTCAAAACCCTTCCCTCCAAATTTGGAAACTGAAACTGAGGCCTCTGTTTTTCTTCTACGCTTGAACAAATCATAGCTTTCTGGTCTGGCTTCGCAGTCTTCTTATGAGACTGCTTCTTGGTCTGAAGACTATGTGGCCCATTTTCTGCACTAGAAGGTTTAGATGGGCTTTCAAATTTTGATGTTCCAGCTGAATCATCATCAGATTGAACATCACATCTACTGTGTGATTTCAATTCTTTTTTCTTCTTAATGCTACCTTTTGCATTTTTACCTGTGCTTGCCAATAACAGATCAGACGTCTTCTTGTGGGAGGCTTTGAAGACAATTTCATCAGTGTCAGCAGAACCAGCTGAATCATCAGAATCAAAATCATTGGAGGCAGGTGATTTGGACACTGTCCCTGATTTCCTTACAGGCACAACCTCAATCTCAGTGTCAGAAACTGGATCTTCTGCAGCCAACTCCTTCAGACGTGAGAAGATCGATTCCTGTTTCGGCTTAAGGGAAGACTGCTCTTTGGGTGTAGATTCATGTTTAGGGTGCACCCATCCTTGTTTTCTCTTACTGATGTCATTGTTATCTTCCTCCACAGGCCAAGTTAAATCTGCCAGTGCTTTCACTTCTGAGTCAAAATTGTCGGATTTCAATTTTTTCAAACAATGTGACATCTTGCTTGGATCCAACGTGACAATCTAAAACATAAAACCACAGCAATTTTGACAAACTGGACTGGAACCAGAAAAAAAGCACGAAAAAAAAAAAAAAAAAAGAACGCATATTTAATACAAGAAGACAAGACAGGCGCAAATATTTGGCCAATTGGCCTTTGTCAAGCGTAAGATCAAAAACAAACACCAGGTACAAAAATTAGGAGAAAAAGACTGAAACTTCCCTGCCACTCCTTCCAATGTGAAGCATCAAAATTTGAAAGCCCATCTAAAACGTCTAGTGCAGAAAATGGGCCACACAGTCTTCAGACCAAGAAACAGTCTCATAAGAAGACTGCGAAGCCAGATTGATCACTGGAAGGAGCAGCAGGGAAGTTTCAGTCTTTTTCTCCTAATTTTTGATACCTGGTGTTTGTTTGCTTGTGATCTTATGCTTGACAAAGGCCAGTTGGCTGAAAAGTTGCACCTGTCTTGTCCTATTGTATTAAATACGCATTCTTAATCTTTTTTGTGTTTTTTTTCCGGTTCCTGTTTGCTTGAACACGGGCAGTCACACTTGTTTTGGATTTCATAAAACTGGACTGGAGTTTGGAGTCGGGGCTTTGTTCAAGAGGGATTTCTCTCACTATGACAATTCCATATGCGCTCCACCAAAAATCTGCCATCGATTACCTGGCAGACTCCCTGAGCCTGAGCAAAACCTTATGCGCTAGTAAGGTCTTCAACTGAGGAACAAACAAGGGGAAGGAGGGGGTAGACCTTTGAAACAAAGAGTGTGACAGAAAAGAAAAGCCCGAAACAAAGAGCGTGACAGAAAAGACGAAATTTCCAGCACACATTTTCTAGAAGGTGGGGAAACCATTGATACTGACAAGAGCCCACAAGATCACTACAGGGGATGTGCACAAGAAACCAGTGCCAGAAAGCTCAGTGTTGACCCATGCTTTGAGGTTTTCCACAGTGCTCATAACTCAATGGAATCTGGACAGTACTGGGATGCTGATATTTCATGCATCTGTTCGTGTCACAACAGTACACAGCTGCCATCACAAGTTTGCAAATTTATTATTATTTTTTAGCTGCTTTAGCAGAAGTACTGTAAATAAAACAATTGTCTTTCATATGTGGATTGCTTCATGTATTGTTTATCTGGGTTCACGCTTGTTACAGAGAGGCAGCGTTTACACTGCATTACCAAGATGTCAGAAAGAGGCACGCAAAATCAAAGGTTTTCAAATTTAGGAGCTCTAAACCTGATTCATGTGAAGGACTCTGACAAAGAATGAGATACTGAGAGTCAGTTTTCCCAGCTGAGCAGAAATAACACGAATACATGTGATACTGAACCTATGTGGAAGGATGGAGTATTTTACAGAAGTGTGACTGGAAAATTTTCAGCCTATGCATATCACTTTGGGCTACTTATAACAATACTGCTTTCAGAAACATGCATTTCAGACAAGATTTTTTAAAAAGTTCATTTCTTCCATTTTCCAGTGATCCTGTTTCATGTTTGTGGTTAATTTTTTGTAATTTTTTTACACTTTGGTCAAATATGTGCCATTGGAGGGTAAAGTTGTGTCCCATTGACTGCAGCTCCATAGACTTAACTTCAGCAAGCAACATGGTTTTGTGTTTGTGTATATATCCTGTTCATTCCTGGGAGTATCTTCATTCTGATGGTGCATGAAAGACCACAATGTGTCAGCATGGACATAGCAACAGATTATTTAATCCCCTTTTGGTAAATTTTTCCGGTGCCTCTACTTTCAAGAGGAACTTGTTGCCAGCTTTGAGATCAACAGATTACTAAAGTAAAGATGTGACTGTTTTCAGATCTGTTTTTATTTTCTTTGTAGCATTTTGTTGTTGATTTTTGACAACTAAAACAAAAATTACCCCAAATTATGTGATTTCAGAAATCAGAATCCCAAACTACATGATTCCACCAAGTTAAAAGAATCAAGCAGTGGGTTGCTGGGGTAACATTCGAAGAACAGCTCCGGGTCAGCGAAGAACATATGTTGAACTTGGTGGCAACATCTTTCATGTAGACCGTCAGACTATTTAACTTTAAGGCGCTACCACAGTTGAACACAAAAAAACAAACAAACAAAAACAACAACAACAACAAAATCCAGCCTGGCTATGATAATTTGCTGTAGAATAGGAAGGTGTAAATAATATGAAGAAGGCAGCATTCATAATCAAAAGATAATAAATAAATAAATTACATTGTAAACAACCCCATTTCCATTTCTATTGTCACAATGGAAAACTTCATAAAATACAGTATGATTTCATTAATTAACAATAAGAAACACAAAGTATCTAAACAATACCTAATGATTCTTGTTTCTTCAAATGAGGAAAATGGAAAAAAAAATCAGAAGAAGTAACCCATGCAAGCTGTTATCCTTACCTTTCGAGTGCTGGGGTTACGCATGCGCAAGACAGGGAGAACACGACTGTACTTTCCCATCACCCAATTCTGCACAAAGAGGCCAGTGAAAACATCTTCAGATGAGCATACATGACTCCACTTTAATCTTTCTCTGAGTGAATAATTGATAAGAATGACCCATCCACTCCCCAAAATGGGAAATAAACATTTCTACTAAGAAGGCAAAAAGGAAGAAAGGCAGACCTCCAATCTCATACATCGAGAACATAACCAACATCAGTGGCCTAAATATTCAAGAAATTGTCCACAAAAGTCAAGACAGAGCGGCCTGGAGGGAGATGGTGGCATCCAGATGTACAGCAGCCAACACCAAACCTGGTGATGCTGACAGGTAAGGTGAGGTGAGACTAAGAAGGAAAAGAAAAGAAAAAAAAAAGAAAAGAAAGAAGAAAGAAGGCCAAGCCATTCTAACTGATGGTAAAGGCATTCTAACAATCTCCTTTTTCAAACAGAAATATGACAGAAAAATCCACACTCTGTATGTCTAAAAGTCACTGTGACCTTGAAGAAACTTGTGTTGAAATAAAATTTGATGTGCACTGTGGACAATGGTGTAATGTCACACACAATTTTTTGTGTGGATTGATTTGGTTCAGTTTATATGTCGGCTACAACCCCAAGTGATACGGCCGACAGGGACAACCATTCCAGGGAAATGGGAGAAGAGGGACCTATCTAATCCTACACTGACTCCACCAGAACGATGATGTTAAGATGGGACAGTGAGAAGACCAGTTTTAATGTAACGCACCCTGGGATTCAAATCCACAACCATTAGCATGTGAATCTGTGATGTCACAACAATGAATACAAAGTTTAAATACTGTCAGAAGTTTTTGAAAAGTGCTAATTTTAGACATCCACGAGACCCTGACTATGGTGCTTTACCTTCAAAATTCACGCTTTTGCGAGTCCTCGGTAGCTACACCTTTGAATAAAATTTGGTATAGATCCATTTGTATAGCTGAAGAAATCTTATTCACACGTTTTTACCACAGGCAGACAGACACACATAGACATACTTAGAGACACACCTCTCTTTGGCTGCTATGTTTTTTAAGTGACATTTAAAAAAAAAAAAGAAAAGAAAAAGAAAGAAAACAACAAAAAACATTTTTACAGAAATCTGCAAGCCCACACTTGACTATCTAAGTATTTTCACCCCTGACTCACCCCTTTGTCATCCAAAAGAGTTCCAGGTACAGCCTTCTTGATACCATCCATCTCCAAGGCAGGGTTTCTTTGTACAGCAGACCGCTTGCTTTCATTTTTCTCCGCAGATATTTTGGCCTCAGCCCATTCTTTCTTCAGTCTAAGACATACAGAATTCATAATATTAACCCCTTGGATGTGACAGAATTCATAATATTAACCCCTTGGATGCGACAGAATTCATAATATTAACCCCTTGGATATGACAGAATTCATTATATTAACCCCTTGGATGTGACAGAATTCATAACATTAACTCCCTGGATGCGACAGAATTCATATTAACCCCTTGGATGCGCTGTTGACATATGATCGCCAAGGCATTGCTGAAGTACACTGTACGTCAGCCTCTTCACAACTGTCTCCAGCCTCAGCCACTTCCTTACCCTCCTCCCTCCCCTTTGTTGTACCAAAGTCGCACCTGTTTTCTGTCAGGATCTCCTCAACGTGGATGAGAAGAGCATTCAGATCCTGAACAGCAAAGCTGACCATATCTCAACACGCCAAAATCTAACAAAATTTCTTTTCGTGGACAACACAAACATCTTTGCTTGCTGTGGATAAGCATCCATCTTTATTGTCTGCCCCTGTGTCATCTGCAAGTGGCCAGAAAGTGAGAAACTGTCAGGCTTCTAGCCAAATCTGGATTAGCCAATGTCTTCTGACTGAGCAACCACTTTGCACAATATGTAAAGATGTGGGCATCATTAAGTATAACTTTGTTAACTATGCACATTTTGGCTGTTGAACATAAGGATATGTAACACTAAATGACTCAAGTGTTTGCAGCAGATGGTTAGTAAATATTGCACTTGCCCCGTGGGCAGGTGGCAGTACTCATCACTTGCCTGACACAAATAATCGCTTGCCCCAGGCAGTCCAGTAACCATTACTGTCCTATCCTGGCAAGCAGACATACCCACGCACATGCATACACAAACAAGTACTGAAGAACAGTTTACTCACTTGCTGAGAAAGCTTTCTTTGGCATACTGTAACTTCAGCTGACCACCTTTCCATTTTGTATTGTTGTATGCAGTAAAGCCTGCAAATATCAAACAAAAACAATAGTTATGCCTGAACTATGTTTATTACACACACATGTATGACAAAAGAAAAAAAATCAACAATGAAGTCATCAGAGGAAAAAGAAAAAAGAAAAAAAAACTTATATTCCAAAAACAGCAAAAATCTCTAAAAGTACAATTACTACAAAGTTACACATGTGGTCAATAGAATTTTTCAGAATACGAAATACAGATTTATCACTTTTGCCAAAAGAATTGCTGACAATGATATTTCACTCCTAAGTACTTGGTCAAATTTTGTCTCCTTAATAATAATACCTATGACATATGCATGAAACATGATGTTGGTACACCCATTTTGATTCAGTCCTTGTAGTCTTACTCACTCATCTAGATTATAAAAAAACCTTCATCATTTGTATTTATTCAAAGAACAACAATAGTCAAAAACTCTATTAACACTTAAAGAACTCTTGCTGTCAACAGGCTGTCAAACAAATACAAGCACCCATAGTCAACATGAACGATTCAACTTTTCACAGCGCTATTTTCTGCATGAAGCATAAGCAAGATTGACGGCAAGGTTCCAGAGTTATGACCTCTTGGATACACCGCTGGCATCTGATGTGAGTGATGATTTTACGATCACCAATGTATTGTTGACATACACCTTGTATCAGATAAAAGAGTTTTTAATAAATGTGTGTTTCACCCCCTGCCCCATATTTTTTTGATCTGGCATACATATGCACACTGTTTTGCGTGCACTGTGCAGGGTGTATGCAGCAGCACATGAGACCTTTAACGTGTATACTTTATGTTCTGCATGTGTATAAACATGAAGGGGGTTTAGACACTAACAGGTCTGAACACATGCTGATTCAAGAGACTGGTAAAATCTCCACTCTTCACCCACCCAACGGGAAGTACCCAGGCACAATCGAACCCCAGATTTTCCAACTGGAAGCCTGATGTCTTACCCAACTGACTACTATGCCCATGCGGATTTAAAGCAGTGACAGCATTTTGTAGCGACAAAGATTCTGCTTCTGGCAAAGTTGAACTTTGTGAAGTTGATACTACTGATCCAGATTTTGATCTTGAAGTTCTGGAGTGTTCACCGTTCCCCACATAATAAATCAAAGACAAAAAGACAAAAAGCCCGTCTAATATCACTTATAGTGAAAAGACGTTAAATTAAAGAACGAACGAACAAAAAGATTTTGAGTACTTGTTGGAATGGGCCTCCTCTATAAACCGGAACATGTTGACACCACTACATCATTTTGGTATCGAGAAATAACGAGAAAGCTGAAGGTCGGTCAGATACTTATGACAAAAATTTATCATGAAGAAGTTTAAGAGCAAAGAAATTTTGCTTTGACATATAGGCAAGACCACTGCACAGAGTTCAGATGAGACCATATATTGTGGTGAGGTGTTTGAGTGGTATGGAAAAAGAAATTTGCTTTGACATATAGGCAAGACCACTGCACAGAGTTCAGATGAGACCATATGTTGTGGTGAGGTGTTTGAGTGGTATGGAGAGTTTAACCCTCAGACTCCCACACTCTGTCCAGCTGCATCCTGCATTGTCAACCATGCTAACAAAACAAAAATTAACCCTTCTATACCCTCACCCTATCCACCCTAGGAAGCTGGTGGATAGGGTGAAGGAATCAAAGGGTTAAGTTTTTGCTGTTGGTGGAGAGGGTGCGGGAGTCAAATGGTTAAAGGTTGTAGAAAGTCGATCAAAGATGACGACAGCTCAGGAAGCCCAAGATGATGACACCACTGAAACAGTCTGTGATAAAATTCGTGCAGATGGGAGATTGACTGTCAGTGAGTTAGGATTAGGTCTTGGGACAATGTAGTGAATTCTAACTGAAAATCCTAACATGAGAAGGGGCGACTGCAATTCATGCCAAGACTGCTTACTAATACTATCAATCAAAGGCAGCTCTGAGCTGCACTCTCTCCAGACATGCTTGACAACATCAGAACTCAAAGAAACTTTATGCACAAAATCATAGCAGGTCATAAAACATGATTTATGAGTATGACCTAGAAATGAACCACAAAATCATCTCAATGGAAGACTCCAGCTTCACCCAGACAAAAAAAAAAAAAAAAAAAAAAAAAAAAGCCAGGATGTCTTGCTCAAATGTCAAGTCAATGCTCCCTGTTTTCTTTGATAACAAAAAAAATTGTGCACAGTGAGTGGCTACCACAGGCCAAATGTTTAGTCACCCAGATGTCTACCTAGCTATTTTAACCCCTTGACTCCCACACCTATCCACAGGCATCCTGCATTGTCAACCACACTAACAAAGCAAAAATTTAACCTTTTGATTTCTTACCCTAAGCTGGTTTGCAATTGGTTGATAAGGTGCAAGAGTCAAAGTGTTAAAAAGGATGAAGGAGACAATTAGTCAAAAGCGACTAGAATGTTGGAAGGCAGACAATTAGTTATTCCACCATGACAATACATCTGCGCACAGTCCACTTGCTGTTTGGGTTTTTTTTTTACTACAGCCAAGAGACAGTTGCTCTGCATCTACCCTACCTACCTGATCTGGCACCAAATGGCTTTTTTCTGTTCCCCCGAATGAACTTAGATATCAGGAGTAATTTTTCAGATTTTCTGGAAATTTCTCAGCAATAACTGGAGCCAAAATTGTTAGCAGCCAAGAGGTAATGTGAAGCTAGCCCAAGGCCATCAAGTGCTCAGCTTGCACACTAACAGTCTATCAAGTGCTAAGCTTGCACACTAACAGTTTATCAAGTGCTCAGTTTGCACACTAGTGGTCTATCAAGTGCTCAGCTTGCACACTAACAGTTTATCAAGTGCTCAGCTTGCACACTAACAGTCTATCAAATGCTCAGCTTGCACACTAGCAGTCTATCAAGTGCTCAGCTTGCACACTAACACTCTATCAAGTGCTCAGTTTGCACACTAACACTATCAAGTGCTCAGTTTGCACACTAGCAGTCTAACTATCAAACGCTCAGCTTGCACACTAACAGTCTATCAAGTGCTCAGCTTGCACACTAACATTCTATCAAGTGCTCAGTTTGCACACTAACAGTGTAAATATTGAGTGCTCAACTTGCACATGAGCAGTTTATCAAGTGCTCAGTTTGCACACTAGCAGTCTAAGTTCTATCAAGAGCTCGGCTTGCACACCAGCAGTCTAACTACCAAGTGCTCAGCTTGCACACTAACAGTCTATCAAGTGCTCAGCTTGCACACCAGCAGTCTAACTATCAAGTGCTCAGCTTGCACACCAGCAGTCTTACTATCAAGTGCTCAGCTTGCACACCAGCAGTCTCACTATCAAGTGCTCAGCTTGCACATCATCAGTCTCACTATCAAGTGCTCAGCTTGCACACCAGCAGTTTCACTATCAAGTGCTCAGCTTGCACACTAACAGTCCAACTATCAAGTACTCACCTTGCACATTAACAGTCTAACTAGCAAGTACTCACCTTGCACACTAACAGTCCAACTATCAAGTACTCATCTTGCACACTAACAGTCTAACTATCAAGTGCTCAGCTTGCACACTAGCAGTCTATCAAGTGCTCATCTTGCACACAACAGTCTAACTATCAAGTGCTCAGCCTGCACACCAGCAGGCTATCAAGTGCTCAGCTTGCACACCAGCAGTCTCACTATCAAGAGCTCAGCTTGCACACCAGCAGGCTAACTATCAAGTGCTCAGCTTGCACACCAGCAGTCTCACTATCAAGTGCTCAGCTTACACACTAACAGTCAACTATCAAGTACTCAGCTTGCACACTAACAGTCCAACTATCAAGTACTCAGCTTGAACACTGTCTATTAAATGCTCAGCTTGCACACTAACAGTCTACCAAGTGCTCAGCTTGCACACTAACGGTCTAACTATCAAGTGCTCAGTTTGCACACTAACGGTCTAACTATCAAGTGCTCAGCTTGCACACTAGCAGTCTAACTATCAAGTGCTCAGCTTGCACATTAACCGTCTATCAAGTGCTCAGTTTGCACACTAACAGTCGAACTATCAAGTGGTCAGCTTGCACACCAGCAGTCTAACTATCAATGCTCAGCTTGCACAATAACAGTCTAACTATCAAGTGCTCAGCTTGCACACTAACGTCTAACTATCAAGTGCTCAGCTTGCACACTAGCAGTCTAACTATCAAGTGCTCAGCTTGCACATTAACCGCCTAACTATCAAGTGCTCAGCTTGCACACCAGCAGTCTAACTATCAAATGCTCAGCTTGCACAATAACAGTCTAACTATCAAGTGCTCAGCTTGCACACTAACAGTCTAACTATCAAGTGCTCAGCTTGCACACTAGCAGTCTAACTATCAAGTGCTCAGCTTGCACATTAACCGCCTAACTATCAAGTGCTCAGCTTGCACACTAACGGTCGAACTATCAAGTGCTCAGCTTGCACACCAGCAGTCTAACTATCAAATGCTAACGGTCGAACTATCAAGTGCTCAGCTTGCACACCAGCAGTCTAACTATCAAATGCTCAGCTTGCACAATAAGTCTAACTATCAAGTGCTGAGCTTGCACAACAACTGTCTAACTATCAAGTGCTCAGCTTGCACACTAACGGTCTAACTATCAAGTGCTCAGCTTGCACACTAATGGTGTGACTATTAAGAGCTCAGCTTTGCACACTAATGGTGTAACTGTCAAGCGCTCAGCATGCACACTAGCAGTCTAACTATCAAAAGCTCAGCATGCACATTATCAGTCTAACAGGCGCTCAGCTTGCACACTAACACATAACAGTCTAACTGCCAAGAGCTCAGCATGCACACTAACAGTCTAACTATCAAGAGCTCAGGTTGCATACTAACAGTCTATCAAGTGCTCAGCATGCACACTAACAGTCTATCAAGTGCTCAGCATGCACACTAGCTGTCTGAGAAAAGATTTGGTCACACTCACAGTCTGCATCAGACATGTGAGGGTGTGAAAGTGATATGTCTGTGTCAGTGTGCATTTTAAATCTGAACGAAATCTCTAGAAAAAATCCAGTAGTGCTTTACTTACATTTTTTGAAGCCACTGTCCTCTGCAGTCAGGTTGAGGTAGGCAAAGGTTTTAGTATCTGTCAATACAGACGAAAAGTCAAGAAGAGAAGAAGACAACAGAGGAGATATGCATTGTATGATCAACAAAGACAGCACACCTGTCTCATCACTACCATCAGTATATTTCACTATTTGTATGGTAGCCAGACATGATTATCTACACATCAAGCAGTCAAATACCTAGTACAGCATGACAGTTCCTCACAAATAATCATCATCATCACTATGTGCCTTGCTGCATGGCGTTGGCGATCATGGCCCTCCATACAAATCTATCCCTTGTCGCTGCAAGTACATCTCCCACCCTCTCTGTCCTCAGCCACTTTGTAAATCCATCCAATATTTTCTCCCTGGGTCTACCTGGTGCTCTCTTTCCCTCCAGCTTTCCTTTTGAGACCAGGTGCTCTAATTTCTCTTTCCTCATACAATGTCCTATACATGTTGCTTGTCTTTTTCTAATCTTCTTTATTAATGATCTTCTTGTGTCTGCCTCCTTTGAGACTACTTTGTTGTTGTTGTTGCTGTTGTTGCTGCTGTCCATGAAACTCTCAATATTCTTCTTAGAAACCATATTTGAGTTGCCTCAATTTTGTTCTCTTCACATATAACAGTACCTAATTATAAGTTTATTACAAATGAAGAACTGCACATTCAAGTTCTCACTTTCAGAACTCATGGTAAACGAAAATTCTACAAATTGTTGCTAAACATAAGCAACAGAGAGACAGCAAGAAAAGTTTGAAAACACTGACATTTTATGGAGGCATGAAAACCCTCTGAAATCTTATTTCTTACCACTGTTTGTGCAGTGTATTTCCTGGCAGTTATGTTGACATGCTCTACAAGTTCTACAAAAAACAAAAAAATCACATCAAAATAAAGGCAACATTTGGTGAGAAATCTGCACAAACACTCTGCAACTAGTGCAAGGCAGTCACTGTTTGCAAGAAGCGAATGTAAATATGTGATCAGCCAGACTATTATATGTGAAAACTCCTGAACCATGACTGTATCCACAAGGCTTAATTAAGTTAATACTGACCAAATATTAACCATTATTTTAATATATCATACCTGTCTCAGTGGTTCTGGTCTTGATTTCCACTTGACTGACTTGACCAAATCGGGAAAATTTCTCCAAAAGTTCTTTTTCTGACACACTTTTTACCAGTCCACCGATGAAAATTCTCTTCTCTTCCATAGTTGTCATGTTGGTCCTTCTGCAGATTGAAATGTAAATGTAACATGCATAACAAAAGTATCTGATTATATTTTTGAGTGCTAAGCTCTGTGTAACTCACTGACAGCGTATAGTGTTTGTGTGTGTGTGCGGTGTGTGTGTGTGCGTGTGTCGCTGTGTGTGTGTGTGTGTGCGTGTGTGGTGTGTGTGTGTGTGTGTGTGTGTGTGTGTGTGTGTGTGTGTGTGTGTGTGTGTGTGTGTGTGTGTGTGTGTGTGTGTGTGTGGTGTGTGTGCGCTGGCGTGCATATGCTTGCATGCGTGCAAGATTGCGTGCTTGAATGGGTTTGTGAGTGGCTGTGAAATATTCAAAATTTTTCAAATGTTTTCCTTAATTAAAATAATACATTTTGTTATTTCAAATTTGTTATTTGGAAAGTTGTTTTACGAAATAGTTCGAATTCATTCATAATTTATTTGGCATTTCAAAGTTTTAGGTTGTGTTATTCAACTTATTGTACTCAAAATGAATATCATTACAACAAAAATGTTAACCTGACAATAAATAGTTTATGACGATCACTCAGTGTGTGTGTGTGTGTGTGTGTGTGTGTGTGTGTGTGTGTGTGTGTGTGTGTGTGTGTGTGTGTGTGTGTGTGTGTATGTGTGTGTGTGTGTGTGTGTGTGTGTGTTTGTGTGTTGTGTGTTCGTTTGTTCTTTGATTTAATGTCTTTTCAGTTCACTATGTAATATGAGTTATATTAGTGGTGTGTGTGTACATGTGTATCATTGTATGTGTGCGTGTGTGCATGCATGCACACATGCATGCAGCAGTGCACACATGTACATGTAGGCTTCAGACATTTACGGACCATGTGGTGTACTGGAGGAACAGAAAGTGAGAAACAAACCAAAGTTGAGCACAGACAAAACAGAAAAGATGCCTGTCGCTGTGTGGGCACCAAAGTTTCTATCGCTGTCAAAACTCTATCTTAAATCAGCTAATAAATTCACTTTCAATTTTATCACACCATCTGTTTAGAAGAACAGAACTCTCTACAACTTACAAGCTGATCTAGATCATCTGCGTATCCTTTTTTCGGTTCAAGTCACAGTTAAACCACACACACTTACCTGTTCACCTACGTTTTCCACTGTGTATCAATATTAGCATAGCTGCTTATGCATTACCACTTCTAAGTGCTGTTCATGTGGCATGGTATCATCAACCATGTAGGGCCTACATACAATGATACATACCATGATCATAGACAGTGACTTGAATGAGATAAAGAGCCTAGGCAGATGCCAATTTTGCCATTGTATACATATATGCCTATTTACATACTGTTAAGATATAGTAAAACTTAAAGTAGGTTATGAATTGCACAA
The DNA here is from genome assembly GCA_030674185.1 of Monoplex corrugatus. NCBI lineage: Eukaryota > Metazoa > Mollusca > Gastropoda > Littorinimorpha > Ranellidae > Monoplex > Monoplex corrugatus. The sequence goes on along the minus strand of CM060312.1, from coordinate 61,996,212 downwards.
TATATAATATATTAACATGTTATATTCCAATGCATATATGCACAGTATATATCACAAGTCTATTTGCATCATATATGATTATATCATATGTATTGTAAAATGAGTAAACCGCAAGAAATTATCACTATTATCTGTGTATGTTCAGTTTGCGTGCACAAAGAAAAGGGTAAATGCTAAAATACAACAGGAATTTTAGCAGCCAATATCTGTACCTTAGGCTGCCAACACAGAGAATCCAACTGATGCGGGTGGAAAAAAAATCGGTCACTCTCTCCATCCCATTCAATAACCTCCCTATTCCCCTCTCTTTGCTGGTGGGTCATGACACATGCAGCTGATGTCAGATGTGTACAATTAAAGGGAAAGTGAGGGGGTAAGAGGGGGGAGGAGGTAGGATGGGAAGGGGAGAGGAGTGATCACCAATGCTCAGAATCTAAAGACAGAAAAAAGGGAGAAATAGAGCGAGACTCCTTACGAAGTCCTACAAAACTGCAATTTTTATCCGTGACACTATCACTATGGCATGGTATGCTTATACACACGCCCAGACAGTGTTGGCCTATGCATCATCAGAATAGCCTCAATAGACCTTACACATTATGTCATTAGAAACCAGAAAAACGTGAAAATAAAATCAGAATGCGTATCTAATACAACCAGACAAGACAGGGAAAATTTTTTAGCCAACTCACCTTAGTCAAGGGTGAATGTAACATTATAAGATTACAAACAAACAAACACCAAATACAAAAATTTGGAGAAAAAGACTGAAACTTCCCTGCTGCTTCGTCCAGTACATGATTCACACTTGACAAAGGCCAGTTGGCTGAAAATTAGCACCTGTCTTGTGTTCTTCTGGTTCTTGTTTGCTTTAACATGGGCAGTCAAACTTGTTTTGGATGACACATATTAAAACATAAACCTTGTGGCACTGACTTTGTTTCATAATTTAGAGTCTGGATGGTAGTAGGGGTAAATGTGATAACAATTTTCATCGACCGGTTCTGTTAAATTCCAACTGGTGGGTGTTACTATATATAATAATTTCGGTAGTTCCACAAAAAAATTTTCAAAAAGATAAATTAGAAATTTACCAGCTGTAACCAGCAAACACATTAACTGATAAAATCACATATAAAATCAAATAAGATAATTAGGCCTATTCAAGAAAGGGGAATGTCATAAACTCCAAAATGACCATAAACAATGCACGCTTTTAAGTCTACTGTTAAGCAGCCAAGATGTGGTTTCTAAGAAGAATGCTGAGAGTTCCATGGGCAGCAAAGAAAACACACGAGACAGTCTTGATGGAGGCAGACACAAGTAGATCATTCATAAGGAAGATTAGGAAAAGACAGGCAACATTCATAGGACATTTTATGAGGAAAGGGGAATTGGAGCACCTGATCACAACGGGAAAGCTGGAGGGAAAGAGAGCACCAGGTTACAGGTAGACCCAAGGAGAATGACGGACTTGCAGAGTGGCTGAAGACAAGGAGGGTGGAAGAGATGCTTGAGGCAACAAGAGATAGAGATAGATGGAAGTCCATGATCGCCAACGCCATGATCATGCGGCCATGCGGCAAGGCACCTGGCTGTATGATGGATTGTTAGGCATACTCTTCAGTTCTACCAGTTCTACTATCTAGGAATACTTAATTATGGTAAATCCACAGGCGATCGTCGAACGAGCCAATTGTTATTACCATAAATTGATTAATGCACAGTTATGCTGAACTGCCTCACCTTTACAAATACGTAAAATCGACGAAGCCACTGAACAACACCAGTAAATTTTAACCATGTGTCTCTAAACCGCACCTCGACCACATTGCTTATCAGACCAAGACTGACCTCCCCTGTTTGAGATACAGTGAGTAACTTTTTACAGAAATGTAATTGTTATGGGGGCATACTATATTTTTGCCGTTCAGATTTCCCACATGTTTTTTTAATTGGGATCGAAATATTGTCGTTCAGCATATACTATAATTGATGTATGTGAATGTTTTGGTAAAAGAACTGTATGACTGTCATTGTTGTTCGAAGACAAAATTGGAAGAAGCAGATCATTGTGTTGATGTTGTGTGGTAAGACGTTTGAGGTTTGCAAGATGGCTGTTCAACCCGTTACTCCGCAGCGCGTTAGAGATATTTTGTCATCTTTCTTGTACGACAGCAAGACCCCCCAACATCGTAAGTAACAACCAGGCTCAATAACAGTTAATGTCTGTTTCTTCTTTGACGTCTGTTCCGCGACGTTTAAAAAAAAATTTTTTTTTCGAAAAATCATTTGTTACTAATGTCTAATGTTAGCCTATTTCAGTATTTGGAGTTTGAATTTGACTCCGTTTTTCAATTTGATTTTTGATACTAACAAGGTTAAAGGTTAAACACAGAGAAAATATTGGACAGATTTGGGGAGTGGGTGAAGACATATTAGAGGGTGGGAGATATACTTGCAGCGACAACAGAAATTCGTGTAGAGGGCCATGTCACTTGTGGCAGGGCACATGTCACATGATGAGTGACAATAAACTGACATGTGATGATGATTACTTATATATCAGTAATTTAGTCTAATGATATCTGTTCCGTGAAGGGGCTGTCAGTCACACTGAGTGGAATCGAAAATGAAACTAGTGCTTTTCTGATTTGAAAACGGTACAGAGTATGATATTAGTATTAAGCTTCCTAGATAGGTTTACCATCCAACCCAGGACTGTAGGCCTAATCGTTTGCTTGGTCTAGGCCTAATCCTTAACTTTCTTGAACAAATTGATATTTTCCTAAAGTTAACAGAAAATTAAATAAAAATTGTAGCAATATCAGCATTTTATGCATATGTGTTACTGTTAGGAAAATGTAGACTTTACCACCGAAATTTTCTGTGCATTGGGAATCTGGCTGTTTTGCCTGGGCCCACAATACTACATAGTCATGATAGTGATTGGTCACTATACAAGCCCTATCCCTCCCCCTCATCCTTTTAAGGGCTTTGTGTACCAAATTTATTAGTGAAATTGTATGTTGGGAGTTATGTAGAACAGGCATATCGTGGGAAAGAAGCGCATGGTGAAAATGGGGTGGTAGCGTTTACGTTTGCCTTCCATCAACTCTAAAGTGGAAGGAACTGTACGTGTGATCAGGAGAGATGCTCTTCCTTATCATGATCAGTTGTGACTTAAAAGGTCTCAAATCAACAAATCAAAGAAAAGAAAACACTTAATATTTAGACGTTGTGATTTGTATTAGTCATGTTTTCATTCAGAGGTTTTGTCCTTTAGTTTAAAAAAAAAATATATATATATATATATAATTATGTATTTATTCAAAGATAAGATACACAGATACCCATGTCATTACAATGTAGCCAAGATTGTTCCACTGACAAACTGAAACAAATATTAGTATCTTAAGGATACAAAACTCATAAGGTAGGTAGGACCTCAGGACCTGGCCAGATCAAGGGTTTATGTACAGGCTTAAAGGTTTATGGCATGATCATTTTTAATCTTCTCTGTCACATGGCACCAGTGGCGTCAGTGCATATGAAGTTCTGAGCACGGAGACCTCGTCTTGAGAAACTGTCAAAAGTAGCTGACAGCAACAACAGCACACACACACACACACACGCACACGCACACACACACACACACACACACACACACACACACACACACACACACACCACGCACACAACACCTCTCTCTCTCTCTCTCTCTCTCTCTCTCTCTCTCTCTCTCTCTCTCTCTCACAGTCACACACACACACACAGTTGAATAAACGAGAATGTAGAAGTTGTTACTTGCATCAGAAGCACCTGTCCTGTAGGCCTAAATTAAATAAAAAAGGAAACGAACAAACAAATAAACAAACACATAAATACACAAACAAACAGAACAGAACAGAAATCCAGTGACTAGACAAGCCTAAGTTTTCACTTTGTCTTTTGTTCTTTTAAAGTAAAAAAATGTAAAAATCAATGTCATGATTATGATCCAGTTTAATGTAAATGATGAACTCCTCATGAAGTGGTATTAGTCATTTTGAATTGAGTGCTTTTTTAAATCATTGTGGAAAATATCGCTTTACCGTCTTGTTCATCAAAAGTATTTTCTGTTAATGCTTGTTTGGTTTCTGTGATTGGATCTCTGTCTTCAGGTTATTTTTGCAGTAGAGTGTACTATGTTTCATTGACAGAGTACATTTCAGACCTGAGAAATCGACATCACCTGAGGCAGGAAAAAGTCCTCGTCAGCCGGGATCACAGGCAGGAAGCCCAAGCTCTGAGATCATCTCTCCAGAAGTAGCGTCCAACCGGAGAACCTTCGCCAGTTTTCAGAAACGAGTTGAAACCTTCTCCATATCCTTCTATATGCTTGTAAAAAGGTTGTATAGTTTTATGTTACATTGTATAATTTACATAAATAAGATATAATCCGTCAATGTTAAATTTTGTATACGTCTACAGGACACACGGAGTAGTTCTTTATCTGGGAATGTAGATTTGAACCTGAGTGATACTGTCAGTCAGTTAACCCTTTGACTCTCACCCTATTCACCAACTTCCTGCAGGTAGCTGGTGGATAGGGTGAGGGGGTCAAAAGGTTAAGTTTTTGCTTTGGTGGACAGGGTGCAGAAGTCAAAGGGTTGTCATATTGATGGGCAAAGAGTACTTAGGAGAATCAGCTTCAGTTCCCTCTTGCTAGATTTTTTATTCTTCAGGCCTTCTTTAAATGGTTCTCAGTTTTAAATCAACATTTTGTTTCTTGATATAAGTTTAAAAGTGAAAATTTTGATAATAACTATTATATAGTCCAGTTAATGAGTTAGTTAAATTTGGTGTCTTCGTTGGTTGTTTGGATGTTTATTATTGGTATTGATTGGTGTACCATTGTGGATGTGTGTGTCTGTGTCTCTGTGTGTGTGTGTGTGTCTGTGCGTGTGTGTGTGTGTGTGTTGTTTGTGAGTGTGTGTGTGTGTGTGCTTATGTGTGTTTGTGTTTGTGAGTGTCTTTGTATGTGCGTTTGTGTGTGTGTTTGTGAGTGTCTTTGTGTGTCTGTGTATCTGTGTGTGTGTGTGTGTGTTCCTATGCTTTGTTTTCTGTGTTGTTGTTTTAAAAAGCAAATAAGACATGTAGTTTCTAATGATTACAAATGATTCAATTCGAAATCAATTGGCAAAAAGGCAGAAATAGCTGGTCATTTTTATTGAAGGTGGCATGGTTTTTCTGAGTTTGTTTGATTTGTTAATCATACTGTTGAATTGATTAATGGTGTCAGGTGTGCTGTAGTAGTGAATAAGAGTTGTTCTAGTTTTATGGCAGGGTGGTACTGTTTTCATCTTCCCAAGTTAGCATGTCACCATACATTTTATGTGTGTGCTTTTGATATACAGCCATGTACATTACAATCATAATAAAGTACTTCATATTAATAGTGAATGTAGACTGATACCCAGTTCATTTACGTTCAATATGAAAGAAAGACACATGTTAAGAATTTTGTGGCCTGCCACAGGGGCTGTGATCCATCTTAGGACATTCATCAAGCTGAATTCTTGGCTTTGTGGTGAGGGTTTTTTTTACAAATACACCACAAAAATAAACCACAAATCCTTTAACATTCCCTGAACACAACAAACACACGTATCAAGGACAAAACAGAAGTAGGCAAAAAACGTATGTGCTGGTTGACCTGTTGACTTGAGATGACTGGTGGTGCATACATGGTCAAGGGAGAGACTGCCAGAGTTCTTGGCACCATTGTCAAGGAGCATCAAAACTGTTCTGGGGTCTTTGACAGAAGTGGAGAACATGCAAAGAAACAGAACTCTAAATCTGTTGGAAAAACATGATTGAATTCTGGTATCTAAAAATTGCTCTTAAGGTTTATGAAATTTGAGAAGCACCAAAAATAAGGCAACCATCTTTATACAGAGACATCAGATTTGAACTGCTAGACAGACACTGTATACAGACATGTGAACATCATTCAAACAACAGAGATTAGGCCAGTTGTGCAAACAACACTTGACCTGATGAAGGTCCCAAAAGAAGACCAAACTGTTGCCTCCCTGACAAGTCAGCAAATTCAAGTAGCTTTTTTTTCTTTTTTTAGTGTATATTAATTACCAAATATGATACATTATAAGTGATGATAATGTATTCATCATGAACATTATCTAGACATTCTGGTCGATACTGACTGTTGTAGTGTATGCAAAAGTTAATTTATCTTTCAGAAATTTGATATAATCAGTAAACATACATACTTTGCAAGCGAAACAGAAACTAAACAGTTTCTAGAATTTATTAGATTTCATGCAATATTGTAAGGAAAATCCAGTCATTCAGTTCTGGATTTTTAAAAGTTAGTGATTGTTGACATATATGTACCATATATTGTTTTAAAACGAATTTCTCATTAACTACAGTACTCATTTCTTCGAGACGTTGGACACAGAGTCTGTGCATCATCTTTCCTGTAGTGTAAATGAAATGGCATGGTGTAGGCACTTCTTGGATTAGACAGTAAATGAAGATCACACGTGTAATACACTCTGGGTGTATGCAAAAGAGTCTACAACTAAAAAGATATTATCCCTAGCTAAATTTTGCTTAAAAGAAAAATGGAAATCCGTTTATATAGTAAGTGCAAATGTATTTTTGAAAAAGGAAGAGAAAGAAAAATGGGATAAATAGGTGAAGCTGTGCTATGGCACATATGCTGGCAGAGTAGCCTACACTTGTTACGGAATTGCAAAATTCCTGTCATGCTAAAAATACATATGATACAATACAGTACTTGGCTGTCATTTAGTGGCAGGCTTGGAAAGACCAAAACTGATGATGACCTTAACTGAAGTTACCCTATCACCTGGTTTGCTAAGCCAGCAGAGCTGTGCCCTTTGGTGTGTAGTCGTTTCGGTTGGGAGAACACGGAGTATGACATGCTTCATTGTACCGCCTGCAATGCCAACCTCTGTGGCAGTGTGCCTTCCAAAACAGATGTCTCATCATGTAAGTAAAATGAACATTTTCTTTATGTGTGTTGCTATGTGTATTAATTACTGTGTTTAATGTTACTGTGTGTAAAAAAAACAACAACTGATAATGTTCTTACCCTGTGGTGTGTGTGTGTGTGTGTGTGGTGTGTGTGTGTGTGTGTGTGTGTGTGGTGGTGTGTTGGGTGGTCTGTCTGTGTGTGCGTGCGTGTGTATACAAGTGTGAGTGTCTGTGTGTGTGTGTCTGTGTGTGTGTATAGAGTTTGTGTGTGTGCCATCATCTGTCAGCATCATAGTTTTGATGGTAGCTGCTGCAGCACTCCGATCTTCATTGTGTTGTTTGTGTGTGTGTAGTGTAGTTTTATAGCAAGTTGACATTGGCATAACTTGATTTTTTTTTTTTTGCCTCCTTGTATTGATCTGATAGTGTTAAATATTGAAGGAAACAAAAAGAATGAGATGTGCGCACAATTACAATTGGTTATGGCTTTAGATTTGTCTTGACATTTCAAGTAGTTTATAACAATTCAATAATTGTCTACCGTTGCTTGGCTGGTTCAGATGTTTGCGTACCAGTAATTAGACTGGAGATTCTTGGGTTCATTTCCCATTGAGACCTTACCTTTTCTCTTCACTTTGACTGGAAAATCGAACTTAACATCTAGTCCTTTGGAAGGAGACAAAAATACAAGTTGGACCTGTGTGCCTTTTGGCCTGCACACACTAAAAGATCCCATGGCAGTTGAAATTTGTGAAAAACAGGGCATTTGTCTGGCTGTCCTGGCAAAGAGTATTGGAGAGATCAGTTCATTTCCAAGGTCCATCCCCTTGGAGGCCGGTTAACTTTTTTGCCTTTCTGAAGTCTTGGTAAAAAAAAACCAAAAAAAAACAAAGAAAAAACACTGCTCTCAGTCTCCATGGGGAGAACAGCCTGAGGTTCACATAGTTAAATCCATTGTGACAACAACAAAACAAAACAAAAAAAAAATTGATATGATTGTGAATATGAATATTAACAGAATTTTGAAGATTGATGGTTAAAGTTACGGAGTGGAAGGGTTAAAAAGTAGAATGACCACAAGAGTCCCCATCCCTAGCCTGAATAAATTTTGCTTTGATTTGTATAAATGCAGGAACCAGAAAAACACAAAGTAGAATAAGAAAGCGTAGTCTGTATCACAAAACAGGATGTGTGCAAACTTTCAGCCAACTGTCCTTTGTCATGTGTACACAAAAGACAACAAAGGAAAAAGATGCAAAAATTTAAGAGAAAAACAACAAGGCTTGCTGTGTGTTTTTGTGAAATTGAAGATAAAACACAAATGACAACAAAGAGCAAATCTACAAACTTTAAGAGAACACCACCAAGACTTTACTGATTTCATCATGCAGAAGGTAAAAACTTCTGCTTCAAGAAACACCACTGAAGTCTTGTTGACTTTTCTGCTCGATAAAACGGCAGGAAAGTCTATTGGTTTTCCCTTCAATTTTGTATATTTGTTTTTTTGTTCTCTTTTAAAGTATGCTTGACAAAAGCCGATGTGCTGAAAATTTATGTTTTGTCTTGTTTGTTGTTTTAACCCTTTGACTCCCGCACCCTGTCCACTAGCATCCTGCATTGGCAACCATGCTAGCGAAGCAAAAACTTAACCCTTTGACTCCCTCACCGTACCCACCAGCTTCTTGCAGGAAGCTGATGGATAGGATGAGGATGTTGAAAACTTAAGTTTTTGGAGTTGGTGGATAGGGTGTGGGAGTCAAAGGGGTTAAATATGCATTCTTAACTTATTTTGTGTTTTTTCTGGTTCCTGTTTGCTTGAACGCGGACAGTCACTGTGGTTTGTACTTGCAGACCAGAAAACCTGTGAGGCACTGAAGAAGAAACTGCTGACAGCACATGAGAAGTTTTGTACGTTGGCGGTCAACCCATGTCCAGGTCTGTCTCCATAGTATCGCTCACTGGTTTTTGTGTGGTGAAAATAATGGGGAAGAAAAAAGTGTACTTTTCTTTCTCTGTGTGCCAACTGTACTGTCTGTCTATCTGTCTGTCTATATGCCTGTCTGTCTATCTATCTTCTATGTATCTATATATGTCTGTCTGTCTATCTATCTATCTATTTTTTCTGTCTTTTTGTCTGTCTGTCTGTCTATCTATCTATCTGTCTATCTTATCTATCCATCTGTCTATCCGTCTGTCTATCTATATGTCTATCTGTCTATCTATCTATCTGTTTATCTATCTATCTGTCTATCTATCTAGCTAGCTAATGTATCTTATCTTTCTTAGTATCTATCTGTCTGTCTGTCTATCTGTCTGTCTCTCTATCTATCTGTCTCTCTATCTATCTATCTATTTATCAACAAGACTTAACAAGAAACACCTGAGTGTGCTGGATGGCACCCAGAGCACCAATGCCTCACTGCTCTACCTACAATCATCTCCCAAGCTCCCGATGCCACACAATAGCCATGTAGCGCTGTACTCAGGCAAAGGGGGACTGTCCATGCGTTGCATGACCCGTTTGGACCCAGTCATCAGTCCTTGTTAACAAACCGAATGGCAAGGTGGGGAAATGATAAACCCCAAGGTTTGTCAACCCTTGTCCAGACCTGCCACTATGGCATCACTCATAGATTGCTGTGTCGTGTGTGTAATGAAGTTAATGAAGGTGTGTTTGTGTAATGATGTGTGTGTCTATATCTATATCTATCTGTCTGTCTGTCTGTCTGTCTATCTATCTGTCTCTGTCTGTCTGTCTGTCTGTCTGTCTCTCTCTCTCTCTCTCTCTCTCTCTCTCTCTCTCTCTCTCTCTCTCTCTCTCTCTCTCTCTCTCTCTCTCTCGCTCTCTCTTTCACTCTCCCTTGCAGAGTGGCTGGGGACGAGGGGGGTGGGAGAGATGCTAGGGGCAACGAGAGAGAGAGACAGATGGAAGTCCATGATCGCCAACGCCATGCGGCAGGTCACCTGATGATGATGATATATATATTATATATATATATATATATTATATATATATATATATATAAAAGTAATTAAATTTGAAGTCTCTTGAGGAAGGTACTATAGGCCAGTACTTAGTTATATGTCTTCCCCCAAGGAGATGCCGGGGGTTCTTTCAGTATGAATAGTATCCCCACCTTCTGGAAATTCTGTGCTAGAAATTAACTCTTTTCTGTCACTCTCTTTGTTTCTTTCTTCCTGTGTTGGTTTCTGTCATTTCTTTCTATCATTTTCTGCCTTGCTGGTCCATTCACCTGTATGTGTTTTAAAGTCTTATGTACTTTTTCTTAGGATTGATAATTGGGTACATGTATTACATGCATTTTTGGCTCTAGGGAGGTGAGCTATGCGGAAGCAATTGTTAATTTTTGTCCGTTTTTATATATATGTTTCACTTTCAGTGTCCTTTGGTATGCTTGAATTTGTATTCAGGTGTGTTTTTTAAATCCCCTGTGTGGTAAATTGGACAGAGTGGTCAACGACAGAGGCACATCCTTAGATTATGTGCACAAATGCATTGATATGTGTACTTAATTTTCTTTTCTTTTTGAAAATGCATTGATATGTGTACTTAATTTTCTTTTCTTTTTTTTTTCCTGTTGAAGTTTTGTATGTTTTGAAGGGGTTATAGCCCTGATATGGCTCTATGTGATCAGCTGGGCTTTAAACAACAGTAACAGTAACAAGGTATATGTCTTTGTATACAGGTTGGTTAAAGCACCTTGGTGATACATTGCATGGAATGGCCAACGCCAGGGGCTTATCCTTATTATTATAACCACACTTAGCTTAATGCCATCATAACCACAGTGCCATTAGTTCACAGGAGTTATTGTCAGATCAGTTTGAAGCCACCCATCAGGGTTGAAGCATTGTCATTTCAATGATTTTCAGTAGATTCAGCACTATCCCAACAAATACAGGAACGCTATATATGTGCTTTATTTGCTGTTGTCAGTGTCATTGATTTGTTTAGAAGCATTTATGTTTGAGATGGGTTATAGCACTATGTTTCAGAGCAGTCAGCCTTGCTTCAAATAATGATGATAATAATAATGACAATGATAGTTAATTCAGTCACGTTAAAGCTCTGTTTTATTTTTTAAAGTCATTTTGTTTGTTGGTTCATACCCTTGCAAGGAAGACAACCGTACTTGTTCATCACTTGCAGCCGGAGAAATGTACTTGTATGTACACTGCTTAATAATACAGCCCCTAGCAGTCATTTTATTTGTAGAAAAATCAAGAAAGGTGATGTATGGGTTTGTTTGAGTATAAGGGCAGAAGACAAGTGTGGATACATTGTTAAAAAATCTTCCTTTTTTCTGTGATTTAACCAAAGATGAGTTATGTGTTAATGGACTTTACACCATTCCAGAGGCCTTCCTGAAAGTTGGTCTGCATGATATGGAAGAGCTCAGGAAGAGTTTCTGGCAGCGCATTGCTGCCCTCAGATGCAGTGCTCAGCACCTTCCTGATCTTGTGTACACCGAACTGGAATCTTGGGTTAGTTATGTCTTTCTTTTGTCTTCTTTCTTTTTCCTACTTAGTCTCATCCTGTGTAGAATAATTACAGAGGCCAAGATAATTTGATTAGCTCAGTGGCCTTGTCCTTGTCCATATGCAGTTGGATAAGTGAAATTCTGGTCTCAGATTAGCTGGAAAAATTGTAATCAAAACTATTTTGTGGTTTGTTTTATGAAAGACAGCATTGGCCAAGGTGCAAAATAGTAGAAATAACTAGAATTACAAACAAAGAAAAAAGAGTCTCACAATGTATCTAGCTCATGAGCACATAACCACACTTAGCTTAATGCCATCATAACCACAGTGCCATTAGTTCACAGGAGTTATTGTCAGATCAGTTTGAAGCCACCCATCAGGGTTGAAGCATTGTCATTTCAATGATTTTCAGTAGATTCAGCACTATCCCAACAAATACAGGAACGCTAGCCTCCTGGTCCCGTCTTATCATAGTGATTGCTTATTTGCTGAGCCAGACTGGATATGCATATCTCATATAACAGTTCTCATTTCTTTATCCATTAATGGATGAGAAAAGAACTAAGTGGAAAAGAAGTTTGAAGCATATCAGTTAGGGTGATTCCGTAGAATACAACAAACTTAAATTTGAATCATGGATCAGATGGGGATTTTTGTCCTCCCTTCCCTAGATCGTAAGGAAGTGTAAGTGTTAGCCTTTTGGATCAGATAAGCAGTGGTCACGTATGCAGTATGCACTTAGCACATGTCAAAGATCCCACGACAACAGAGGAATTGTTCTAGGCAAAATTTTGTAGAAAAATGTACTTTCCCAGGGTAAAAAAAGAAAGAAAGAATAAAATATGACTAGTTCTGCATTGCATGAATTTAAATGTAAAAATTCAAGTCCATATTGACAGCAAAATAAAACAATAAAAAAGGAAATAGATATAAATACAAAAACAGCTGGTATTGTTATGACAATTAGCTGTGCTTTTGAGACTGACAGATAGCACTCCACTCTTACTGTCAAAGTGCATCACAGTGTCAGCCAGGCTTTGGAATGTTTCTGTTATCAGTATGAGCAGCACACTTAGTTTGTATCTGTGCAGTAGGTGAGACTGATATTTGTGGTCCCCATGTTACCACTGAGCCTGTAGCATTCTTTTGTCTAATTGTGGTTAGACCTAAAAGTCGGCAGATTCAAAAAAACTATCCACACTGATTTTCTGTTATCCTTACAACAATTTGAACCCTGATCTTCAGGCTTGTAACCCGTGGCCATATGTTGGGCTCTAATGTATTTAGTCCTTTTCTCCCTCTGGACGAAGCACAGGGAAGTTATAATCTTTTTTCCTAATTTTTGTATTTGGTGTTTGTTTGTGATTTTATGTTCATATTTGACAAAGGCCAGTTGGCTGAAAATTTGCGCATACCTTGTCTGGTTGTATCAAATGCACATTTTGATTCTATTTTCGTGTTTTTTCTGGTTCCTGTTTGCTTAAATGCGGGCGGTCGCACTTGTTTTGGATTTTTAATGTATTAGTGACATACAAAGGAAATATCTACAGTCTTTTCCTCAGTAAGCAAAAAATGCTTGTTATGTATGCATTGGAGGTTAAACTGCAGTAGTTTTACCACATCTAAAATAGGGTGGTACTTCACTGTAGAAGGGATTTATTTCTGAAAGCCAGATGGTGTAGAACAGTGATGTGGTAAAATTACTTGTGTAAAATTGTTAAGACATACGTTCATTTGATGGATGGACGGGTGGGTGGATAGATAGATAGGTAGAAAACTGCATCATGAGGAGTATGGATGAAGAAAAACAACTAACAATCAAAATTGTATTGTGTGCTCTGTGTACCACAGGGATTTGCAGAAAGCCATGCAGCCAAATTCTGTGCTGAGGAAGACATATCAGAAACAGACACACCTACGCAAGTCATCGCTCTGGCCTTCACAGGATGGACTGTCCGGTAAAAGATGACAAAATTAACAAAACTTTATCACTGCCTTCATGCTGTTGTGATGTTGTTGTATGCTGTATTATATTCCACACTATCAGTGTTTAATCATTGACAGTGCTCTCACATTGCCTCTTGTGACTGTGTAAAGTACTTGAAATACTAAAGCCTGGAATTTTGCTCCAGTTTTCAGATTGTCTTGAGACTATCCATGATACATTTCATGCTGCTCTGTTCTGTGTTTGATGTTTACTTTTTATTTAACGTTGATCTTGCCCTTCTTCTTCATTGTTGGAGGAAATGAGATGCATATTTTTATATATCAGCTGCTCTGCATTCACACAATATAAAATCATGTGAAAACAGTCCACAGTAGGATCAGATGGACAGTGAGGAAATAGAACAATGAGCAGCCTTTCAAACTGTGTCTTGCTAAAAGAATTCTACCTTTCTTTTGTCTAAAGACAGTGATGGGTTTGTTGTTGTTATTTTGGTCTGATATGTTTGGGGAGTTATATTTCATTATTGTTAATTGGAGTTACTCTTGTGCTATGGCTTATTCAGATATACTGATTGATTTAGGTTTGATTTCCTATTTTTGAAACTAAAATAGAAACTCGATTTGGTTGCTTTGACTGTTTAAGAGGTGAAGAAGGGGGAAATTTATTAAAGGCAAAATAGTATTTGTGACTTGACAAAAGCTTAGAGTTTACAGATGCCAAATTCTTCAGGGTCATAGAAGCACCGAAGTGGTGAAAGCTGCATAAGCTGCCTCCATCTTTGATGGTTGTGGGTTGAGTGTCTGGGTTATGGCAGAGTTCTCTCCAGTCTACTGTGTGATGTTATATGACCAATTTTTCCTCTTGTCTGCCTCTTCTCCTTTTCCTATGTACTGTTACACTGTTCCCTGGAGGATGGGTTTTTCAGAGTATGCTGAGTTGTGTTACATGACCATACTGTCTCAGTTTTTTATTCTTTAGTGTTGACAAGTCTTGATTTTGACTTGCAGTTGGGCGATTTTACCTTGCTCTTGTTTTTTTTTTTTGTACGGTCGGTGAAAGAGTGCTGTGGAGTCTTCCAAAACATCTCATCTCTATTGGCTGAATTGTATACAGTTCTACTGACATCATCTATGTCTCATATGGATGTTTTCATTAAAACTACAGAAGATTCAGCCAGTATAGGAAGACAGAGCCCATGAGTTCATGCAGTCTTTATCCATAGCTTCAGTTCTTGATCTGAGAATGATGTTTTTGTTCCTGCAGAGTGGCTTCAATTTCGCTATTACTGTTATTGTTTCAGCAGTCCTTGCAAAGGACTCCAGGCTCCGATCCCTTTTGTCTGATGATACTTAAGTTGTTTGACTTTCACTTTGATTTTTATCCTGATTGGCTCACTACTCGTCCACTGTGTCTGGTTGATGTTTCATCCAGGCGGTTCACCGGGCTGGCCAGTTTATTGTTGCTTCTTGTCAGTCCATCAGTTTGCCTTTTTTTTCTTCTTTCATGTACTGTCTACATGGTCAGGCCACATCTGGTGATGAATGTGGCGGGTTTTTTTCTTCTTTTTTTTTTTGGGGGGGGGGTCTTGTTTCTTCTGGCTTTCACAGAGCTTGATGATCACAGGAGTTGTAGTTGCCCATGTTTCATGTTGTTCCCCTTGATAGAGTCATAGTCACTCCTGCCGTTTACTTGCGTTTGATTTAATTTCTTCTCTTTGAATTATTCAAATGGGAGAAGAATGGCAGAATGGTTCAGACGTTCACCTGCCAATATCTGAACTCGAGGTTCCTGTGTTCACTCCCCATAGAGGCCTTGACTTTTCTCCTCAGTTTGACCGGAAAATCGAACTGTACGTCTAGTTGTTCAGAAGGGGGATGGGCGCCATTCTTGTTGTGCTGGCCCTGGGAAAAGTTGAGGGCTCTGCCACCTCACTCCCCTACGGCCCCAGGGTTATGGAACTACATAGGTAGGACATCAGGACCTGACCAGCTCTTGGGTTTATGTGCAGGCTTAAGGCTTGTATTGTGATAATTCTGGATCTTCTTCACATGGCACCTGTGACGGTGGTGCGTATGGAATTCATTTCGAGCGCGGAGATGTCATCTTGACAAACTGAAACTGAATTGAAATTGATAGAGGAATAATGCTGATTCAGGTTGTTGGTCCTCTTGAAAGAGGTAATAATGCTGATTCAGTTTCTTGGTCCTCTTGATAGAGGTAATAATGCTGATTCAGTTTCTTGGTCCTCTCAGTTTCTTGGTCCTCTTGATAGAGGTAATAATACTGATTCAGTTTCTTGGTCCTCTTGATAGAGGTAATAATACTGATTCAGTTTCTTGATAGAGGTAATAATACTGATTCAGTTTCTTGGTCTTCTTGATAGAGGTAATAATACTGATTCAGTTTCTTGGTCCTCTCAGTTTCTTGGTCCTCTTGATAGAGGTAATAATGCTGATTCAGTTTCTTGGTCCTCTTGTAGAGGTAATAATACTGATTCAGTTTCTTGGTCCTCTTGATAGAGGTAATAATGCTGATTCAGTTTCTTGGTCCTCTCAGTTTCTTGGTCCTCTTGATAGAGGTAATAATGCTGATACAGCTTGTAGGTCCTCTTGATAGAGGTAATAATACTGATTCAGTTTGTTGGTCCTCTTGAGAGAGGTAATAATACTGATTCAGCTTTGTCTTCTTGATAGAGGTAATAATGCTGATTCAGTTTGTTGGTCCTCTTGATAGAGGTAATAATACTGATTCAGCTTGGTCCTCTTGATAGGGTAATAATACTGATTCAGTTTGTTGGTCCTCTTGATAGAGGTAATAATACTGATTCAGTTTGGTCCTCTTGATAGAGGTAATAATACTGATTCAGTTTGTTGGTCCTCTTGATAGAGGTAATAATACTGATTCAGTTTCTTGGTCCTCTTGATAGAGGTAATAATGCTGATTCAGTTTCTTGGTCCTCTCAGTTTCTTGGTCCTCTTGATAGAGGTAATAATGCTGATTCAGCTTGTAGGTCCTCTTGATAGAGGTAATAATACTGATTCAGTTTGTTGGTCCTCTTGATAGAGGTAATAATACTGATTCAGCTTTGTCCTCTTGATAGAGGTAATAATGCTGATTCAGTTTGTTGGTCCTCTTGATAGAGGTAATAATACTGATTCAGTTTGTTGGTCCTCTTGATAGAGGTAATAATACTGATTCAGCTTGGTCCTCTTGATAGAGGTAATAATGCTGATTCAGCTTGTAGGTCCTCTTGATAGAGGTAATAATACTGATTCAGTTTGTTGGTCCTCTTGATAGAGGTAATAATACTGATTCAGCTTTGTCCTCTTGATAGAGGTAATAATGCTGATTCAGCTTGTTGGTCCTCTTGATAGAGGTAATAATACTGATTCAGCTTGGTCCACTTGATAGAGGTAATAATACTGATTCAGCTTGGTCCTCTTGATAGAGGTAATAATACTGATTCAGTTCTCGGTCCACTTGATAGAGGTAATAATACTGATTCAGTTTCTTGGTCCTCTTGATAGAGGTAATAATAACTGCTGATTCAGCTTGGTCCTCTTGATAGAGGTAATAATACTGATTCATCTTGTGGGTCCTCTTGATAGAGGTAATAATACTGATTCAGCTTGTGGGTCCTCTTGATAGAGGTAATAATAACAATGCTGATTCAGCTTGGTCCACTTGATAGAGGTAATAATACTGATTCAGCTTGGTCCTCTTGATAGAGGTAATAATACTGATTCAGTTTCTTGGTCCACTTGATAGAGGTAATAATACTGATTCAGTTTCTTGGTCCACTTGATAGAGGTAATAATAACAATGCTGATTCAGCTTGGTCCTCTTGAGAGGTAATAATGCTGATTCAGCTTGTGGGTCCTCTTGATAGAGGTAATAATGCTGATTCAGCTTGTTGGTCCTCATGATAGAGGTAATAATACTGATTCAGTTTCTTGGTCCTCTTGATAGAGGTAATAATAACAATACTGATTCAGCTTGGTCCTCTTGATAGAGGTAATAATACTGATTCAGCTTGTTGGTCCTCTTGATAGAGGTAATAATGCTGATTCAGCTTGTTGGTCCTCATGATAGAGGTAATAATACTGATTCAGCTTGTTGGTCCTCTTGATAGAGGTAATAATGCTGATTCAGCTTGTTGGTCCTCTTGATAGAGGTAATAATGCTGATTCAGCTTGTTGGTCCTCTTGATAGAGGTAATAATACTGATTCAGCTTGTTGGTCCTCTTGATAGAGGTAATAATGCTGATTCAGCTTGTTGGTCCTCTTGATAGAGGTAATAATGCTGATTCAGCTTGTTGGTCCTCATGATAGAGGTAATAATACTGATTCAGCTTTGTCCTCTTGATAGAGGTAATAATGCTGATTCAGCTTGTTGGTCCTCTTGATAGAGGTAATAAATGCTGATTCAGCTTGTTGATCGTATTGACTGCAGGGGCAGAGACGATGGGCAGTCACCATTCTTGCCTGATGTAGTTGACATTGTAGACTCTTGCATTACATTGCATGGTACCATGGTTTGACAGAAGCGCCCGCAGGCCTGGTAAAAATTTGCCAGTGACTAGGCTACAGTGTAGTCAAAATCTTATGTGAAATTTGGAGGATTTGGGAACTCAGGAGATACTAAGGAAGCGAAATTGAACGATGCTGAAAAAGCTTATATTACTTTTGTCTTGTGTGTTACGATACTAAGGAGGTTGGTTTATTTGTACATTTGGTATGTTTCTGTTAGATTTTTTTCGCTGGGAGAACAAATGATATTTTAAAAAAAGATTGGACAGTTTACCCATGAAAAACAGTAATTGTCATAAAGTTTGTATCAGTTCATATTTTGTTTACCGTGATTATGTATCTCTCATGGTCTATAATGTTGTTACCACAAACTTTCCCTTCATTTCAGTGAGAGTAATCAGCAGATAGTGGTGTGCAGCCTGTGCAGACGACAGGTTGGCCTCTGGAACTTCAGACCAGCACATAGCAGACCTGCTGTGAATGGCAACTCAAAGAACATGGAGGAAGATGGGGATGAAGAGGGTTACGGTGATTCAGGCCCTCCTTCCAAAATGAGAAAAATTGTAAGTAATCTGGTTGGTTTATTGGCGTAGTTGCACTAAAGAAAACAATTATTGCTGACACATTCTGGTATAGGGTCTTTGATTGCAGACAGCTTGTATTTGTGTTTCACTGCATCTGTCATGTTATCAGTCCCCTGTGGGGATGCCAGGGGCTCTTTCAGTATAAGTAGTGTCCTTACCTTCTGGAAATTTTGTGCTAGAAATTTCGTCTTTTCTTTCACTCTCTTTGTTTCTACTTTGTTCCTTTGCTTTCTGTCATTTCTTCCTATCATTTTCTGCCTTTCTGGTCCATTCACCTGTATGTGTTTGATAAAGTCTTATGTACTTTTTCTTAGGATTCATAATTGAGTACATGTATTAAGCGCATTTTTGGCTCTAGGGAGGTGAGATATGCGAAAGCAATTTTAGATAATTTATGCCTGTTTTTATATATGTTTTGGTGTCCTTAGGGTATGCTTATATTTGTATTCAGGTGTGTTTTTCCAATCCCCCATGCGATAAATTGGACAGAGTGATCAACACCAGAGGCATGTCCTTAGATTATGTGTGTGAATGCATTGATGTGTGTACATAATTTTCTTTTCTTTTTCCTGTTGAGGTTTTGTATGTTTTGAAGTGGTTATAGCCCTGATATGGCTCTGCACAGTCAGCTGGGCTTTAAACAACAATAACAATATTTGTGTTTCACTGCAGTTGTCATTTTATCAGTCTCCCATGGCATGCCGTGGGCTCTTTCAGTATAAATAATATCCCCACCTTCTGGAAATTCTGTGCTAGAAATTTCCTCTTTTCTTTCACTCACTTTGTTTTTGCTTTGTTCCTTTGCTTTCTGTCATTTCTTCCTATCATTTAGTGCCTTTCTGGTCCATTCACCTGTATGTGTTCAACAAAGTCTAGCATACTTTGTCTTAGGATTAATAATTGAGTACAGGTATTTTTGACTCTAGGAAAATGAGGTATGCAGATCAATTTTAGGTCATTTAGGCCCATGGTTTATGGAACATGGTGCTTGCCTGACCTATTTTTTTTATCACACTTGGTTAAAAGTTAGCTCTTTCCTGATCTTTGTTCTATAATATTCTACCCATTCTTTGTCAGAATTTGTTCCTTAAATCCTTTTTTCTATGTCCATTGCTGGGCTTAACGTTTCTTAATAATTCAGAATGGATCACCTTTTAGCAGATTTTAAAAAAAAAATTATCCTTTATTTTGCCATCAAGCCACCTATTCCAGGTCCTGCATCTCACCACCACACTCATATTCCTTTTATTATTGTTGCCAGTGTTAGATAGTTCACAAGTGTTATCAGTATCAGGCCTCACTGTCATTGTTTTTTCCTATAATATCATCCTGCCTTTGTCTTTACCATTGTATGCATGTTTTTGTTGCTAGACATACCTTTGCTGTAGTGTGTTTTAAAATGTGTTGGTGTATTTTGAAATGTATAGGTTTACTGTGGCCTATGTTAAAAACCCTATGGATGTAGATTTATTTTGTTAATTTATGCATGTTAGTTTATTTTGTTGTATAAGTGCATGTTTGTGATTGAATACCCAGTTCCCTGATATGGAAAAATGTGTTGCCATATCCAGTGCAGTGTCACTCATTTCTTTATTATAATCACTGCATAATATATTCAGAATATTAATTCATTCCACTCACGACAGGAACAACAGAACGAGCTGGATCCTATCAACAGCCACCACTCGTGGTGCCCATGGATCGCCTTACGTGTGCCCTCAGAAGATGCCTTGACCCTCCTGCCTATTCCGGAAAATGCGTCCTCCCCTTCAACCCCTTCATCCTCTCCAGGCCCATCCTCCACAGAGCGGTCCCCTACACAGGACGAAGGCAGTCCAGGGAAAGGCGGGGGAGATGCTGGCAGGATGCTGAGTTCCAAACAGCCAGCCTGGGTGCTTGTTGTCAGGCTGGTGGCTCCTGGCTTGCTGAGTCAATCACGTCGTCTGGTACAGCAGGTGAAACAGGTGAGGTTAATGGCGTTAACCCTTTGACTCCCGCACCCTGTCCACCAACTGCAAGAACTTGATCCTTTGATTCCCATAGCCTATCCACCAGCTGCAAGAACTTAACCCTTTGACTCCCACACCCTATCCACCAACTGCAAGAACTTAACCCTTTGACTCCCACACCCTATCCACCAACTGCAAGAACTTAACCCTTTGACTCCCACAGCCTATCCACCAGCTGCAAGAACTTAACCCTTTGACTCCCACACCCTATCCACCAACTGCAAGAACTTAACCCTTTGACTTACACGCCCCATCCACCAACTGCAAAAACTTAACCCTTTGACTTCCTCACCTTATCCACCAGTTTTTTGCAGGAAGCTGGTGGATAGGGTGAGGGAGTCAAAGGGTTAAGTTTTTGCTTTGCTAGCATGGCTGACAGTGCAGGATGCTGATTAAAGAGAGGGTGCGGGAGGCAGTAGGATAATTTTGGTGAGATAATCTGCTGAGTTCATGAGTTGAGGGAGTTTTGTGCTGCTTACGCTTGCTTGAGGGAGGTGTCATCATTTTGCTTGCTTCGCATAGTTGTTCACACTTCAGCACTGTTGGTGAAATTGTTTGAAAAATACTTTTCTGGCTGATTTAGTGGGTTTCCTGGTTATTATCAGATTCAAGGGAATCTTGATGGATTTAATGCTGCCAGATTTACAATTCCTGAGTAAAGTAAGAACTTTCATGAGATTGAGATACATGGCCAACATTTCCGAACAGTGATTGTGGCACAGGGGCAAGAATTATCTTCCATTCTGGAATGATTAGCATAGCATTCTAATGGTTTACACTGTTTTTAAAAAAACAGTGTTTTAGCACTGATATTTATGGCAGTGGGTCACATACGTTGCCGTATCTTTGTTGTTATTTTTGTGATTAGTTTAGTTTAGTTTAGCTTCTTGTGTGTGTGTGTGCGTGCGTGTGTGTGTGTGTAAGAGATTTGTTGGCATTTGCCTCATATGGTTATGTTAAGCCTGTTTTATACCACTGGACTTGTGTTTTGGTCTTTTACATTGTCAAGGAGGATTTCTTTTTGACATTTGTTTTGTAATATTTGATCTGAAAGGAGCCTCATTCTGTTGTCTGTTGCAGTCCTCCATTGTGGAAGGGTTGCACTGTATCCGCAAGGTACTGAAGGCCTGGTCCTCCCCTGAGGACCCAAACAAACATTCATCTGTCTCGACGTCTCCAAGCTAACAGCTTCTCAGCCTTATGTGTATCTGTCTACCTGCTCTGAGGGAATTGTATGAAATCCATTGATTCCCCCATGAAGACGATTGAGGTTCTGTGGAGAAGTTTCAATAGAAATGGACAGCTTCAATGAGTTCCAGTAGAAATGGACAGCTTCAGTTAAAGGCAGCATGCTTGCTCACACACAGAAATGTCTGCATATTCTTATCATCCCTCATGGATGTTGGTAACTGATGGAGGAATGTCAGACAGCTGGATGCTGCACATGCATACAGATGTATGTGCGTATGTATACAGGTTTATGTATTGTCAACTGTGTTGTCAAATACAGTCATGTGCATGCATACACTACATTCTACAAAAATCGTGCAGTTGACAAGACACTTGTGCAATGGGAACAAAAAGGTGTTCAAATTTGGTAATTCTGAACCTAAATGTTTAATTGTGAATATGTAAATTATAATGAATATGTCACAATCTTTTGCATGCTGTAAACAAACATGTTGCTTGTTTGCACTTTGGTCTCCCAGCGTTTTGGATTTCTCAAATGCTGTTGCATGACGTAGAAATGTGCTTTTCTTTTGTCACTACAATTATCGCTGGTCCAGTATGTGATCTTCTACCATAACATGAGTCACTTGTCACCAGATACTCATTTTTTGTTCATTACTGAGTTGAATGTCATTTTCATGCTCTTTGTTATTGTGAAAACCGTTCTTAAATGTAGTATTTATTTTCTGATGTATGGCCATAAAAGATGGTAGGGCCTACCTCTGATTTACCATTTTGAAAAAAAAATTGAAAAACTGAATAAAACCCACATATGAAAATTTTCAGCATTAACCAGTCACTATAGTGTGCAGTGGTAGTGCAACAGACTACCGACTAGAAGACTCTCTGTTTGAATCCCCATCAGAACCTTTAAAAACTATTGAAAGATTTTCCGGCCCCAACTAGCTCCTATCCAGAGTTGAGTATGTTTCGACCTCATCGGGATAATGGGGACCATACAGTCAAGTCAAATCCACTTCATGGATTGTGATGAGGGTGTTACTTAAGATCTTCTGGACAGCACTGCAGGTGTCCGTATCTTTAGGGCATGGTTGACACCATGATATATTATGATAGTTCCTGTCATGCAGTCTCAGTTCTAGATGGAGTTTCTTAGTATCATGATTATCATCTTCATCATTGTCATCATCATCACATTGTAAAAACTGTACCAGCTTCCGTAACCATTAAGGTGGTATAGAATATGGGACCAAAAGAAGAAAAGATCAGGTGAGCTTAC
The DNA here is from genome assembly GCA_030674185.1 of Monoplex corrugatus. NCBI lineage: Eukaryota > Metazoa > Mollusca > Gastropoda > Littorinimorpha > Ranellidae > Monoplex > Monoplex corrugatus. The sequence continues at coordinate 61,973,160 of CM060312.1, read as the reverse complement.
AGAAATCTCCCAAAGTGCAATGATTCATACAAAAATATTGGCATTAATGTTTTCATACTATGACCCAATCGTCATGAAATTTTTGCACGCTTGTCATTGTAAATGTGTAGTGTGACAGATGTATTGCGGAAACTGAAGGGATTATGGGTTTTGAAAACAGTTTTGGAGGGGTGCTTATTTTTCTCTCTTTAAAAATGCTCATAATCTGTTGTGCACATGTTTTCAAATACCATTTTAAAAAGGAGAAAAAAGCTTAATAGTAAGAAATTACAGATAGCGTGTGCAGGAAGAGTCACAGTATCAGTTTGAATAAAATCCCAAAATGGATCCCAAACTCTCCTAAATATTGTAAGGTGGTCTTTGTCTATTGTATGCATATGCTAGATGCATGAGTGCACTTTGATTTGATTTGTCAAGATTTGGTGCTGTACAAATACTGTAATTGTTATTATTCCTCTGATTTCGTCCCCAGTGGCAAACACTGTGCAGTGACAAGTGACTTATGGCATGGTGAAGGTTTACATATGTTAATGACCTTTTTAAGTCAATTTTTGTGAACAAGGATTTTGTTGTTGTTGGCAAGAAAATCCATTTGAGATTGTTTTCAGGAATGATGTTTGTTTTTTTTCTGGGGGTGGGGGATGGTGTGCAGGGGCAGTGGTAGGCCTATTTTGTTTTCAAATTTATTGTATCTTTCACAATGTATATGCACGAGTTTGAGATAGATTATGTTTTGCTCAGAATTCCTTTACATACTTGTTCCTTCATTCTAACAGATGTGGTGTATTATTAGATAGTGATTTTGTATCATGCACAGGGATTACATCTTGTCTGGTATGTGACTTCGTGCTTCTACTTTGAAACAGCTCATATTATGCATAGAATCCTGTTTCGTCATTTCCTCTTTTGGTCTTTTTTTTTAATTTAAAAAATTTTTTTTTTTTTAAATTTCCAACAGAATGAATGAATAATCACATTAGAGAGTAAAAGATTTGAGCATCTTTGTGTATGTTTATGTGTGCATGCACATAAGATGTTTGTGTATATACACAGAAGTGGACGTCGTTTTACAACTTTGTGTACGGGTGTGAGTGTACATATATAACATGTTAGTGTATGTGCTCGAAAGTGGACACTAATTTCAAATATTTTGCTCTGTTGATGTCTGGGCAAAATTTCCAAAAACTGTCTAATTGTGAAAATATCAAACTGTAGTACAGTTATCATCTCTATAACTATCTCTTTATGCTTTATTTGCCATTAACTACAAACAAGCAATGTAGTCAGTAGCCTCTATCAACAAGGAGAATGAAAGAGAGAACGAACATATGTATTAACATGGTGTCTTTCTGGCTTCACTGTCAGGTCTGGCTAGCAAGTATGTTAACTAATTTACTTTTCTTTTGAATGGAATTTTGACTTATTGTAAATGATTTCCACATACTTGGTGTTTTTTCCCCTCCTGTCCGGCGTAATTGTTTAAGAAGTTGTCCACATAAGTCAGGACAGAGCTGTTTGAAAGAGTGTGATTGTGTCAAAGAGTGCAGCGGCCATCACTGAATCTGGTGACACTAACAGGTGAGACTTTTTCATTATGTCCTTTCTTCTTATAAAAGCTAACTGTACAAGTGAAAAAAATAGTTTTTAAATTAAATCATTAGTAAATCTGTTCAAAGCATGAGCATTGTCTTGTGTGCCCAATATGCTGTGCACTTCTCTGTGTTGTCACTATCAGCACTAGCTACTAATTAATCACTGAACTTGGTTAAATTAACACACAAACAGATAACAGCAGAGTATTAGTCTTGTACGAGGGTTGTTCAATTTAAGATGACACTAGGCTTGCCGTTTGAAAACGAAGCAACGCACAGAAAAATGTTTATACCAAACACAACTTTAAAGTTTACCTGATTAGCATGCAGAAAATAAAGTTGACATCATGACGCAACTCGGAGTATGACGTAATTACAAATGTGTTTCAAATAGCTGAGCCTGAAAAAAATGGACGTCACCAATGAGCAATTTCGTTTCTACACTTTCACAAGGCTACAACTTGGTGACGATTGTAGGAAGATACACGCAGATTTGCAAGCTGTTTACGGAACGGATTGTGTGTCTTACCGCACAGTTTGCAGGTGGGTCAAACAATTAGGAGCAGGTAGAGTGCCATCTGATTGGGGTAATCGTGCAGAGCGAGCTTTACCAGCTCGGAACGAACAAAACATTGCATATGTGAAAAGACTGATAGAGGAGGATCCACATTCGACTGTGCGGGAATTAAGCGAGGCATGTGAGCTTTCAATTGGCACCATTAACAACATTCTGCACAAAGACCTTCACATGAGAAAACTGGCTGCAAGATGGGTGCCACATCTCTTAAGTGATGATCAGAAGCAGCAGCGGGTGGCATGTTCACGCAAACTGCTCGATGAGTTTGAGCCCAACGGGCCAAAACGACTGTGTGACTTAGTGACGGGAGATGAGAGTTGGCTCACATTCTACGGCATCCCCAACAAACGCTGCAACCGCATGTGGGTTGGCCCTGACGGAGACCGACCAGTTGTTCTTCGCCCAGGATTCCAGAGTCGCAAGCGACTGTTTTCTATTTTTTTCAACACGCAAGGCCTTGTGGCAATTGACATTTTGCCTGAGAAATCAACAATCACTGCCTCCTACTATACCCAAGTTGTGCTCCCCAAAGTTGTAGGAAAAATCCATGAGCAGCGCCCAACCGTCGGCACCCAGAGGACCCTTCTTCTGCATGACAATGCCAGTGCCCATAAGGCGAAGGTCACCTCAACCTTCCTGAGCGAGCAAGGGATCCAAGTTTTGGACCACCCACCCTACAGCCCCGACTTGGCCCCATGCGACTTCTGGCTGTTCCCTGTTCTGAAGGAAAAGCTCGCTGGGCGTAAGTTTGACCGGGTACAAGACCTCGCCAAAGCCGTAAGATCAGAGTTGTCTGGTCTGCCTAAAACCGACTATCAGAGGGCGCTTGAGAATTGGCGTAGGAGGCTTGAACTTTGCATCCTAGCCAACGGAGAATACTTCGAGGGGATGTAAAAGTTTCAAGTTGCTGAGATGAGGAGGTACGTTTTTTAAGGGGTGGTGACATCTTAAATTGAACAACCCTCGTATGCACAGTACAATTTATATTGATTCCATTGTGTCCCCCCAATTGTAGATTATTTTCTTTTTGCCTGTTAATAGTAGTATGATAACTCGGTTGCACTCTGAGTGGCTCACACATGTCCCACAGTACATCACAATATCTTTTTGGTAAAGAACAAAAAATATGTTAATTTAAACCCTCCGGTGATAAATTGGACAATGTTCAGCTCCTCTAAAGATAAATTGGATAACATTCAGTGCCAGGGGCATGTCCTTAGATTATGTGCCCAAAAGCATAGTTATGTGTGCTTAATTTTCTTTTTCAAAATTTTGATTGTGTATGTTTTTTTTTTTGTTTTTTTTTTCCAGGGTCATCAGAGTGTGTGTACATTTTGCAATGGTAATAATCCTGATAGGGATCTGCGCAGTCGGTTTGACTTTAATCCTTTGACCTTCACACCCTGTCCACCAACTACAAAAAGTTAACCCTTTGAGTTTGACTCCCTCACTCTATCCGCCAGCTTCCTGCAGGAAGCTGGTGGATAGGGTGAGGGAATCAAAGGGTTAAGTTTTTGCTTTGCTAGCAAGGTTAATAGTGCAAAACGCTGGTGGACAAGGTGCGGGAGTCAAAGGGTTGAATAATGATATCCTGAATAACGCAGCAGCAGTTAACAAAATGAACACATTTTCCCAGGAAAATAAGAGAGTGAAATAAATAACTTAATTATTAAATGGAAACAAAATTATGAGCAGTGGAACTCCAGAACATCATAAATTTCCTTTGTCTCTCTCCCCATGCCATTTGTGCTTGAGCTTGTGAGAGAGAGCATGTGTCGCTGTGTGTGTGTGTGTGTGTGTGTGTGTGTGTGTGTGTGTGTGTGTGTGTGTGTGTTGTTCTGTGTCTATATCACATTGTGTGTGTGTAACATTGTGTATATATTATGTGCGCATATATGTATGTATGTCTGTGTGTATTGCTCTGTGTGCATGTCACATTGTGTGTATATATGGGCATGTGTGAATATTCACTGTTATGTAGCCTACAATGTACATGTGTGTTACATCTTGCATGAAGTTTTTGGCATCACTGGTAGTGACCAGTTTTCTATCCTGTCAGAAGTACCACTGTTCTGGTTTTGCTTGTTTTATAGGTAGTGATCAATCCACTCAAGTTTGGAAATAAATGTGTGTCCTATGATATTCTCTCAGCATTGCTGGTCAACTCTGCGGTAGTATGACATCTGTAGAATCAGTCTATCTCACTGTAGACACAGGCAAATCCAACAGACTCCTTTTCACTTCTTTAATACATTTGTAGTCATTGTGTGTGGTTTATTGTTGTTGTTATCGTTGGTCTTACGTTGAGATACAGTGAATGCCACAGTGTAGCTTGTATTTGAAGTAAGCGAAGGGACACTCACAGACGTATCCTTTAATTTTTTGCTCATCTGCGACTGTGTCGGTCAGCATCAACCATACATGATCCAAAGTAAAATGTAAGTTTTGAAATAAGAGATTCCATGTCTGGCGTTTTTGCTGCACGGATAGACACCCTGCTACACTCGCATCATTATGTTTTGCCTGAATACTACTCTTGATCGTTAATTGGACTTAGCAGGTCAACAGGGATCTTTTAATGGTGTATCACATTTTGTTACTTTATGGAATTTTGGAAATGGGAGTGCAATCCGTACACCAGAAGTGTTCTTTTGCTTTTTTTCTCTATCCCATTTCCTATGCCATAAGCTTGAATAGTTCATCACGGTGCTGTGATCATAATATGATGGTAGGAATGATTATAATGATATTATGGAGTTCCATTCTGGATTGAGACTGCTTACTCTATGCTTACTTTCATAATTTATCCTGGCATCAACCAGGCCTGAGAGGTACAGACACTTGCAGTACTGGTCAGAAGATTTGAGCAACACCCTCAGTGATGCATAACGTGGATGCGACTCGGCTGCGTGATCCCAGTCTTCCCAATGAGCCTATAACACACTCAGTTCTTGATAGGAACCAGTAAGAGCTGAAAATTTCCTTGTAATGATTTCAACAGAACTGATGGTATTCAGACCCCAGTTTGTAGTTCACTGTGCTAACCACTCTGGTGTGTTCTTGTGGTCTTGTTAACTTGTGTATGATGTAAAGTCCTGTACTGTATACAGTAGGCTATATTCATGTTATTAATTTAATTTCATAATATTGCTATGTTTTTGTGTGTACCGCCGTTAAAGGGGTTGTTCCCAAAGGCCATGTTTTTGTTGGTCTTTTGGTTGGTGCTTTACATTTTGCTTTAGGGGTGGGAGAGAGAAGAGAATGTGTGTGTGTGTGTGTGAGTGAGAGAGTGTGTGTGTGAGAGAGTGAGAGAGAAAATGTGTGTGTATGTGAGAGAGAAAGAGAGAGAGATTGATTTAAGATGTGGGTGGACCCTCATTCTATCCACATCTTTGTGGTAATTTTTTTTTTTTTTTTTTTTTGTGGTTTGCCTTTGATAGTTTTGTTATAGTAGCCATACTTTTTGTGCTTTAGTGTTCTATACAATTACACGCAGCAATAAGCTTTAGCACTGTGGGCTTTTGAGTCAACTGTAATTCTGTTTCAAACTTGTTACAGTTTTCTCATTAATGTCGCAGAATTTCCGCCATCACTTGAAAAACAAGGGGAATTTCATCTAGTGAGGTCATAAAGGTGGCCAGGAATGAGCAGGAACAAAATTTATATATCTGATACAGCTTCACCTTTGGTTATGAATACCTTTGTACATGTGTGTTTGTATAAATTTGCTATGGAATCAAGAGCGTTGTTTTGGAATGAGACAGAATGTTGAAAAGGATTTGTTTGAATGACTATCGGTGATTGTACTGAGAGAGAATGATTAGATTTTGAAAATAAGGTTTCGTGTATGTGGAATCACTGTGTATTTATCATGTTGTTTTATTTGGTTGATTTTTTTTTTTGGGGGGGGGGGGGGGGGGTGTTGTTCTAACCAGTGTTTTCTCAGATGGGGGGGGGGGGGGGGGGTGTTGTTCTAACCAGTGTTTTCTCAGATACATACATGTACATATGTTGCCATATGTGCATATGTTGCCATGCAAGATCTGAAAAATCTCCAAACTTGACCCATCAGACAGTAGACAGGCAGGATCCAACACTGACTTTACAACTTGGTCATCATGACTTTCATTAATGTGTTTATGTTGTTTGTACACTTTTTTTTGTCTGTTAATGTAAATTGGAGGGGGAAAAAGTCTACATGCATTGCTGATCGGTCTGTTTCAATTTTTGTGTGTATGCGAGTGTGTGTGTGTGTGTGTGGCATGTGCGTGTGTGTTTTCTGGTGAAATGTAACATTTAATTTGAAGAGGATTGAAGTCTTCCTACTGCTCCAGGAATGGGGAAAAAAAACAAACGAACAAACACGTCCCCCGCCCTCCCCCACTCACAACCATCAAACAGATGTCCATTTTCATGAGAATGTTTCTTAGATGAAAAATTCAGAATTAACAGAAATTCAACCATAAAAATTAAATCCAAGATGAATTTCCTTGTTATGTCTTCCTTCCACAGTTACTGCATGTATGTTTAAAACAGTTTTATCTAGATGCTTCTCTCAGAAGTATTGGGTGTCCTTAAGCTTGAGGATTACAGAACAGTTTGGAGTTTGTTCAAGAGGGATTCGTCACACTCAGACAGCAACCCTGTATGCTGGCAAGATCTTGAAATTGTGGGGAGGGGGTGGGAGAGGGATATATGAACCAGTGGGAGACACTACGCTGACACCACCAGAATGACGGAAATGTTAAGATGGGTAGCAGATATGTTTATTTTTTAACGCTGCAGGCTAGGATTGAGCTCGACATATCAGATCCAGGAGTCCATGACTCTATCAGAAGAACCAACCAACCAACCAACTTTTAGACTTGGAGGCAGATTGTGAAATATTTTAAACATATGGGGAAAAAAGAAGACACATACATGCTGCACCCACATACATGCACATTTACAGCTGTACATTAGTTCAATCCAATTTTGACTCAAAGTCATGTATACATTCTACAAAATCTTGCAACCTTGAACACTCTGATTCAATCAAGTATCAGAGACTAGGGATCAGACTGAAAACATCTTGAACAGCTGTTGCCTTTTTTTTTTTTTTTTTTTTTTTTAAGTCCTCTTACTCCCTCGCCCTATCCACCTGCATCCCACATTATCAGCCATGACAGCAAAGCAAAAACATAACCCTTTCACTCCCTCACCGTATCCACAAGCTTCCTACTGGAAGGGTCAAGTTTTTGCAGCTAGCAGATAGTGTGTGGGAATGAAAAGGTAAAACAGGATGAAAACGCACGCCTATTTACAGCTGTGCATAACGTTTGTTCAATCCAAATTTGACAATAACCATGCATACGTTCTACAAAATCTGTAAACCTTGAACACTCTGAATCAATATTCAAAGACTTGGCGGCCAGTCTGAAGACATGCTGAATGGCTGTTACTTGTTTTTACACAGATTCAGAGGCAGGAGAAACGTTCCCTAAAATTCCATAGGTTAATTAGAAATTTTCTTTTAAATACAGGTGAGTAGGCACATTTCTCCAATTAGGCTTTGGCAGATGATTAGGTCAGTCAACACGCAAGATCAGAGCAAGATTGAGGCAGCTGAAATGTGGTTTCTAAGAAGAATGTTTCATGAACAGCAAAGAAGACAGACAAGACTAGTCTTGAAAGAGGCAGACACAAAGAACATCAATGAAGAAGATCAGGAAAAGACAAGCAAAATTTAGAGGACATTTTATGAGGCAAGAGAAATTTTGAGTACCTGGTCACAACAGGAAACCTGGAGGGAAAAACACCACCAGGTAGACCCTGGGAGGAAATATTGGACAGATTTGTGGGATGGATGAGGACAGAAAAGGTGAGAGATATACTTGAAGTGACGGAAGATAAATTTGTATGGAGGGCCATGATCGCCATTGCCATATGGCAAGGCACATGACCATGATGATGAGATGATTAGGCTGCCTGGCACATTGGTGATATGTTCGAACGAGTTCTCATGCAAGCACACACTAAATTTTAACCATGATAGAAACAGTCTGGAACAAAGTTTTTGGTACATCATTTTTTTTCCTTTATTCATCATTACATAACCAGTAAAACTGTTCAGACAATATACAAGAGTTGATAAAATGTAGCAGGACAATTACAAGTGGCAGCAATCATGTTAATAAGCTGCATCACTGAACAGAGTCCTACAGAGGTTCTGCATTTGCGGGTGTGGGAAGGGGAAATAACATTACATACTAGTAGACATGGACGCTTACATTATCAACAAATTCCTTTATACTGCAGTATATGGTTGGGAAAACATTATATAAATTTTCTGTATTAATATTGACATAGATAGTTCCATTTTTATGATTATGCAGCAATATAAAGAAAATGTACTAAAACGGGTAAGGAATATCTAATGGATTATAAAATAGCATGTTGCTAACTCCCTTTTTATATATTCTTCCCTATCTGAAATAATAATTATTGTCTGTTGACAAACTATCTGTAAAAAGAATTTTAGTGTATTTTCCAAAGTTTCAACGATTCCTTTATCTTCCTCAAAAGATGTACTCGTATAGGCCTACTATTCAACTGAGTCAAAAGAGTAGAAACAAATTATAATCTAGATTCATCATCAACTAACATAAGACAGCTTGATAACCATGATTTTTTTCTCAGATGGTTGGGGGATGGGAAAAATACCTTTGACAAACTAATGACAGAGGAAAAATGCACTACCTTGAAAACAGTACAGAATCAAAATTTTAAAGATCTAAAATTACATCAAAATAAAACAACGCAGTCATGTCAAAAACTAAGAACACCCCACCCCACCCCACCCTTGTTTTTCTTCTTTTTTTTTCCTTTAAACAAATTAAAAGCAATGAAACAAAAGTATGCTATTCATATGCTTTACTTTACACTCTGTAAAACTTGAAATGGACTGAGACACACATCCTAAATCCACACATCCTAAATCAATCTCAATCTGCAAAACCACCTATGATTTTTGTTTCCTCTGTGCTGACCTGATTTCCCATTGTACTCAACACAGATACCATTTCATTTTTTGTTTGCTCTTTAAGGAACAAAAATTCTGCTTTTCAAGAATTCTACAGAACAGAAATAAAATACCTCATTTACAGTCAGAAACTTCACAAGTTGTAACAGATCAAGCAAAGGTAACATAACAGGACAGGATGGCCAAGCCACACACACACACAGGAAATACTGTTTCTGAAACTTTCAGAGACCTGACTTGTCTTCTGCAAAATAATTACCAAAATTTAGTTAAAGTCCACTAGTTAAGAAGAAACGACCATGAGGATGCCGATGGGACCCGGAGCACCAATGCCTCGCCACTCTCTGCACAATCACCTCCCAAGCTCCAGACGCCACTCAATTGTCATTTCATCAAGCAAATGAGGGCTGTCCATGAGTTGCATGGCCCATACGGACCAGTCATCAGTTACCTTGTTTATAAACGAGGTTTAAAGTCCACTAATATAGAGCAAAGAAATGATTAAGGAAACACTGCCTTTAACAAACAGTTGTGAACCAAGTAATGATCATTTTAATACATGTCAATACATGTCTACTCTGCTTTCCGAAGGTCTTTTTCAAATTCAGTTAATGATCCATCCACAAACTGCTGATAATCCTCACTGATAACTTCATTTTCAGACCAAACCATACACTGGTTCAATTTTCATCCTTAAAAAAAAAACAAACGCAAAAGCTTGTTTTATATCAACCATCTTGTATACCAACCAATCTGACAGTTTATATTTACAAAATGATTTATAGGAATAAAACATGAAAGAAAAGATTTTACTACAAAACCAACAAAACAACTGAAGAACAAAATGCTGTTTTTTACATTAACAGTGGCAAATTCTGATGAGCTCAAATGGAAACCAACATACATCATATATACAAATGCACAACAAAATGAGGCACATGTCATGTTTGTCTAATCTAACAAACTTGCTTCTTGACTTGAACTACCATTCCAGAGAAAGCCAGACAGATATGGAACATTTGTTTAAAAAAGATAATAATAAAAGAAAGCCATGTTTGTTAAAAACAGGGAGGGGGGATTCATATACAGTCAGCTATATTACTGTTTGGGTGTCACCACAAACTCATCCCTTACATGTCTTAAATGCTTGCTAGCAGCTCCCTCAGTCAGTTTTTAGTTGCGAAACTGTGCTCAGAGCTGGCAGAGGTCATTTGCATTGTAAGTCCTACAAAATATACAAAACCATAATAATGATCTCCTCTTTTCTCATGGTCTTTTCATATCACTGTAACCTTGAAATAAACTAAATTTTGTCCATTTCCAACAAATTCCCTGTTGGGCTGGAAATCTGCTCTTCACCTATATATGCTGACTATAATCCAGAAACAGTTGAGAAATCAGGAGGGTACTCTTGTTGTTGTTGTTGATAATAACTGTGAGCCAAACATCCAGCAAGACCAATTCAAACACATCACATCCATAACTATCTAAATTGGCCAGACACGCGGCTCAAATTTGGTAAAGATCTTTAATAAACAGCCAAGAGATCTCTGACAAAACACGATCTCCAACCAATGGCCAGAAGCATCCTCACTTCCTCATTCTGTTTCTTTCTGCAGAAACATGGAGAATGAAAATGTATGATGCATCTCTGGTGACATTTCTGAAAGTTCAGAGTCATGGACTCGTCACAGAAGCATGTGGATGTTGTTCAACACCGTCTTTGACAAAAACAACAACAACAAACAAACAAAACAAAACAAAAAAATCCATTGGTGAAACAAAAGGATATGTTCCTATTCTGAGTTTTCTTAATCTCTGCACTGTTATACATAAGTACATTTCAATTATAAACAAACAACACAGAAGATTAGACAAAAAACTAATTCATTGATCAAATTAATTCAGTTCTTCACATGCAAACCCAATTTGGAACAAGGACCATAATAGGGACACAAGTTTTTTGTGACAAAATCTGGAATTCCCGGTTAATCAATATCCAGTCCATCTTTCTGTGGTAACAAGAAAAGGCTACTGGGTTTCACTGGTATGAGGACAAACACGTGACACTGAACAAACAAAGAGTTAAGTAGGACTTCTCCAATAAACAGCAACAGGCAATCACAAGCACTGATCACAGACACTATCAAGACACTACTAAGTATAGACCAGTAGAAGGAAGATAAAATATTCAGTTTCAATTTAAGACAACTGTGAGGTCTGTAAAAAGTAAGAGTACTTGCATACTCTATGCACTGTGTCCATTGTTTTAAAAGTCAAGACAAATAAGAAATGAAAATTCAAGAGTAGATCATCAGGGAGAAATGATTAACATAGTCCTGTTTACTGGTACACCAATCAGTCAAATTTTTCCCTCTTGATTTACCTATTGAAAGAATGGAGGTGTCAACCAGAAATCCCTCAACAACTGAACAAATACTGCATCAATACAAAAGGCATACAAGAAAACGGTACAAAGATAAAAGCTGACAACTAATGGCAGATCTGAAATTCTATTCAGGTGTTAGCTGCAACAAAATGGGTATCAGGAGTGAAATCTATGGCCACAACATAGTAGCTTTCTGTAAAGCAGATTTACCTATTTGTATCTAATGAAAGGTAAAGCCTTTCAGTAGCTTTCTATAAAAAGTAGATTTAAAAACTTGTATCTAGTGAAAGGGAAACGCCTACATACTGTAACCAAATTTTTCAGCACCAATTTCAACTACAGCATATGCATTACATACCTTTCATCTTTCATCCAGTTGTGGCCAGGTTCGAAAAGACTATTTCTGAAATACATAGCCCACAGATATGCACTTGCCCATCTTGCATAAATCAAAAAGCAAACTTCGCCTTCGAGGCATTACTTTAGACAGACAATAAAGTTCATTTTATGCCATGCATGAAGCACACTTCAGTTTTTTTGTGACTTTGTGTAAGGCAACACAAAAAGAGCTCACAATGTAAGGGCAACGTGTGAGACTGGCTTGACACTCAAATGGTGCAATAAGACAATGACACTTTTAGTTCAGAAATGTTCTTAATCTCTTAGCATGTTTTTGTACTTTTCAATTCAGTTTCATTCTCCAATCAAATATGCAAGTTTTTTTCTTTTGCAGCTTTTGTATTGCCATATAGCCTTTAAGACTAAGCTGTCCCAATTTTGCAGCACACAGATTCTGATATAACAAATCTAATACAAGCACAGACTTACTGTTTTCAAACAAGGTCTACTCACTCTCCCAGATCTACATAAATTGTCTGCCACAAATTGCCCTTTTTTTTGTTGTAATTTTTCTGTTAACCACTTCTGGCTCTTAGCATTTGGTGATGGTGTGTGGTTAACAGGTTACATTTTTCTTTTTTTTTTTTTTTTTTTTTAATACTTTATGTGAAAGCAAGAAACTTCAGTGCATTCATCTATTTCCATGATTTTGATTTGTTATACTGATAACACACCTTGAAATTCTAGCTTCCTTTTCAAATGCACAACAAGATGGTCAAGCATACAATCTCATTTTTCTGGTGCCTTTCAAAGTTAGCATGTCACTTTGAACAGACACCAGTCATAACGTCATTCAGACTCATGACGCATTTTCCCACACTGGACCAGATCCATGGCCAAATTTTGTTTCAAAGACTTTTAGAAATTTTAGAAATTATGCTCAACTTTTTTTTTTTGCTCCCCTTTCAAACAATTGATCCTCAGATGCATGTATTCATACATTCATATTAATTTCTTTTGTCATAGTGGATTTACCATGTGCGACTTGGGCTTAATAATCTTTTAAGATATTTGATGTTCTGCCTTATACACATGTGAAGAGGGTTCAGACACTCACAGATCTATATGTTGACCTGGAAAACTGGAAAACGTATGTTGACTTGGGAAATTGGAAAATACATGCTGACTTGGGAAACTGGAAAATGTTTCCTTGGGAAATTTGAAAATATATGTTGACTTGGGAAATTGCAAAATGTATGTTGACTTGGAAAATATGTTACTTGGGAAATTTGAAAATATATGTTGACCTGGGAAACTGGAAAATATATGATGACTTGGGAAACTAGAAAATATATGTTGACTTGGGAAATTTGAAAATATATGTTGACTTGGGAAATCAGAAAATATATGCTGACTTGGGAAATTTGAAAATATATGTTGACTTGGGAAATTGGAAATATATGCTGACTTGGGAAATTTGAAAATATATGTTGACTTGGGAAATTCTAAAATATATGTTGACCTGGGAAACTGGAAAATATATGTTGATCTGGGAAATGGGAACAATTACGTGCTGCCCAGGCAGTTTTGGACTCCGACCTTCTGACTGGAAGTCCAACATCCTAATTCCTGACTACTGAGTCTGTCGCTAAACCTTCTGACATGCTTCCATCTCTGTGACCTACACATAGAGAAAGCAGTCTTCATTCAAATTTATCAGTTTGTCACAAACATAAATGCATATACACAGGCACATACTCTCCTGCAGAGTCTACATTTTGGACCTCACCTGTCAGCGTCACCGGGTTCGGTGTGCTGTTGCACATCTGGACACCTCCAGGCTGCTCTGTCTCGACTTTTGTGGACAAGTTCTTGAATATCTAGGCCACTAATGTTGGTTATTTTCTCAATGTATGAGATTGGAGGTCTGCCTTTCTTCCTTTTGGTCACTGTTTTTCCTTGTAAAATGGTTGCCATAAGGTCCGTGTTCTTGTTGTGCGACATATGGCCAATGTATTTCAGTCTTCTCTTGTTGATGTCCGCTAATAGTTTTCATGTGGTATCAAGTTCTTCCAGGACACTTTCAATAGTTCTTCTGTCTGACCTTTTGACACAAAGTAGCAGTCTCCAATAAAACCAAACTCTGCTGCCTCAATCCTTCTTCAAACAGTTTTTCTCAGATTCCAGTATATTTTGGACAAAGGAAATAAAAACAGAAATAAAGAGAGGGCAATCCCACATAATACCAGCAATAGGCCAACAATAATGCTGGGAGTTTTTAATGTTTAGTGTTTTGCTGTTCTAACTTTAGCACCACCTCAGTGGAGTTGAGCCCAAACTGTCATTCTGGCTCCTCAACATACCACCAAACTTAAGTTCATTTCTCAAAGCCCTAGGGCAAGGAAGCCCAGAGACGTCAAGTCACCACAGGGCCACCCACACAGAGGTGAGGTCTATAAAAATTGTCCTTCCATTTATTCAAGAGCTGAAGCTGAAATCAGCAGAGATCAATCCATAAACAGCAGAGAAATCACTGTGAATTCTTTTCTATTATACACACACACATGTACCCCATGGCAACCATCTTTCAAAGAAAAACAGTGGCAAAAAAGAAAAAAGGCAGACCTCCAATCTCATACATCGAGAACATAACCAACATCAGTGGCCTAAATAGTCAAGAAATTATCCACAAAAGTCAAGACAGAGCAGCCTGGAGGGAGATGGCAGTGTCCAGATGTGCAGCAGCCAACACCAAAACCGGTGACGCCGACAGGTGAGACAGACACACATACACACACAGCACACCTTCGCCTTACAAAATCTGAACTATTCCTCAAGAAAAACTGAAGAAAGGGGAAGACAATCAGCACAGCATTAACAAAATCTAACTTCAAGAATAAAAACATAGACTGTATAAAAAGTTGCATCCAGACTACTAGCACAATAAGAAAAGCAGGTAGGCATTGCTGTACAATGATAAAAACAAATCTCTGTATACATATCAAAATTGCAATAACGCAGTTGATGCACTACAATAATGACAGCAATATGAGCAGGTTGCTGGGAAAGATGACCTAACATATTCCAAACACAATGTAGCAAAATGCGAATTAAAAAAAAGTATAATGCTTGAATACACTTATGCACAATAAAATGATTCCAGGATGTTGTATGTCTCTAGTGTCAAATTTTGCATGCATGCATCACACACACACACACACACACACACACACACACACCACACACACACACACACACACACACACACACACACACACACACACAGAATGTGCATAATATGATTTGACAATACATGAAAGATGTCTACATTAGTTCAAAATCCTCCCATGAAACAGAACAATCTCTTGCTCTTCTCAAAAACATATGCTTTGGTAACCAGAAGATGGTTGTCTGTCTGTCCCAGTTAAAGAGATCTAATTTCAGGGTATGTGCATTTTGTGTTCTCAGCCTCATATTGTAGAAAGATATGTCTTTTAATGTCACAACTTGTCAACACTGAATTTCATTGACTAATGTTTCCCCAATATGTATGTAATTCCCCACTGAGAACTGAATTGACTTGACTTAAGTAAATAAATAAAATGCAATTCATTGACTTCAAAAGTCACAATAAACAAACACTTCCATGTTGAAAAACATTCAGTTTGAAGTATTCGCCAATGTTCTCTGCATCAATGTCAGAACTTATCCAGGAGCATTTGATTTCAAAGTTGTAGTGAATAGGCCTACTTCAATCTCTGTCCTAACTGCAGACAACTGAAATTCAAAATAACAAAATCAAATGGCAAATACACCTTTCAGAGAACGTTCAACGGAGAACAATACCTGTTGAATCTGAAGGAAAAATACATTGTTACTCTATTCCACAGGAAAAGAACCAAAATGAACATGAATCATAAACAAGAATTTCTTTTACTCAGAAAAATTAAAAGGGATGTGTAAAAGTAGTTTGGTGTAAGAAATCCATATGTAAAACGTGTCAAGAGAAACCAGTTTTCTTTATTTTTTACTTTGACTTAGTAAATAAAGACACACAGAAATAGCTAATTTTTTTTTCTTCTTCTTCTTCTTTTCACACACAGTAAATAAAAATTAATGAAACAAGTCAAGTAAAATCCATTTAACATCAGGAACAGGCCAATGGGAGCATCTTCCATTCATAACTTGACACCAACTCTATCTATTTACATCTCTGCTGTGGTGAAACACAGCGGCTCAAGATCTTTTCTTTAAAATAACAAACAAAAACACATTTCTTGAAAGAGCATACATCGTGAAGAACAGAAAAATGAGAAAAATGTACCTAGTACCCTCTGCACCAATGCACTCACTCGATGAACTGTCGACGTGTTTACATGAGGACACAGCATTTTCATCTCACATCCAGCATTCCACTTCACAATAAAATCATTTCCACTACACTCTAATGGTCTGCACACCTTGTCTGCTATGTTACCAGCAATGTGCACTGAAAAATTAAAGATATTTTATCGTGTAAAAACTTCAACAACAAAAATGATCAATTATTTTCTTCAAAAATGTTTATCATTGTTAAAATCATGTGACTAGTCTTATGTAAATACTCATACCTGACTGTTAAAAAACAAACAAAACAAAAACCTGCTGCATCTCAACAGTATGTACTGGTACATTTTAGCAACTCCCTGTTTCAAAATTGTTTAATAATTCTTTTTTTCTTATTTAACAAGCCACGTTTTATTCTTTGACAGAATGAGTCAACTCAACAATAAAATGCTTGGATTAAAATACAACTGCCCTGAGATAAATAAAAACGGATGGTCACACAAAACATACAAAAAAATTGGCAAACAAATCATCAATTCATCCTCTCCTGCCTTTAAAACATATGAGACAATCCAGAGTTTTTCTCCGATTTTACGCAGCATCATAGTACAAACTGTCCTCAAAATGTACCTCACAAAATCACAGCATATTCTCGAATGGACTTCAAACAATATCCCATCCTATTCTGTCACACCAGAAGATCATCATTTTCACTGCTAATAATAAAACGACATTTTCACTGCCATATTTCACATGCATTTCACATGTTATATTTTGATTCTAAATCAAACACTTACATCTCTTCACAGAACAACAAGTAAAACTCTGAATATCTAATATGAGTTTATAATAGTGGTCACTGCCTTTTGAAATGTAGACTGAAAGGAAGACTTGATGGAAATTCCTATCAAACCTACTTCATTTTTTTGTTTTTCTCCAAGTTCATTCCTCAAATATGACTGGTATTGTATCTAGCTGTTGAATCCTTTGAAAACAAAAGTTTTACCAATAATGATGATCATGTTAAACTGGAAAAGGCTTTTTTGTTAACAAAAAAAATGTTCATTGTGAAACTTTTTCCCTCTCTAGCATACAGAGAGCTTAAGACCAGCATTGAATCACACAGGAGACAAGGTGTGCACACCTATCTAATGTTATATGCACAGATGAAAGATGGGCCAATTGGAAAACAATGATCACTAGAGCAGCAAAGGTTATAGCTCCATATCTTGAGCTTCGTCCTCTGAGAAATCACTGATGCTGGATTCACTATCAGAAGAGTCAGAATCACCACCCTCTAGCTCTTTTAAAACCGCTTCTGTGGCAAATTTCTGTACATAATCTGAAACAAACAAACACAATGACAACTTTTGACAAAACCACAGAACATATTTTCTGTATACATCTTAAATTAAAAATTATTCACATACATTCTTGAAGAAGGGGATGCTTAGTACTAAAATATACATATATATGATAATGTTTTATGACACACTCTTTACAAATGTAGCATTACAGGCTTTGTGCTGAAATATACACATACATGACAACAATGTTTAAAATTCACTCTTTACAACTGCAGCATTATAGCTTTTCAAAGAAAACAGTCATCAAAGAGCTGGTAAATTCAATTTTGAAATAAAAAGTTGATTGATAAAACTGTGACTGAATGTGTTGTGCCTGAATATAAATTGAGTAAAATAATCAAATCTTTCTGTTTGTACTCATGCATACTGGCCATTCATAGAAATACTGACTGTATCTCTATTAGTGGATAATTTACTCAATATTACAACACACTCAACTGTAAATATCTGAAGATGCCAACTGTAATTTTTCTGTATTACATCTAAATTCAAGTGCTACAAATTATACAACAATGAATGAATGCCAACTTGTGTGACACACTAAGGATCCCAAGCTGTGACATATTACTGTACTATGAAATTCTGTGGCACAACTTTCCACTCAAATGGCCAAAACCTAACCAATTTTACTGATTTAAGGGTACGTTCATACTGCCACTCACGACTGTCGTGCGGACAGACAAAAATCGTGCGGGTGGGAAAAACTACTCTTTATTTTACTTGCGCTGCTGAAGATGTTCATACTGCCACGGACACACACGCACGACCACACCCGCCAAAAAAGTCGTACGTGCATGCTACACTTCAGTCGTGCGCGCGGATGGACAGAAGTCGTGACCTCAAGGCCAACCCTTCTTTTTTATCACTGGCCATCCTCTGCGCGTTCATACTGAAACGCTTCTGTAGGTGTGTGCAGATCAAGAGACTGTACTGTGCTTAAATTTTCAGTCATTTTTAACAAAAGATGGGAAGACGAGAAGCTGATTTCCGAAGTCAGGACTCGACCCTTCCTTTGGAACAAGTCTGACAGAAATCATTTCAACAGAGACATGATCGCCGAGGCATGGAACAACATTGCAAAAGAAATTGGAGGAGGTGTGTGTGGTGTGTGTGTGTGTGTGTGTGTGTGTGTGTGTGTGTGTGTGTGTGTGTGTGTGGTGTGTGGTGTGTGTGGTGTGTGGTGTGTGGTGTGTGTGTGTGTGTGTGTGTGTGTCTGTCTGTTTTTCTGTGTCTGTGTGCACTGGGCCGGTGTTTGTTCATGAGTATTATGTGTATTTGTGAATGGGTTGTTTGAGTGCATTTGTAAAGTGTGCGTTTATTATAGGTCTGTGTTGCACAGAAAAACGGCGAGTTGTTCGATGTTTCAGGTTTCTTCTCTTCCACCGCCACCACAAAATCAGTTTCTGTCGCCTCGTCAGTGCCATGTTTACCAGAAAGATAAACAACGCTAGCCTCCCTTCTTCCTCAAGGACGGAAAACGTGCTGATAAGCATGACCTCCTTTTCTCACACGTACACGTTTTTTTCAGTCCGCACTACAATCATCAGTGCCAATATGAGCGTAGCCTAATAGTCACCTTTATATATAAATTCTGACCAAGAAATGGTAATAACTTGCAGTACACATCTGTAAACAGTTTGTTTCAAATGCAAATAAGACATTTCTCTAGGCCAGTGAAGCCATAATATGAACACTTTTACTTCATATGAAATAGGTCCTATCCAGAACCAGGAGACTTCCAAGACTTAAGGTTGGGGGTTCACTTAGGGGGTGGGGTGGGGTGTTGTCTGTAAATCTCTCTTCATCTTGACATCAGTTATAATCCCTGTTTGTTATTTTTTATTCGTTATTTTTGTTTAAAGCCCAGCCAACTGCGTAGAGACGTATCAGGGCTATAACCATTTCAACACACACACAATACTTCATCAAGAAAAAAAGGAAAAGAAAACTACATACACACATCAATGCATTCGCTTCACATAATCTTAGGATATACACCTGGTGTTGACCACTCCATCCAATTTATCACACAAGGGATTAAAAAAACATACCTGGATACAAACATAACTAAGGACACTAAAGCATGTATACAAACAGGCATAACTTACCTAAGTAAAACTGCTTCAACACATCTCATTTCCCTAGAGCCAAAAATGCACTCAATACATATACCCAGTTATCAATCCTAAGAACAAGTACGTAAGACTTTATCAAACACATACAGGTGAGCAAGGCAGAAAACAATAGGGAAACAAATGACAAAGCAGAAGAATAAGGCAGAAACAGACAAGAGTGAAAGAAAAGAAGAAATTTCTGGCACAGAATTTCCAGAAGGTGGGGATACTATTTACACTGAAAGAGCCTGATTAACAAACAGCAAACACATCTGTCCTTAACTGCCCCACTACCCACCCCCTCAAATCAGCTGAGAAACTAGCAGCCCCCAATTTCTTTTTCCACACACCTTGAACTTTCTTTTTGAAATCCTCTGGCCTGTGAAGGTACAAGGCAGCTGCATCCCCATTAAGAGGGTCCACAGGATTGGGGTAGGTGAGAAGCTGAGGCAAGAATGACTCAAAGATGTTGGACAGATCTGCAACAGAGACGATAACAAGACATACAACAAAAGAGAATATAGTTAAAAAACAAAACAAAACAAAAAAACAAGGTTAGATGAAGTTTATCAAAAACAAATGAGCAGTAACGAAGCAGATAAAGGAGAAGACAGGTGAGGTTTTGAGCCGAGAAAAAAATACACCACACACACACACACACACACACACACACACACACACACACACACACACACACACACACTCTCTCTCTCTCTTACACCCACACACCCACCCACACACACACACCCACACACACACACACACACACACAAGTAAAAGCATCATTTTCAAATGCAGTCTCTCTCTCCCTCTCTAACACACACAAAGTAACACCATCATTTTCAAATGCAGTCACTACAAAAGAGACTTACACTTCCAGATAGGTCACCACAGTCGCAGCCAAAGCTGCAGCAATTAATGCAACTTATTCACACTGGATCAAGAATGAAGGAATCCTACTAATAAAAACACCACTTCAAAGAACAAACGACCCCTTTGGTTAGTTTACAACATCAGCTACACATATGTACATAATTTGCAAAGATACCTTCATCAAAGAATATCACAGCAAAGAAACAACCAAAACCACTTCATGGGATACTTGCTTTACTTTCCTTGATCGAATCCATACAAAATAAATCATCAGTGAAAGAATGGAAAGAACACAGACACTTTTCTTCTTCCGAGTCCAGTTCCTTTTGTGTGCAATGAGCCAAAACTACTCCATCTACATAATCCAAAACAAGTGTGACTGCCCGCGTTCAAGCAAACAGGAACCAGAAATACACAAACATAGAATCAGAATGTGTATTTAATACAAGACAAGACAAGACAAGCGCAAATTTTTGGCCAACTGGCCTTTGTCAAGTGTGAATGTAAGATTACAAACACTAAACGTAAAATTAGGAGAAAAAGACTGAAACTTCCCTGCTGCTGTTTGTGATCTTACATTCATGCTTGACCAAGGCCAGTTGGCCGAAAATTTGCGCCTGTCTTGTCTTGTTGAATTAAATGCACGTTCTGATTCTATTTTCATGTTTTCTCTGGTTCCTTCTTACTCCATCTACAGTTCATCTTTTAAGCGACAGGTTCCACCTGTTTTTTCTTTTTTTTTTAAAACATATCTTCCGCAAAAAAAAGGGTAGTAAGCACAGAGCTATGGTTGTCGTAACTAGTTTTCTACTCAAATAGATCTGCACTGACTTCTGTAATTTTCTCTCACCCCTTCTTCTATTGTCATAACCTATCCATGCAGCATGTGCATGTGTTATATCATATTAACAAATATCTCACATTTATTTGTGAGTGCTGTAAACTGTTACTTGTGCAGCGGCTCATATGTGAGTGTCAGGTTTGAGACGTAACACTTATATCTTATATTAAGTAGGACCATGACATGCATAAAAACTTCACACACATCACTTAGTGTGCATTAATACATAAGTAGGACCATGACATGCATAAAAACTTCACACACATCACTTAGTGCGCATTAATACATAAGTAGGACCATGACATGCATACAAAGCTTTTTCTTTTTGATCATTCCAAAGGTCATCTTAATCCTTTGACTCCCACACTCCATCCACCAACTGCAAAAACTGAACCCTATGACTCCCTCACCCTATCCTCCTGCTTCCTGCAAGAAGCTGGTGGATAGGGTAAGGGAATCAAAGGGTTAAGTTTTGCTTTGCTGGAATGGCTGATAATGCAGCATGTTGGTGGACAGGGCGCGGAAGTCAAAGGGCTATAATATCAGTGCTGAAGCATAATGCAAATACAGTATTCTGATACCACACAATTATTTCTGAAAGTGGTGCGGATATGTATAGGGGAATAATCTTAACCCTTTGACTCCCCCACCCTGTGAGACAGCATCCTGCGTTGTCAGCCATGATAGCAAAGCAAAAACTTAACCCTTTCAGTCCTTTCCCTTTCCACCAGCTTCCTGCAGGAAGCTGGTGGAAAGGGAAAGGACTGAAAAGGTTAAGTTTTTGCAGCTTATGGACAGGTTGAGGGAGTAAAAGGGTTAAGCATAAGAGAATACTCAATAAGTGAAATAATTAGTGAATCAGTTCATCTGAGTCTGTCCCATAATCAGATGCAATACACCCGAAAAAGGCAATCTTCGAGCAAACACTATATCCGACATCTTTGTGTAAACATATCTGACATCTTTGTGTAAACACTTTATCTGACTTATAGTAAAGGAAACATTATATTACATATAACCATCAGCAGCATTCATGTTCCTATGGACACATGTCAAATTAAACTTTCACTGTAACAGCATACACTCACTCACCATACAGAGCAGTCCAGGCTTGGTTGATGACATCCAGACACACTGTTCCAGACCTGAAACAATTCATTATTTGATGAAACTGCAAATAAAACTGTCTTACGCTATAACATTCATGTTATAAGTTTCAATCATTTAAATTCATAATGTACTTTGCCTAGGATTTTGGGTGCTCACAACTATACAAACAGGTAACTCACAGCTAATCACACACACACACAACACACACACACACACGCACACACATGAACATAACCATTCATATAACAGAAATTTGTTGATGTTGGCATTGATAATACTGCTGAAAGGTTTTGAAGTCAGACTTGAAGGCAGCAAGAGAACAAAATATCCGATGTGCCAGGGAAGAGAGTTCCAGACCGGCAGGGCATAGTAGGAGAGAGAACAGTAGCTGTGGCATTTACATTTGCAGCGTCCTAAAAACAAAGGGATGAATAGACTTGCTAAAAGATTGTTATATCCCTCATACATCCATTTTGCTAATGTCTACACAGTTCTGGCTGGCCACAGGATGATGTCAGTCATGACTTCTTTCCAACTTCAGTCATACATCATACACATAGTTGTCCACTCCCATTCATCCAAAAAGAAAAAGATTCTAATCAAGCTAACTGTACCATATGAAAGCAGAATGGAGGAAGCCCATATCTACCAGACTGAAAAGTATGCCAGTCTAGCCAGCAACTTGAGGACATCTAGCTTTCAAGCCAAAGTCCTCGCCATACAGGTTGGAGCAAGGGGGTTGATAGCCTATGTCTCATGAAGCAGCTCTCGATTTCAGAAAGAGAGAGGACCCAAACTCTAAAGGCAATGGCAGAAACAGCAGAAAAAAGCTCCAGCTGGATCTGGACCAGGAGGAACAAAGGTGAACTTCATAAGGCTTCAAATTCCCCATATGCTGCTGATGACCGATAGCCAAGTGGTTAAGACATCCATCCAAAGGGTGACTTTGCCATCGGGTTCGATTCCTGTAGGACAAATTTCTATTAAAAAAAAAAAAAGGGCAACAGCAGAGGGGCATCCAGGAGTCATGACCTGGATGCGGCCTGCCCCCTTAGAGAGCGTCAGGAGTTAAGTGCTGAAACGCTTGCTTGATGGTGGTTTCTCCTGTGAGGACCTTCTGCTGTCCAGCTCTCCCCAGAGTTTCTTACAACAGCATATACCATTATGTGCATATCAAATGTTCTACCTTTGTAAACACCTGGAGGGAGTTCAGGGACAAGAAGTTCTGCACCTATGTTGACCCAAGAAATCAGAAAAATCACCCTTTACCCACCTGCTGCTATCCAGACAGAGTTATACCCAGACTATTCGACTGAAAATCTGTGGAATCTATGGAAGTCTACATGTGATACAGTAGGCGGCAAAAGCTTCACTAGTTTTGCACCACCTTTTTGTGGGCAAGTCCCATTCCTCTCCCTCGCATATTCATCGATTGATTTGGTTCAGTTTTTACATCAACACCCACCTCAGGTGATATGGCCAATGGGGATAACCATCCCAGGGAAGTGGGAGAAGGGAGGGACTTATATAACCCTATACTGACACCACCAGAATAACCATGATGTTAAGATGGGACAGTGAGAAGGCCAGTTTTAATGTAGCACACCCTGGGATTTGAACCCACAAACCATTAGCATGTGAATCCGACGTTCAACCAACTGAGCTACTGAGGCCTGCTCCCCCTTGCATAACTTCTAAAATCATTCTTATTTTCTGGGTATTAATCAGTCACAGTTTATCTATTACATCAATGGTGTGACCTGTCACTAAATGAAACTTAACAAAGTAAAGAAAGAAAGATACAATGACAGAAAGAAAGAAATGATGAGAAATTTAGTATTCTTTTGTTTTCAAGTAAAACACTACACTCTCTCTCTCTCTCTCTCTCTCTCTCTCTCTCACACGCATGCACGGGCACACACACGCACGCACGCACACACACACACACACGCGCGCGCGGGGAATCTATACCTTTCATTACTAGCATCATAAAAAATGTATCAATATGGTTTAATAAAAAAGAACAGTCCACAAACCAATGATACATACTGTCAAAAAGCAGCAAATACATGATTCACACTGATGATTCATAAACTATCACATAAACTATTTTGAAAACAACAAACGATAAATTTGTCAAGAACAAGATGAGATAGGAAAAGACACTGGACACCGGATGTTTTATTCAAGTAGGTCATAGCCACCTATGAGTGATGTGAATAATACTGAACACAAGTATTATACATATTCATATTTCATATAAAGAAATGCACATTAATACAACTGAAATAACATCATACATAAATCATACTTGTGATGCAATCTCTCCAAGTCTCTTTTGACATTTATACAAAAATATTGTGAGCTTCTTGAAAATATTATAATATTCATTTCTGGACAAGAAAAGCAATATCTAAATGAAATTAACTTGGTATATCACATTTAGACAAGGGCAAAATAAATTATCATGTCCTTCATAAACGAAAACTGAAATTTTGCTGATCAAGATATATATATCATTATGTATGCACTGTAATATCTGAAAAGCCATATCTGAATTATATTAGAGCCTGAGCAATGTATCTATTCAGCTTAAAATTTATTGTATTAAATATTCTACACTCTAAAAACCTGTCTTTATTGTGTATGGGGCTGTCCCATTTTTGCCGACAACAATCAATCTATTTCTACTTGAAACAATGAACGAACTGGTCTGTATGTTCCACACCTTGCACAACTAAATCCATGCAATATAAACACTTATCGATAATTGAAGTCCATGAAGATTTACCACTACAAGCTTCATTATACATAATTCTACATGCTTTAACTGGTAACCTAGTCTCGTTCATTCAACCAATATAAACAAATTTATATAAATAGGATGCTTTCCAAACACATACCATGAAACTGGATGGACTTGCGAGTCAAACACTTTTAAGAACATGTATACTGGATAATTTTCAACCTTCATGGAACTCTGTATTGAAAGCTGCCCTCTTTGCTCTGGACACCAAATTATCGTAAGAAAACTTAAGGCCTAACTTTGTAGTAAAATAAATTCCTTGTGTTAACAACAGTGAAAGGAAGAGTCAAGAGTACAAATAATGAATGACAAACAGACAAGACAGATTCAACAAGAAAAACAAAACAAAACACAGAAAAAAAGATTCCTTACACTTCATCTATGTTTGGATGGAAGATCCTGTTTGTGAAACCTGCATCAGAAAATTACATGCAGAGATTAGAGACACAGACACATTTTCTTTACATTTAGCAGCTCCATAAATGTGTCAAACAATCTGCAGTACGCTTTTAATATTTTCAGTTGTCAGAAAAAATAATCACAGCCCTTCCTTCAATCAACTTCGCCCCAACCCTCACCCTCCCCTACCCTATCCCACCATTTCATGAAAATGCAAAGAAGAAAAAAAAAAAAGGTGCCAAATTAGGTTGTCAACTCAATCTCAATTTTATTCTTACACCCCAGCTACTTTCACAAATGTTCCACTTCTTTTACTGGAGTATTGGAGACTAGCTGTGCAGCCAGCTTTACAAATCTGTCAAATACTGCTTTTGCAGATCTGTAAAAGCAAATCAATACACACACACACACACACACACACAACACACACACACACACACACACACACACACACACACACACACACACCACGCACACCTCACACACACATCAACAAGCAGTCTTTTCTACAGTATCACCTTACCTATAGAGGGAGACTTGAAAGGATACTTTTCTGGCAAATCAACACGGACTTTCCACACCCCTCCTTCGTATGGTGCTGCACACACACAACACCATAAAGTGAAACATCTGTCAATCCCATGCTGTATCAACTTAATCCTTAACCATTTGACTCCCGCACCCTATCCACCATCGTGACCATGTGCAAAAAAACCCAAAAAAACCTTTGACTCTCTCAGCCTATCCACCATCTTCCCCCGAGAAGATGGTGGATAGGTTAAGGAAGTCAAAGGGTTACGTTTTTGCTTTACTAACATGGTTGACAATGCAGGATGCTGGTGAATAGGGTGTGGGAGTCAAAGGGTTAAAGTAGCTCTTGCCTGCTAAAACTCGTGATGTATTCCCTATTCACCCACCACGCTTGTTTTACACGTTACAACCCAGTCCTGCAGCCTCTGATGCAGCATAGAAACTTTTGTTTACATATTCTGTGTACTCAAAATTATAACCACAATGAAAGCTGCACACACACACACACACCACACATTCTCTCTCTCTCTCTCTCTCTTTCTCTCCAAGCTTTACCTGCTCTCAAACTGAATCCTTTCCTCTCTTAAAAATGAATGAAGAGCCAGCACAAAACCATATCCCCACATGCTAACGCACACAATTGTTTGCGGGGAAAGTGACACACAAGCCGGTAAGCTGACAAACACAAGTTTCTGCACGTCAAGCAGTCATGCATCCTGAGGGGGAAAAAGGCCACTCTACGCATCTCCTCTTGTTCAAGCCACTTCAACCCCAAACACCCTTTTATTGATTTCCTGCGACACGTGCTGGGTACAGCAATAAGGGAAAATTAATTGAATCCCCAGCAATGCCCAGACAAGTCAGGGACTGCCTGAGAGATGCCATGGCAATCATACAGTGTAAACAATTTTGTCTTCTCCATTTTCTTCATTTTCTCCGTTGGATTGGGGGGAAATAAACGTCACATTCCTCATAAATGTTTTTAAGTGCTGCGTGTATTGAAAAAAACAAACATACATGCAACCAAGGATTTCAAGAAAAATCTGTTCCCTACCTGAGAAGATGCCTTCATAATAATTTGTATCAAAATGACCTAAACCGTGCCACAATCTTAGTCAGATTTTTTTAAATGAATGCTGATTATAAAAGAATCTTCACATGTTGCTTACAAAATGAATCTTTACCCCGATACATGTATTCTGACTGAGCTTGGCATTATTCAAAGCACTAAGTGCCATGTCCTAAATAGATATGTACATGTCATATCAGCATCAAACAGTAAAAAGCAATAAATGAAAAAAGATTTATGTCTTGTTCGCCACCCTCTTTCATTACTAGGGTCATAACTCCTCTCTAAACAACAGCGGTATCTCTCACAAGGTAAAACCGTACATTTCTGTCAACAAGTTAATCAAATACGCAGGGTTGTAGTTTTCAAACAGAGACAAGATTGCAGTTAGAGTAGCACTAAAAACCACAGTCACTTGTAAGCAGACCCTGGTTGTTTACTTACACCATTTATCTATTCATAAGATGTTGAAAATGCAATCTGTATTCAACAAGTATCTGATATCTTATCTCAGTTTTCCTTAGAACTCAAAAAACTTTATCCTGTTACTGTTATTTACTTATTTATTTACTTATTCATTTTTGTTTTGTTTTGTTTAAAGCCCAGCTGACTGCATACAGCCATATCAGAGAAGTAACCGTTTCAAAACATACACAATACTCCAACAGAAAAAGTAAAAAAGGAAACGAAAATTGAGCACACATATCAATGCATACATGCACATAATCTAAGGAGATGCCCCTGGCGTTGACCAATCCGTCAAATTCCATACAATGGTAACAGATAACGGATGTAGCATTATATTCAAGAAAAAGAAAAGGACCAGAAAGAGTGAACACATGTGAAAACTAAAAGCCCCATCTCTCTTCACCAAGTCCATCTCCCTTTAACTAATCAGGTCAGATGGGCCTCTTGGCCTTTCCTTGGTTACGGCTCTTCCCTAACTATACTTGGTCAGTGTACTTTGTTGGTTTAGAAGTGCTGTCAATCCTGCACTTTCACGTTAATGGTATTGAACCACCCCCCAGTCAATGCCCAGTGAGAGCCGAGTTGAATTCCCTCCCCAGTCAATGAGTGAATGCTCTGTGAAAGTCTTATTGATTTCACCACAACGTGAGCAGAACTTTGTAGGTTTAACCATAGTGCAAAAGCAGCACTTTCAGTTTCATTCACTATTCTAGATCACTGCAACAGATTCTAGTGTATGTTAATATGATGCACCATAGTTATTCATTGTTATCGTCTTTTGTTGTTGTTGTTTTGTTAAAAGCCCAACCGACTGAATAGAGCCATATCAGGGCTATAACTGTTTCAAAACATACACAATACCTCAACATGGAAAAAAGATAAGAAAATTAAGTACACATATCAATGCATTCGCGCACATAATCTAACGAGATGCCCCTGGCGTTGACCACTCCATCCAATTTATTGCACAAGGGATTTAAAAAACATACCTGAATACATTTAAACATTAGTAAGACCACTAAAATGTATTTAAAAACAGGCCTGAATTTTAAAAAAAATGCTTTCGCATATCTCATTTCCCTAGAGCCACAAATGCACTTAATACATGTCCCAATTATCAATCCTAAGAGAAAGTATGTAACTTATTTTTAAGACTTTATCAAACACATACAGGTGAATGGACCAGCAAGGCAGAAAATGATAGAGAGAAATGACAGAAAGCAAAGGAGAAAGAAAGAAACAAGGAGAGTGACAGAAGAGGAAATTTCTAGCACAGACTTTCCAGAAGGTGGGAATACTATTTATACTGAAAGAGTCCCCTGCATCCCCACAGGGTATGCACCAATAGCACCATTTAGATATCAATGTCATTCAAGAGCACCAGCTTCTATTCAGCTTACTAGTATGTTTTTGGCAGTGTAGCTTGCATAAATCAGTGTATATGAACAGCTGTGTCGGTAATCACCAGTATTGTGTATCTTTCTGTACCCCTCCTACTCCCAAAATAAATATTATGCAATACACTTTTACTCCTACTCAGAAACCAGTGCTCTCCATATTTCATCACAACAATACTATCTTATTGGTATTACTATTATTATAATATCATCATTATCATTATCATTATTACTAGTAGTAGTAGTATATTATTATCATTAGTTGTAGTCATCATCGTCATAATTATCATCATCATCCTTACTATTAATATTATCATCATTACCATTATTACAAAAATAAGCAAGTCTTAAAAATACCAAGGAAGAAGATCATATGCAGCACCCACATCGAAAAACAAAGCACAAAAATAAAAACAAAAAAGGAAAGAAAGAGAAATGGGGAGGGGGTGGTGGGGCAGTAAACGAAAGAAAAGAGTAAATTACAACGAATGCTTTATGACATACATGCAACAGATATCTTTAAAACAAAAACAAAAACTACAATCACCACAAACAGCAAAATCAAAACAACAAAAAGAAACAAAACAGAAAAGTGTTTAAACACATTACAGTATTTGCAGTGAGTAAGCAACAGGTAATGCAAAACAAAACACAAAACAAACAGTAAAACAAATAATGCCACAAGGCAATCCTAAAAATACACCCTTTCAAACGCAAAACAAGAAACAAAACAAACACTAAATTAAATAATGCCTCAGGGCAATCCTAAAAATACACCCTTTCAAACATCTTCACATTAACACTTCCACTCATGATTTTGATATTTCTGAGCCATAACACTGCTACAGTGCTATAAAGCAACCCACCACACAGAACACAGCATAGCAATGTCAAGTATCATGTATGATCAGTGCACTTGTGCATATGCATGAACGCTGCAACATGCATACACACACACACGTACACACACACACACATATACACACACACACACATATACATATACACACAGTCATATTTCAGTTCTTATAAATGACAAATGAGTCCAAATCTAGTTGTGTCTTATGGACTAAAAGTCACACATTTCGAAACACAAACTATCACTACACACACACACACACACACACCTCTCTCTCTCTCTCTCTCTCTCTCTCTCTCCACACACACACACACACACACACACACTCTCACACAGTCTTATTTCAGTTCTTATGACAAATGAGTCCAAATCTGGGAGTGTCTTATGGACTAAAACTAGTAAAAGTCACACACTTCGAAACACACACACACACACACACACACACACACACACACACACACACACCACACACACAGAGTTCCAAACAAAACTACCACTACACACACACACACACACACACACACACACACACACACACACACACACACACACACAGTCTTATTTCAATTCTTATGACAAATGAGTCCAAATCTGGGAGTGTCTTATCAACTAAAAGTCACATGCTTCGAAACAGAAACTATCACCATACACACACATACACACACACCATAGAGTTCCAAACATAACTACCACTACACACACACACACATACACACCATAGAATTCAAAACATAACTACCACTACACACACACACACACAGACACACACAGACACACACACACACACACACACACACACACACACACACACACACACACACACACACGCACGCACGCACGCACACACACACACACCCCAAGTCTTTTTTCAGTTTTTTTGACAAACGAGTCCAAATCTGGGAGCGTCTTATCGACTAAAAGTCACATGCTTCGAAACAAAATCACACACACACACACACACACACACGCACATGCACACACCCCAAGTCTTTTTTCAGTTTTTTGACAAATGAGTCCAAATCTGGGAGCGTCTTATCGACTAAAAGTCACATGCTTCGAAACAAAATCACACACACACACACACACACACACGCGCGCGCACGCATGCGCGCGCACACACACACACATATATACACACACACAGTCTTATTTCAGTTCTTATGGCAAATGAGTCCAAATCTGGGAGTGTCTTATGGACTAAAAGTCACACACTTCGAAACAAAAACTGTCATTACACACATTCTCTCTCTCTCTCTCTCTCTCACACACACACACACACACACCTTCAAAAAAAAAAATCACTACACACACACACACACATGCCTACAAACAAAAATACCACTACAAACACACACACATATACACACGCCTCCAAACAAAACTACCACTACACACACACACACACACACACACACACACACACACACACACACAGAGTCTTATTTCAGTTCTTATGACAAACAAGTCCAAATCTGGGAGTGTCTTACTGACTAAAAGTCACACGCTTCAAAACAAAAACTGTCACCACACACACACACACACACACACACACACACACACACACACACATACACACACACACACTAAAACAGTAAAGTTGAAGGTTTATCTCCTGACTGCAAACATCACAGAGAAATGGAAGATTACAACCCAATCTACACTGATCCAGTACCACAGAATGATCTCTGGTTTAATTCTCCAATCACCTTAGAAGAGCTAAAAAACACAGTACTGTCTCTACACAACAAAAAGAGTTCGGTAGGTGTTGATGCAGTTTCGACTGAAATGATTAAACATCTCCCTGAAAACTACCTTATTTTCCTACACAAAATTTTGCAGAAATGCTGGGTTACTGGAACTGTGCCACAAATCTGGCAAAAATCTATAGTTATACCAATCTTAAAAACAGGAAAATCGAAAACCGATAAAAACAGTTACAGACCTATTGCTTTAACGTCCCACACAAGCAAACTAATGGAAAGATTGGTCTTAAACAGACTTTTACACTACTGTGATAAAAATAACGTTATTCCGGTAAACCAGGCAGGTTTTAGAAAAGGAAGATCCGCAGTTGAGCACCTAGTTAAACTTACAACTCAGATCAAACAACAGTTTGCCCGCAGAAAAAGTGTTTTAGCTACTTTCTTTGATGTGAAAAAAGCTTACGATCAAGTTTGGCATAAACGTTTATTGTTCAAGCTAAAATCTGTTGGTTTATCGGGCAATATGTTCAATTACATTAAATCTTTTTTAGCTAATAGAACAATTCAGGCAAGAGTGGGAGCTAGTTATTCTTCTTCACGATGCCTCGACATGGGGATTCCACAAGGTTCAGTGATAGCACCTATTTTATTTAATATCCTTATACAGGATCTTCCTAAAGCTCTTTCAAATCGTGTTGTTTTAGTACAGTACGCTGATGATATATGCACTTGGATGAATATCACTTTAAAAAAGACAACTCCACAGAGAACGCGAAATTACATCAGGAAGTTGTATCAAATTGATCTTGATAATCTTGGAAACTATATGTTACTGTTAGAAAATGGGCTGTCGTTGTCAGCAGAAAAAACTAACATGATGCTGTTTGATCCTGGTGGTAACTCAAATAACTTGCCTATTTTCAAATTGCTTGGTGAAGTGTTAAATTACAAACAGGTCGTAAAATTCCTGGGAGTTTACATCACGTCCAAATTAAGCTGGAATGTCCATTTTGATTATATTTTAACAAAAGCGCGAAAAACCTTAAATTTTCTAAAGATAATAAGCAAATTACCCTGGGGAATGGATACAAATGTACTGATTCATCTGTCAACAGCGCTGGTCAGGTCTAAATTATCCTACGCGCAAGAAGTTTTCTTCAATGCACCCAAATATTTACTAAAAAAGATTCAGAGCTTGGACTGCAAAAGTCTTAAAATTGCACTAGGTGTACCAACTCATGCTTCTACTCTGGAAACGTACAAAGTTGCTGGAATTCTACCTTTAAACAACCATCGTGAGTTAGCTACAGCAAAGTTTGCAATTAGAACTACTTCTCAAGTGGATAATTTTGTGAGCAAAGAAATTAAGATCAGGTCTGATACTGACTTTCCAAAACGAGCAAAAAACATTTCATCACAAATTACAGCCGCAACTTACATATCTGGCCTGATCAAACAGTCCAACATAACAATGGATGAAATTGCTGAGAAACCAACGATAACGCCTATCCCTACATGGGAAATGCTAAATGCCACATTTGATCTCGATTATGCAAAAGTTAAAAAAGATGATAATGTCAACATTACGCTATCCACAGCTTGTGAACACATCGATGAAAAGTACAGTACCCACCTCCACATTTTTACCGATGGGTCAGTCTTAGCAAACCAGAGCGCTGGAGCAGCCTTTTATGTTCCAAAATTTAACATTAAAAAGTCTTTTTTCATTGGGGCAAATGTATCTATATATACAGCAGAATTGGTCGCTGTTGTTCAAGCGTTGCATTATTTAATAAGCCTTCGGCCTGTGTCATTCAAAGTAGTTCTCTTTGTTGATTCAAAATCTGTATTATATGCCTTACAGTCTTTTGATACAGACACAAGACCTGACTTAATTATTGAGGCAAATCATCTAATACATTGTTTAAAGATAAATGGTTCGGAAATCAATTTATGCTGGGTGCCTTCTCATGTTGGTCTTCATGGCAACAACGTAGTTGACAGAGCAGCTAAATCCGGTGCCCTCCATTCTGAAAATTCCATAGAATTACATGTTAACACCTCGGTAAAAGAAGCTTGCAACTCGCTAGAATTAGCATCATGGATTCGATTTCATGAACATTTAAATGAAAAATTTGTGTCTCAAAAAAGAATCAAACTTTCAGTTCAAAATATCTGTAAAAATTTGCAGTATTCCTCGTTATATCATTTGAGATTAATTGTTATGACATATTTTCGCATTCAACTGAACGCTTTGAAAACAAAATATTGTAACAACGTTTTATGTATTTGTGGCGAACAATTCACATTGTA
Source organism: Monoplex corrugatus (assembly GCA_030674185.1). Lineage (NCBI taxonomy): Eukaryota > Metazoa > Mollusca > Gastropoda > Littorinimorpha > Ranellidae > Monoplex > Monoplex corrugatus. The sequence continues at coordinate 61,939,066 of CM060312.1, read as the reverse complement.
TCACTGTTTGTTTTACTGCAGAAAGCTTCGTTCCTTTTTACCAAAGACGTTTACACAAGGAAACTATCTTGAAACGCATTTTAAAGAAGTAGTATCGGATCAAGTTTTGTTAGTTAAAATTTCAGAATCATTGGTTCACAGTCCTGTTAATGCGTTACTTTAAGATTATTATTATAATTATGAATATGTTTTGTTTTGTTTTGTTTTTATGACGATTTTTCTTTTACATTATTGATGTTAGCGTTGTTCTAGTTTCATTTCTCTGTTCATCCATATCCTTTTTCTTAAGACCTTGCCGCTTCCTTTTAATTTTTTTTTTTTTACGTCCCTTACTCTGTTCCCCTCTCCCCTCCACACCCCCCCCCCCCCCCCCCCTTATTTCATCCTCCATGCCATTTTTCCCCGTCTAATATCACTTATAGTGAAAAGACGTTAAATCAAGCAACGAACACACACACACACACACACACGCTCACGCCCATACACACACACACGCACGCCCATACAATACACACACACACATACACACACACCCGTCTAATATCGCTCTTAGTGAAAAGACGTTAAATCAAAGAACGAACGAACACACACTATAACTCCCACCAATCTCCGTTTGTTTGCTTGTTAGTTTTATCATTACTCCTTGATTGTTACAATGTTTTTATTCGGTAAGATTATCCTCTTCTGCCCCTCTGCCCCACCACATAATCACAGATGGTTTGTCATACCCCAGCACAGGACACACTCGTTGCGTGTGCATGCGTATACGCGCACACACACACACACACACACACACACACACACTTACACGCATGCACACGCGCGTGCGCTTACATACACACATACAGCCCTGAGCAATCTGTTAAAGTCTGATTGTTCTAATGTTCTGACTGCTTTTCTCTTGTCCGATAAATTTGTTACTGTTAATTAATATGTTAAACTGTCTTTATGATTTCGTAGATTCTTCCACCCCGTAGACACCTCTTTATCTTGTCTATTTATTCATTTATGAATTGTAGAATTTTTTTTCCCCGTCTACACTAGTACAAGCGCATATGTGAATAGACGTTAAAAGAAATAACGAATGAACGAACGAACACACACACACACACACACACACACACACACACACACACACACACACACACACACACACGTGCACGCACGCACGCGTGCGTGCGCGCACGCGCAATTGCGCACACACACACATGCACACAGAAACACACAACACACACACACACACAAACACACAGAGGACAGATAGAAAAGCACATTATGTACTAATACAATACACAGACAGAGGGAGAGAGAGAGAAAAAGGGGAAGTAGGAAGAACGATTACGCATGTACACACTGTATGCACTGTGCATTCAAATCAACTAAACACCAGCCTCAGAAATGTGGCAGTTCCTGTTATGAGACTTGCTGCCCACGCAGTCTTTACTCTAAGCCACACAGTGTGAAATGTTGTAACACAGTAATCTGAATCACTGTCCCCACATCATTAAGCAACAGACAATCATTTGTGGATCGATAAGATTTAAAGGAAATAAAAAAAAGAATTTTTTTAAAGGGAGATATGGAGTCTTGAGATGCTGATAGGTGAAATCACTCTGCTCTGCCCCTTCCTCATTTCTGTTATTGTTGTTGTTGGTTTTTTGCACCTGTATTGTCTTGTATCAAATATGATTATTATTCTTCTTTTGCTTTTTTTTTTTTCCTGGTTCCTGTTTTTTGTCTGTTTGTGTGTGTTTTTGGTGTTGTTGTTTTTGTGTGCTGATAATAGTCCCTTCTCTCTTTTCATGTATGACTGAATTTTTTGTATCCTCATGCCCTTTCCATCACCCCCCCCCCCCCCCCCCCCCCGGCATACCTGTCTAGTGTGTTGCTACATTCCTTTTATCTGTATAATTTCCTGTGTTTGTTTATCTTTATCATGGGTGATTTTTAGCTAACATATCTGGACAAGTGTGCCAGTAACAAATCAAACGTACAATTATCCATGTGGCACCAATGCTGGTCATGTCAAAAGCAGAAGTTGCTCGGCTCTATGCTCCCCTCTCCCCTGACATGTCAAAGCTGACCTTCTGACAATGAGATCAGTGATATTACTGATAACAGTGAGGTAGATAGGAATACCTTTCCTTCCGTTGATATGCCTCAAATTGAGGGCTGTGATCTGAACAAAAACCTACATGATACAGTCTGCAGCACCAAAGGTGTTGTCACATCAGAAACAACAGAGAATATTCTGACTCATGAGGTGAGATTGTACAGTAGACAGATCCCAATAATATGTCCATGATCACTGTTTTAAGCAGTGAAAGATGACATTTTAGTTGTAGATGGAAATTCTTTTCACATTTCATTGTACAGTAGACAGATCCCAATCATATGTCCATGATCACTGTTTTAAGCAGTGAAAGATGACATTTTAGTTGTAGATGGAAATTCTTTTCACATTTCAAAAGACTGATTTTGAATGGATCTTACAATCAGTCTGAATTCTGTTTGATCCATAAATTTGTTATCTTTGAGCTTGTCACACTGCTTTTTAAATGTACAAGCATGGTGACTGGCTGATCATTCATGGGTCACGTTTTTTAATCAACACTTGAGCAACATGAATTCAAACACTTGGCCTTTAGTTCCACATTAGCAAACTTCTTATGTCCTACAAATTTCTCTTCATGAAATAAATGATGTACTCCATGAGTTTCTACTGATCTGTTAAAGATAAATTATGCCATGAGTCTCTACTGATCTGTTAAACATAAACTATGCCATGAGTATGCCATGAGTTTCTACTGATCTGTTAAACACAAACTATGCCATGAGTTTCTACTGATCTGTTCATGTTATTAGCATTAAACACAAACTATACCATGAGTTTCTACTGATCTGTTAAACATAAGCTATACCATGAGTTTCTACTGATCTGTTAAACATAAGCTATACCATGAGTTTCTACTGATCTGTTAAACACAACTATGCCATGAGTTTCTACTGATCTGTTAAACACAAACTATACCATGAGTTTCTACTGATCTGTTAAAACAAAGCTATACCATGAGTTTCTACTGATCTGTTAAACATAACTATACCATGAGTTTCTACTGATCTGTTAAACATAAGCTATACCATGAGTTTCTACTGATCTGTTAAACAAAGCTATACCATGAGTTTCTACTGATCTGTTAAACATAACTATACCATGAGTTTCTACTGATCTGTTAAACATAAGCTATACCATGAGTTTCTACTGATCTGTTAAACATAAGTTATACCATGAGTTTCTACTGATCTGTTAAACATAAGTTATACCATGAGTTTCTACTGATCTGTTAAACATAAGCTATCCATGAGTTTCTACTGATCTGTAAAAACATAAGATTGATACAACATAAGCACCTGCACTGATTGTTAAACATAGCATCCATGAGTTTCTAACCGCTCTGTCGAACATAAACTATAAAATTGAAAATATACTGAAGACATACAGCACCTGCACTAGGATTATTCTGCATCTAATTTACATTGTCTTCTGAGTCTTAAGTCAACGGTTGTACCTTTTCCTTCTTCAATATTCTAATTCACTTCCTCCCTCATTCCCTCACACATCCATCCACCCACCTGCCCACCCCTATCCCACCCTCAAAATGATAATCATTCAACCAAAAGATGAAATAATTGCCCCACCTCCAAAATTACAAAGAATACATCCCCCCCCCCCTACTCCACCTCCCTTACATAAAGCAACAACAGAACATCAATGAATCACCACCACCACCTACAACCAGCCAAATACACCCCACGCTCATTCCACTCCTTCAAACCACACAGACGCGTCTCCACCTCAAAATCCTCCCTCTGCCCCAAATCTTTTCTACTTCAGTTCAAGCCACTATTAGCAGCAAACCGATCCAGCTTCCCAGAGAGGCTGACAGTTCGGACCTGCTGTGTGAGTGACACTTTTGTTAACTTAAAAAAAAAAAAAGAGACACTCCTCTCATTGACACAGCAACAGCGGGAAGTGGAAGAAAGGAGGGGTGTGTGAGAGGGAGATGAAGGATGGTGGGAGAAAGTGTGTGGCGGTGGAGAAGGAAGGCATATATATACATAATTATATATATATATACACGAAAAAAAATACCTGTGTGCAGTGTGTGCATGCCATGTTAAACCAATACAGAGGCACAGAGAGACAAAAGGCAAAATAAAATCCACTCTATCATTGATTTTCCATTTCAGTCCAAGATCTCTCTCTCTTTCTCTCTCTCTCTCTCTCTCTCTCTCTCTCTCCCCCTGTCTCACCCATCCTTCACACTCTTAAAAAATGGGAAATGATTCAAAAGATCATACAGTTCCCACAAGATACACAATGGCAGTACTTGTCTAAATAAGCATACGCTTATCTGACAGTTTGGTAAAACTGTTACAAAGAACGTAGTGATGGCATGGCAACCTGCCAATGAACCCTCATTAACCCTCCTTTTTTGTAGTCACCATCTCTGTGCTCAAGGTCAAGTTCATACACTGTCCCAAAAATGTCCTTCTCAAGCCTGTTTGAGGAGTGATGGTCTTGAGGATGGAGTTTTTATCACGCGCACACACGACACACACCACACACACACACACACACACACAAACATGCAAACAGACAGACACAGACACACACACACACACACACACACACACACACACCATACACACACAAAAAAAACCCCAAACAACACATACACACACACACAACACACACACACACACAAACACACACACACACACACAACACACACACAAAACACACACACACACCACACACACACACACAAAAAACAAAAAACACATACACACACACACAACACACACAAAACACACACACACACAACACACACACACACACACCACAACACACACCACAACACACACACAACACACACACACACACACGCCCTTTTGCTGATATGAATAGCTGAAGAGGAAGCTGGTGGATAGGGTGAGGGAGTCAAAGAGGAGTTTTTCTTTTTGCTAGCATGGTTGACAATACAGGATGCTGGTGGACAGGAGTGTGGTAGTTAAAGGGTTAAGGGAAAATAAAGTGAGAGAGAGAAGTCGAGGAAGTGAAAAGAGAAACACTGACAAAATATCAGGGAAAACAAAACTGCTTGGATCAGTAAAGTACTAGTAGTACTACTGACTGACTCAGTAAAATTTCCCACTGAAGACACTAAACATGAACTAAGCACATGCAGGCAACAGATGTTGGAAAAATGGTTCCCTTTGATTTTGACAGACTGCATGGATTGTTATCAATTATGTTATGCAAGAGACTGCGCAGAATATAACTCCTGTATCATTGATTGAGCTGAACACAGATTCATCAACCATTGCAATAACAGTCTCAACCAAGAGATGAACACCGACGCATCAACTGAAGCATTAATTCCTTCAATCATTCATTGATCTGAATGAATTACCGGTACTTCACAAATCTGAGCTGTTTTGTAATACTACCTTCATTAACATACACAGATTGTGCAATTTTAGTGTGTTACAATATAAGGTGTGGTGAGAGAGAGAGAGAGAGAGAGAGAGAGAGAGAGAGAGAGAGAGTGAGAGAGAGAGAGAATGTGTGTGTGTGCACGTGCATGCGGGTGTAAGAGAGGAAGAGAAAGAAAGAGAGGAGTCCGTGTGTGTATACAGACATGTGTATGCATCTGTGACACTGTGAATGTTTAAGAAGATCCACAGATGTACAAACGCTATTGTACTTCTCAAATGTGTGAAGAATCAACTGTTATCTTCACATTCAAAGTTTATATAGGCAATTCATGATTTCAATTAATTGTTTTAATCTCCAAATGAGATGCTGTTGATTAGAAAAAAAAACAACATAAAAGCTGTCCCATAATCCTGTAGTGCAGGGCAAAGAGGTTTGTGAAGACCTCAACATTTGTCAGGGCCAGCATTTTGAGGGTGGCAGCCACCTCTTTTTCTTCATTGCTTTACCTTCCCAAAATCAGGTACCCATTCTCAGTCGGGTAGACTGGATATGACTACAAAGTTTTGTCTGAGCGAGATTTGCATGTGTGCAAACCTGTGCAGTCAAACAAATGGATTGCAAGTGCTCCGTGTCTGAGCCAACCTGGCCTTGTCTGAGTAGAATAAATAAACAAAATATTAATACTGTTATTGTTGTTTTGTTTAAAGCCCAGCTGACTGCACAGTCATCTCAGCACTATAACCATCTCAAAACGTTCTCAATAATTCACTGGGGGAGGGGGACTGGAAAAGAAAAGTAAGTGCACATACTGATGCACTCGCTCACACGATTCAAGGATATGTCCTTGGCGCTGACCACTCAATCCAATCCATCACCAGAGGCTTTTAAAAAATAAAACTAAATACAAACTTAAACATAAATAAGGGCAATAACACATGTATAAAAACAGGCCTAAATTACCTAAAACTGCTTCCATACACTATGTTTCTTCAGAACTAAAAATGCAGTTAATAATATACACAATTAATGATTATCAATCCTAAGAGAAACTCTGCAAGGCTTTACAGAACACATAAGGGTGAATGGACCAGCAAGGCAGAAAACGATCAGAAGAGATGCCAGAAAGCAAAGGAATATGGCAAGGAAATTTCTAGCACAGAATTTTCATAAGGCAGGGATACCATTTATACTGTAAGAACCCTTAGCATCGCCATGGGGGCTAAAATTTTAATAATAAATTTACCTTTTCACACATAGTGCAGGCAGACCAGAGTAGAACACACACAATCTAATCTATTTTCAAACACAGAATGATATGTGGAATTTCATAGAATTCAAAATGGCCTAAAGCCATCTTAATGATCTCCTTTTGTCTGACACGATTATTCCCTCTTTGGACATGACACATGTACAGTCTGTGTACTTCAAAACTGAGTCAAACTTGTACAGTCACAAAATTTCATGCATGTGTAGGTGAAACACTGTACTGTAGTCTGGTTTAAAGGACTGAACACTTACTGAACAGGAGAGAAATTCCATTATGATATAATGTTCACAAATTTCTGGTATAATGAATGACCCGATGTAAGCAATGATCCATACATATTCAAATTTAACTCTGAATGTCTAAATGCTTTGGTTTGTTGGACCTGTAGTTAGAAATGTGGGCTAAAACAAATCACTCCTAATTGCAAACACATTCTCTCTCTCTCTCTCTCTCTCTCTCTCTCACCCCACACACTACACACACACACACACACCACACACACACACACACACCACACACACACACACACACACACACACACAAATACACATACAAACACACTATACACGACAGGTCAATTTGACACTAGGGTAAAGGCAAACAGAATCAATCTCACACTAAGACGCACTAAGGGTAAACACAAGCTCAATCAATCTCACACACACTTTCACATACACATGTACAAAGTAGAACTTAGCACTTACTGGATGGAGGTCCGTAGAATTTCACGGTGAACTCATTCAGCCCACCCAGAATTGTCACCTCGTGTTTGCTTTCCATTCTAGAAGAAGCAGTCAAGGAACTACAAATTGTTATTAGTGTTTAAAGCCCAACTGACTGTGTAGAACCATATCAGGGCTACAACTGCCTCAAAACATACAAAACTTCAACATGTGAAAAAAAAAAAAAAAAAAAAAAAAAGACATGCCCCTGACGTTGACCACTCCATCCAATTTATCGCACAGGGGATTTAAAAAACACACCTGAATAAAATTTAAGCATACCTAAGGACATCAAAACATAAAATAAAAATGTGCATAAATTACCTAAAATTGTTTCCGCATATCTCATCTCCCTAGAGCCAAAAATGCACTTAAAACATGTACCCAATTACCAATCCTAAGAAAAAGAATGTAAGGCTTCATCAAACACATACGGGTGAATGGACCAGCAAGGCAGATAATGATAGGAAGAAATGACAGAAAGCAAAGGAGGAAGAAAGAAACAAAGAGTGACAGAAAAGAGGAAATTTCTAGCACAGAATTTGCAGAAGGTGGGGATACTATTTATACTGAAAGAGCCCCCAGCATCCCCACAGGGGGGAGGGGGGAACTAAAAACACAGTAGTGTTTTGTGCACAAAGGCAAAATGTGTTTACATTGTATCTAGACACATACAAGCATCATAACAACATCATGACTCAAACAGTTATCTAAAGCTTGCATTGCAGGTCAACTCAGATTAGAAATAAGGTAGTTTAAAAGGACTTAAGTGAAAGATTTCATGATATGCTATCACTATTTTCATGTTGATTTAACAAAAACATAATGTGATTCATTTCTCAAACATGAACATCAACTTATTCAAATTATTTTATCATAATTAACCAAAATAATACAAAATTGAGTTTGCTTCACTAGTAAAGGTTAGTTTCATAGCTCTGGACCTGCAAATGTAACAGCCACATTTTTAAAAATCTACTACACCGGGTACTTTCAGTCTATTCTTAAGATCTTGTGAGAAGCGTGATAAAGACCAATAGATAAATAAACATTTCATTTTATTCTGAAGGATAAAATCAGGAAGTAAGTTTCATGCCACGAAAACATCCAGGCAAAACATAGAGAACATTTATGTAAACAATGTAAAGGTGATGCTTCAAACAACCTGTCCACTATGATACTTTTTCAGCTATACTGCTTGCATGTTATATCTCAATTACTGTCAACAGACCTCTTCCATTCAGTTTATTGTATGGCACAAACACAGCGGACAAACCACAGACCTCTTCAATCAGTGTATCATTTGGCACAAATGCAGTGGGAAAACAGACAGCAGAAGCCAAGCTAAGCCGAGCTGAATTATTGTGCAGTTTTCATTATCAGAAGTTCATTTCTAACAATGCAAACAGTCTGATGTTAATTCAGATTTCATCCTCTCACACATTATACATTATGCTCTACATGTAAACTGAAAATATCTCCTTTGATTTTTCATTGTAACATGAGAAATCCGTTCATCTCATGTCACCACAGAGGTATTATGAGCCAACCAACATCACTGCTGGTGCTTGCTGATACTCAGATGACCTAGGAAAAAGATGTGACTGCATGCCATTTTATCATTTCATTTCTGTAGTAATTAATATAACCATGTATTCTAATTTCTATTCATTTGTGTGCTTTTATCAGTGTGATAGTTCATTACAAGCATGTTGGTTTGTTTTTCTTAATCAAAAGTAGTAATGGATAATGCCCATTTTTCTTCCGTATGGTGATCAACTGTACCATCTCCCTGGGTGTCTGCCAAGAACATTTCATGACATTAACAAAGACAAAAGTCTATATTCTAAACATAAAAACAGTTCATGACATTAACTAAGAGAAAAGTCTATACTCTGCACATGAAAACATATCTTTAACCTGTGCAAAAAGAACTACACATTTTTAACCTTATGTATTACGTATCAGTTTTCTGCAAGAATTACCCTGTGGAGATCGGCATTAATCATGTATGTCTGTTGACACTGGTCATATAGTACAGACATATACATCATTACATGACTGCCCTAAGAATGAGTCATAGCAACATACAAATACGAAAACTGTACTAAAATATTTTTCGTTTTAACTTGACAAAAGTTCAGAATACATATATACTAGAAAGAGAAAGCAAAGGTAAGGGGCTGGAACTAAACAGCAGGAAGACTGAAGTCATGGTGATCAGTAAAAAACATGAAATCCCCTCGTGCAAAATAACAGCAAATGGCACAACCTTGACACAGGTTGATAAATTCAAATACCTGGGAACGATCATTTCATCAGACGGCAGATGCACATCAGAAATAGCCGGCAGAATCGGCCAAGCCAAAACAGCATTCGGGAAGATGACAGGCATTCTTACCAACAAATGCCTTTCAATTAACATCAGGAAGAGAATTCTTGAATGTTATATAGAACCAATACTGTTGTACGGATGTGAGGCATGGACAGTCAACAAACAAAGCAAGAACAAGATTGAGGCAGCCGAGATGTGGTTTCTAAGAAGAATGTTGAGAGTTCCATGGACAGCAAAGAAAACAAACGAGACAGTCTTGATGGCGGCAGACACAAGTAGATCACTCATTAAAGGAAGGTTAGGAAAAGACAGGCAACATTTATAGGCCATTTTATGAGGAAGGGGGATTTGAAGCACCTGGTCACAACGGGAAAGCTGGAGGGAAAGAGACAGGGTTCATAGATTTCCAGACAAAAAATTTAAGGACTTTTGAAGCACTTTTTTTTAAATGCCTTCACACGAACGAAAGCTGTAATGACTTGTCACTACTTTTAAAGTCCACAGTAGTTCAGCTTTCATTGCCTCTGTTTAAGTACGGCTTCAGGCTGTTCACTGACATCCGAGTTTGAGCAGAACAGTTGGTTGATGAGCTGCAGGATGACGAACTGTTAGAAGTGATGGGATCGCTCGTTGCAGAATTTTTTGTAAAAAAATTTGAAAGACGAACTGCAGGATTTGAAGCCTTCATCAGGTCGCAGTGTTTTTCCCCTTTTCCAAGGGTATTTACAGCCGATTCTCCCATTGAACGAATGTCTATGGTCTTCTTACAAATGCGGCAAAAGGCCTTGCATCTGTCTCCACTTGGGTCCGCCTGCAGCCATTCTTTGTATTCGTCTTTTTCCAGCCAAACCACGTTAAACAAACACTTCCCCAGCATGTTGACTTCACAATTTCCAAATGGTGGAACATTCTTTCACGTACGCGCATGCACCATGAAGGCCTGTAACTCTGGTGTTTTGATCTATAGCAGACGACGTATCGGTGAGCTCGTCGATCTTAACTCCGACTTAGACTTTCTCTTTTTTTTTTTTTTTTTCCAATTTAATTTCAACCTTTTTCTTTTTTACAAAACTCAAGATGTTACACAGACTTTATCAAAAATCATAGGCAGTGACAAAACTTAAGGACTTTTAAAGACCTTTCAGCAAAAGCCGATTTTTAAGGACTTTTAAGGCCTTAAAAAGCATGCCCTCAAAATCAAGGACTTTTAAGGACTGTGCGAACCCTGAGAGAGCACCGGGTAGACCCAGGGAGAAAATGCTGGATGGACTTGCAGAGTGGCTGGGGATAGGGGGGTGGGAGAGATGTTAGGGGCAACAAGAGATAGAGACAGATGGAAGTCCATGATCGCCAACGCCATACGGCAGGGCACCTGATGATATGATATGATATAAATATAGACATTGGGACAAGGTCATGACACACACACACACACACACAAAAGACTGCCTAGAGAATGTGATCACACACAATGTATGCCTAAAGAATGAGATCATAATGTATGCCCTGATAATGAGATCACACACAATGTATGGCATAAAGAATGAGATCATAATGTATGCCTTGATAATGAGAACACACACAATGCTCTAAAGAATGAGATCATAATGTGTGCCTGATAATGAGATCACACACAATGTATGCCCTGAAGAATGATATCACAATGTATACCCTGATAATGAGATCACACACAATGTATCCCTGAAGAATGAGATCATAATGTATGCCCGGATAATGAGATCACACACAATGTATGCCCTGAAGAATGAGATCATAATGCATGCCCTGATAATGAGATCACGCACAATGTATGACTAAAGAATGAGATCATAATGATCATGAGATCACACACAATGTATGCCCTGAAGAATGAGATCATAATGATAATGAGATCACACACAATGTATGCCCTGAAGAATGAGATCATAATGATAATGAGATCACACTCATGCTCCAGCCACAACCCGTCTTTTACCTGACCGCCCCCCTACCCCCTGGCTCACTCATGAGATTGCCTGTGCAAAACGTGCCCGCCCGGCAGAGCCGTCACCACTCACGTACACAGGCAACTTTTCCAAGCCTCTAAAACAAAAGTATCCACCCTCATTGCATCAGCAAAAACAAGCTATTTCCAAACCAAAATCCTGAATGCCTCTTCTTCAAAAGAACTCTTTACAACCATGAATCATCTCCTTGGCACACGAAAAGATTTACCTCTCCCAACAAAAATACAAATGAAGAACTCCCATCTGTATTCTCCAAGTATTTCACCACCAAAATACAAACTCTTCGTGACAGGCTTGACAGGACACCCTGTCAACCATGCCCACCTGACCCTTCCTTCTCTGGCACACCTCTTACTACTTTTACCCCAGTCTCACAAGAAGAAATTTTCAACACAATCAGATCCATGTCGTTCAAAACCTGCGAACTGGATCCTCTTCCAGGTTCTCTCTACTCCGAACTGTCTCCCTACTCTCCTCCCATTCATCACTGACATCATCAACACTTCTCTTCAAACTGGAACTGTCCCAGATTCTTTCAAGTCTGCTATTGTTCACCCTCTCCTCAAGAAACACAATTTAGACCCAAATGAACTGAAAAATTACAGGCCTATCTCTAATCTCTCTTTCTTGTCAAAACTCCTTGAAAAAGTCGTCCTCAACCAGCTGAACTCTCACCTGTCTGCCACACAATCTCCTCAATCCTTTCCAGTCAGCCTACCGCCAGTGCCATAGCACTGAAACTGCCCTACTACACATTCTCAACAATCTCCTCCTTGCAACTGATACTGGCAAAGTCTCTCTCCTCACACTCCTTGATCTGTCTGCAGCCTTCGATACCATTGACCATGGTATTCTCCTTTCTAGACTTCATCATACTTTTGGCATCTCTGACATTGCTCTCTCCTTTTTCACTTCGTATTTATCAAACAGAAAACAAACTGTTCTCATCAATGGCACTTACTCTCAACCTGCATACCTGACCTGTGGTGTTCCACAAGGATCTGTCCTTGGCCCTGTTCTTTTCACTCTTTACACCTCCCCCCTGTCCACCATCATCAACTTCCACTCTATAAAACACCACTTCTATGCTGATGACACCCAACTTCAAGACAGTGACTCACCTGATAATATACATCGCCTGTTGACTCGCACCACTGAGTGTTACTCGGACATTAAGAACTGGATGACGTTCAACAAACTTCAGCTTAATGACGACAAGACAGAAGCTATCCTCATTGGCACCCGTCAGAAACTTTCTCAGCTGCCTCCTCTTTCTCTCCCATTATGTAACACATCAGTCCCAATTTCTGATTCAGCTAAAAACCTTGGTGTCTGCATTGACTCTACCCTCTCCATGAACAACTTTGTTTCTCAAACTGCCAGATCTTGCTACTATCATCTCCATCGTATAAGGCTGATCAGGAAGTATCTCTCTGTCGAAACAACTGCAAAACTCGTTCTCTCCTTCATAATGTCTCGCATTGACTATTGCAATTCACTCCTGTCTGGTCTTCCTGCCTCCACCATTCACATCCTACAGCGCATTCAAAACAATGCTGTACGCCTTGTACTCAAAAAGAAAAAAGCTGACCACATATCTCCTCTCCTGGCACAACTTCACTGGCTCCCTGTATCAAAGCGCATACAGTACAAACTAGACACCATGTGCTACAAAAGCCTCAATAACGCAGCCCCCGATTACCTGTCAAGCCTACTTGAGATCTATCTTCCCTCACGTACCCTCCGCTCTGCCTCCGATCCTCTGACTTTTCGCTTTCCACGCACTAAGCTCAATACCTATGGTCCACGAGCCTTCTCTGTTTCTGGTCCACTCTCCTGGAACAAACATCCTCTCTCAGTCCGTCAGCAACCTACTTTTGTCTCCTTCAAGTCCGCTCTCAAAACTCACCTTTTCTCCTCCGCATAAAATCCTAACCTCACTCAACCCCCCCCCCCCCCCACCCCCTCTGCAGCCTGTCTCCGCTTGGAGGGGATCACATGATTATAATATATAATTGTATATGCTATGCTCTCTATAATTTTCCATTGCTTTTATTCTTGCTTTTATTGCTTTTATTCTTTCTCCCCATTTATAGTCATGCGTGTGTGTGTGTGTGTGTGTGTGTGTGTGTGTGTGTGTGTGTGTGTGTGTGTGTGTGTGTGTGTGTGTGTGTGTGTGTGTGTGTGTTGTGGTGCGTGCGTGCGTGCGTGCGTGTGCGTGCGTGCGTGCGTGCGTGTCTGCCTGCTTCAGCGCTTAGATTTGATTTTATCAAGATTTTGCGCTATATAAATATTGTAATTATTATTATTATTATGCCCTGAAGAATGAGATCATAATGATAATGAGATCACACACAATGTATGCCCTGAAGAATGAGATCATAATGATAATGAGATCACACACAATGTATGCCCTGAAGAATAAGATCATAATGATAATGAGATCACACACAATGTATGCCCTGAAGAATAAGATCATAATGTATGCCCTGATAATAAATCACACACAATGTATGTGCCTAAAGAACGAGATCATAATGTATGCCCTGGTAATGAGATCACACACAATGTATGCCCTGAAGAATGAGATCATAATGTATGCCCTGACAATGAGATCACACACAATGTATGCCCTGAAGAATGAGATAATGTGTGTTCTGATAATGAGATCACACACAATGTATGCCTAAAGAATAAAGCCCACAGAACAGAAACCGCTTTGTTAAAAAGCTGTTAACGGTCTTTTGCAGGTTTCCCATGATGCAAAAGTTTCCATTCTATCGCTAACACATCTTCCAGGAGCATTTGATGCCACTGAACATGACATCATGATCTCAAGATTGTCACAAACATTCGGTTGCACTGAAACTGTTCTTGACTGGTTAAAGTCATAGCTTTCTTGTCGATCTGTCTGTTGTCACCAATGACATCAAATCACTCCATATTAACATAACCTGCTGAAATATGGTGTACCACAGGGTTCTTTTTTGAGCCTTGTAACTTACAATAACTTAGCTCTGTTGTTAAACGATCAGGAGCACTTGCATCATTTCATTGTTCATGACTAACACCTGCACAGCTCTGCTTTTCTTAGAGACAGCTGAAGCACTGCTAAAGAAACTGAAAAATATAATAGAAAAAGAAGATAATGTACATCTAGGTAAAAAAAAAAAAATCAAACCAGACAAAATAACCTCAGACTATACCTTCAGCAAACTGCAAGAAATTTTGGGTCGTTTCTTCCTACAGGAAGCTGGTGGATAGAGTGAGGGAGTCAAAAGGGCTGAACTTTTGCTTTGCTAGCATGGTTAACAATGCATGATGCTAGCTGTTAGTTGCAGGAGTCAAAGGGTTAATGAATCCCTGTCCATGGAAATTCATGTCAACTACCTGAGTAAAATCCTGTATCTCCAACAATGCTGGGTAAGCAAAATCTACCCAACTGCTTCTGCCAGCACCACAAATAAGCTGTGTCATGTGTGTCTCATTCTATCTAAGACTAATTACGACAACTCTGTTGGCTGGACCTTCTGATGACTATCTAAACTCGCCAACAAATTCACAACAGTGCAGTTCGATTTGTCTTAAGGGAGAGCAAACAGTGCAGTTCAAAAGGGTCTCTTGCAAAAACTACACTGGCTTCCTGTCCAAGCATGAATTGAGTATAAAATTGATAAATTTTGCTTTCAATTTCATAAACCATGCAACATATATGTCAAAACTCTTCTCCTCCTGGTTCACAAACCTTTCAAAGCTCTCAGGTCTCATGAAGCTTCTCTCTTAATTATACCTAGGTTTCCTCGAACTACTAGCAGATGGAAATCCTTCCCAGGTCCTGGCCTAACCATGAGGAAGTCCCTCCCAGCATCTTTAAGACATAGTAGTTATCTGCTTACTTTCAAAAACCACATCAGACATATCTCTTTCAGATAAATCTACAAAATTGCACATTCATGGTTTCCTGGCTCCAGTCATTGCCTCTATGCGCGCGCGCACGCGTGCATGTGTGTGTGTGTGTGTGTGTGTGTGTGTGTGTGTGTGTGTGTGTGTGTGTGTGTGTGTGTGTGTGTGTGTGTGTGTGTGTGTGTGAAGGACTGTATCTGGGGAGTTCTACAATTTTCTTCAATAGATACTTTTAGTGGACTAGTGTCACCATGACAACCGATTACAATTTCTGTGGTCTGATTTCATTATGACCTGGTTTTATTTTTTATGAGCTGTGTTTATATTGTATTGTTGTGTGTGTCCGATAATTTTTTAGTTGCAATCATGTATTGACATGACCAGCCCCACCCCTCCCAACTTCTTTATTGTTGATATTTTTGCTATGTTTTAGTGCATCAAGTATGCTTTGACAAGGACTATTTGTCCTATAGAAACAGAATTATCATTATGTTTCTGTCATGTGTGAATATGTGAGAGGGAAATTATCATTATGTTTCTGTCATGTGTGAATATGTGAGAGGGAGAGAGACAGAGAGATTCAAGACTCAGAACACTCAAGAAGTTTAATGTGCATCAACCTTGGGCCACAATACAAATATGAGAGAGAGAGACAGAGAGAGCATTAATAGTAAAAACAGACAAACAGTAAAAACAAACAGACATCAAACAAACAACCAGTCAACATATCAAAGTGGGATTTTTGGTTTGTGGGGATATTTAAAGGCAGACAAATCAACTTGTGCAAAATTTAGCATATATCATGTTCAAAATAAATTCAGTGCTCTGGAAAATGTTGGGGACAGTGAGGAACAATGGACAAATTTGAAAAATGCAATAAATGAAGCTTGTGAAGAGATCCCTAGAGTAGAAAGAAAAGCAAAGAAGAATTGGATGACATAAGAAATTTTAAGCTTGAGGGATGAATGTCAGCAGGTAAAGGGAAAAGAGAATAAGGAAATCAGAAATAAGTGCAATGAAGCTAAGGACACTTTGCTAGAAACAAAGTGCAAAGAAAGAGAAGAACAACACAAAACAGACTCTAAGCTTAGGTACAGAAACACTGAAGAAATTGCCCACACGAAAAAGATGTGAATATCAACTGGTTGCTTAAAAGTTACATAAGATGGTACGATTATTACGGATAAAGACAAAATATTAAGCAGATGGAAACAGTATATTAAAGATCTTTTTGATAATGACAGAAAGGAAGAACATGTCATAAGAAAGAATGTTGAAGGCCCACCAATAATGAAAGATGAATTTACAGCAGCATTGAAAAAAATGAAACATGGAAAAGCCCCAGAGACAGACTTGATTAATACAGAAATGACTGAAGCTGTAGATGAATTGGTATTCAAAAAGTAACAGTCCTAAATGAAATTTATAAACAGGAAAAATCCTCCCAGATATATGTTGAAGTCAATTTTCATTGCACTTCCTAAGACCACAGGGGCTATAGAATGTGAACTCCATCATTTAATCAGGCTGATGAGTCATATGACAAAGATTCTGTTACGAATAATCATGAGGGCAAGGAATAAGATCAAGCCAGAAACAGAAGAACAGTGTGCATTTGTTGAAAGGAAAGAAACAGTTAATGCCATATACATCCTAAGAACTCACAGAGAAAGATCAATGGGTTGAATAAGGATCATATTATATTTATATCCATGAAGGCCTTTGATTGGATAAGACATGACAAACTGATAACCAAACTCAAAAACCTCAATATTGATGGAAAAGATCTAAGAATAAGGAATATGTACTGGTAAAAAAACAAACAAGAGCAATGAGAGCAGAAAGTATGTAAGCTCATTTGAAAACATCAAAAGATGGGGAGTTAGACAAGGATGTGTTCTGTCACCAGATTTATTTTCACATTATTGTAAAACCATCATGGGAAACATAGAAGAATGCCTGGGGACAACAATTGGAGATAATCTCTGTTATGTAGATGACACTGTTTAGATAGCAGAAAATGAAAAAGACCCACAAACTGTGAGTATAATAGAAATAGCAGAATTAAAGGACTGGAGCTCAACAGCAAGAAGACTGAAGTAACTGAGACAAGTTGGTAAGTTTAAATATCTGGAAACAGTCAATTTACCAGACAGGAAATGCACTCTGGATATATCCAGCAAGATTTAGCCAAGCTAAACAGCATTACAGAAAATGAAAAATGTTCTTGCTAACAAATGCCTACCAATGGACATCAAAAAGAGAGCCTTTCAGTGTTTTATAGAACTAGTACTGTTGTACGGATGCGAGACAGCTGAAATGTGGTTTCTAAAAGAATGTTAAGAGTTACATGGACAACAAAGAAAACAAACGAGACAAGAGAAGCAAGCACAAACAACATTAATGAAGAAGATTAGGAAAAGACAAGCAATATTTATAGGATATTTTATGAGGCAAGAGAAATTTGAATACCTGGTCAGAACAGGAAAGCTAGAGGAAAAGTGCACTGGGTAGCACTTTGTAAAAGTGTCAGAATAATCAATGTGATGATTGTGGACACTCAACGGATGGATGGATGGATGGATGTTAGATCCAGGGAGAAAACATTTGTCAGTTTTGCACAGAGTGGTGGGAATTGGACGGGTGGGAGATATTCTTGCAACGAGAAAAGATAATAAATTATTGGCACTGAGGGCCATGATCACCAACACCACGCGGTAAGGCACATGATGACGACGATGGGGCTTTTAGTTTCTTTTTTCTTCTTTTCTTTTAAACCGTGAAAGGCCCTGTTCTAAACGCAACCATTTCAGATCGTTGTCAGCTGTTATGTCACATCGTCGAAAATAATCTGTAACACACTTGTCAAACATGCTGACATGGGTTGGGGAGTTGTCTACACAGGCAATTTCATGCATATTGTGTGGTTAAACCGAAAAGTATGTACTCAAAACTGCACTTATGTCAGGTCTATTTCTGGACAATGCTCGTGGCAACGGACACTTGGCCCTAGATTTTCCTCTTCAGTGAATGTAAACCACTACAGTACTGGATTTACTGCGCATTAACAAGACAAGAGAAGCAGAAAAAAGTCGTCTGATACTAAATCTGAAACATGAAATTCGTTGTATTTCTTTTTCAATAAAACGCCACTGAGAAAAGTAGATAAAGAGGTAAAAATCCTGTTATTTTAATTAATTACGGCATGATCGAATTCCATTTCTGGCCGTTTTTGCACCAATTACGCCACTAAACTTTTACACGGGCTAGTGAGCAGTCAGAATATACGTTGCATGATGATCACGACGCAAAATGCACAATATGCAGAAAATGCTGTTGTATGCAAACTTCGTTCAGTTGTTCTGACCGTTTTCGACAAATATTGCTGTGACGTGTAAACAGTTTTCCAGCAGTTGTACGAGCACGGCTGTGACCTCAGCTTGCTCGCTGCATCTGCGAATGATTTTTTGTCAGAAACGGCTTTGTTTTTTTATCAATCGCATTTCTCTTGCCACCCCTATTGACACATTCTATCAAAAGGATACAGTTTGATGACGTCTGTGTCCATTCGATGCTTACCGGGACTTGGTGATGACATTTTGATGAACAATTTGCAAGACTGACCTGATACTTCTCGATCCAAGTGAACTCTCATCCAAAACACAACCCTAATGGCGGTGTCTTCTGCTAGAGATGACGTCAGATCACGTGTATCTCATTGTCACGCCCATTTTCTGTTATTTTTTCACCATTTGTCTTAGGTCAGTTTTTATTAAAAATTTCAGCCAACGTTATCTGATTTCACACGAGTATAGGAAACCTGTGAGCTATGTTTTAATCGCCTGTTTGAACCAAACAAAGCTGGCACAAAAAGTCGGTCAGAGGCCATCCAGTGATTGACAGCTAAGGCCAAGCACGCGAGATCTCAGTCAGCTGTTGGATGTAAACAAACCCGCATGCTAACCATAACCATGGCATTAACAATCTCCGTCAGTACATAAACAGACAGAAAAACAAAAGGTTGTCTGGATTGACGACATGAGCATTATGCGTAACATCTTGTCAGTCATCAAGCCGCCTTTGTACACTTTCACTGCTTAGAGAATACTTATTTTCAGACTGCGTACGATGGTCGAATGTCGATTCAAAAACTTGACCGATATTTAAGAAGAACGTGCACCGTGACGTGGCCACTAGCGGTCGGTAGTTCATCACGGAGACAAAGAGAGATGCCCGAGTGCTTAACTCATTCTATGGAAAGTCACAATAAAACATGAAGAAAGAAAGAAGAAAAGAAAAGAAATTACGTGAAAGAAAGTAAGAAAGGAAAGTAGCTGGTAAGATTTCACACACATGTCATAAACGAATAGAAAATAAGTTGTAACGTTTCACACACACACACACACACACACACAAAAGATAGCTCGACTGAAAAGGTAAAAAACAAAAACAAATAAAAAGGAAGAAAGAACACACACACACACACACACACACACACACACACACACACACACACACACACACACACACACACACCACACACACAGTGAATAACATATAAACACAATTCATTGACATACTCCTGTTTCCAATTTTTTTAGAGTACTTTTATTTTATTGCTCATGCTTTGGACTAACTGGCTGACTGACTGGTGGATGGATGGATGGATGGATAGACTGACTGGCTGATGAATGGATGGGTGGGCAGGTGGATGGAGGGATGGATGATGGATATATGAACTGATGGATAGATGGATTGACATGATTACATGTATTTTCACAGTTTTTCAACCAATTACACACATATCCATTTTCCCCTTTGTTATTATGCCAGGAAAACAAAGCATGGGTTTTGTGTGTGTGTGTGTGTGTGTGCGTGCATGTGTGCATGCGTGCATGTGCACGTGTGTGTGTGTGCATGCATATGTAATTTAAACATGCTGTTATACAGATGGCTTTGTTTCATGGACCATCAATGTGCCCAAGTGTAAATTTTACTCATTTGAGCACAACCAAAGGAAAATGTGTCCAACTAATTTAAATATGCTTCTGTGTGTAGTGTTTTTTGTGCACATGTGTTTGCATGTGTGTGTATATGTGTGTGTGTGTGTGTGTGTGTGTGTGTGTGAGAGAGAGAGAGAGAGAGAGAGAGAGTTGCACTGTTACATCAAAATGTAATTTTTGTACATTTGTTGATATTTGATTGGGGGGGGGGGGGGGGTTACTAGAAAAGCTGGATTATTACTGGCTTATTGTATTATATGAATTATGGTAACATATCTACCTTTCGTTTAAGTCAGAGTATTTCAAAGTTGACAGTGACTGACTTTCATCAAAGTGCAAATATATCTAAATTCTGTGAATAAATAAATAAATAAACAAATAAATAAGTAAAAGAAATGAATTCCCCTTTCTGTTTTCGGAAGCAGCTTTGTGTGAGTGTGTGTGTGTGTGTGTGTGTGTGTGTGTGTGTGTGTGTGTGTGTGTGTGTGTGTGTGTGTGTGTGTGTGTGTGTAAGTGTGTGTAAGTGTGTGTGTGTGTGGTGTGTGTGTGTGTGTGTGTGTGTGTTTTATTCTTTTATCTATCTATTCATTTACTGTTTTTTACCTATTCATTTATGGAAAATGTATTACTGAACAAATTTCATCATGAAGGACTTATACAGGATTATGGAATTTAATTACCATCACTATGTAGGGCCTTCCATCAAAAGGCAGTTGGGGTCTTGTGCATATTATATGAAATCATCCAAATACTGTAATACTATCATGTATGAACTGGACCTAAAACATAACAAGTTTTAAATATGGATCACAAAACACATTAATGGAAAGTCACACACTGTCACTGGTTCATCATAGCAAAGAATGTGAAAATGTTTCAGTGGTAATTATCCCACCATTTGTAAATGGATTTCAGGATATGATGCAGTGCACAGGTTTGGCATATTGATTTAATTTCAAGGTCACTGTTATGCAGAAAATTGTAAGATGCAGGACAAGGAAGGCTGGTAGAGTATCTTCATAAAAACTGTGGATTCAAGATTTAGCATCTTGAGCTTAGTCTTAGTCCTCAGTATAGAAACTGGTGTGTTTGCAACCCATGTAAAAGCTCCAATCTTTCGGCAATGTCAGCTTAGTGTTTCAATGATCCTGTTTCTCCCCCCCCCCACCCCACCCATCCATTTTAAGACCTTGCCATAGCATAAGGTTTTGCACGGGCTTAACCCTTTGACTCCCGCACCCTGGCCACCAGCATCCTGCATTGTCAATCATGCCAGCAAAGCAAAACCGTTAACCCTTTGACTCCCTCACCCTATCCACCAGCTTCCTGCAGGAAGCTGGTGGATAGGGTGAGGGAGTCAAAGGGTTAAGTTATTACAGATGGTGGATAGGGTACAGGAGTCAAGGGGTTAAGGAATCTGCCAGATTTGGTTTGAACATATATGGAACTGTCTGAGTGCAGCAATGAATTTTTCTTGAATGAAATTCCAAATCGAATTCCAAATTCCATTCTCTGTGACACCTGTATATTGTGCTTGCCTTTCAGTACACAAACATGTGTCAACAAAGATGGCAGGGTTATTATTGAATGTCAATTTGGTGGATGGCTGGATAGCAGCTGGTTATTTTTCTTTCTCCCTCACTTTTTTTGTTTTTAAGAGAAAGGTAATTCGAACATATCAGCCAGAGTGAGTCTGCAGGGGTTTTTTTTCCTGTCTTTTTTTTTCCAAAATAAGTATGACTGCCCGCGTTCAAGCAAGCAGGAACAAGAAAAAACACAAAAAATGAATCAGACATGTATTTAATACAACCAGACTAGACAATGCGTAGATGAAAGATCACAAACGAACAAACACCAAATACAGAAATTAGGAGAAAAAGACTGAAACTTCCCTGCTGCTTCATCCAGTGTAGAGATAAGGACTAAAATCATTTTTGTATTTGGTGTGTCTGGTTGTATTAAATATGCGTTCTGATTCATTCTTCGTGTTTTTTCTGGTTTCTTTTTTTTCCCCCTGTTCTTCCTTTTTCGTATTCTGATTACTGATTAGGTCTAATGAGTGAACTGTCACAATTTTTATAAGTTCGATTGGCATGGCCCATTCTGTAAAGTCATAATAACCAAAAACAGATTCTTTATTTTCTCTGCCATGTTCTGCACTGCTCCAGTGGCATTGCCCCCATACCATCATTTCAGTTTCTCAACATACCATTGTACCCAACTTCATTCAGTCAAAATCTGGCTGATTTTACTTAAAAGTTTAAAAAAAAAAATTTTTAAGGATCATTGCACACAGGGAGGTTACCATTGTGTTCACTCCCCCCCCCCCCATTTTCTACGCCACCTTTATGAAAAGTCACAGAAGCTGGAACAGTTTTCACAATGCGATGATGACAATGTCAATGAAGATGATATTCATGATGCTATGGAGTTCCATCTAGGACTAAGACTATGTGACAGTATATCATAATATATCCTGGTGTCAACCAGGCCTGAGAGATACAGACACCTGCAGTGCTGGTCAGAAGATTTGAGCAACACCCTCAATGACGCATCTGTGAAGTGGATGAGACTCGACTGTGTGGTCCCAGTCTTCCCAATAAGCCCATAGCACGCCCAACTCTGGGTAGGAGCCGGTTAGAGCTGAAAAATCCAACAATGATTTTTGAAGGGACTGATGGGGATTCGAAACCCACAATCTTCCAGTCGGCAGTCCGTTGCACCAACTGCTACACCACAGTGACTAGTCCTGATCTTAAAGATTACAATGAAACAAATAATGCTGAAACACCATCACGTACAAAAAGATTGTTACAATGGCATTGTCACTATTGAAATAGTTGAACCATCTTGTTGTAACATTATGTCAAGATAATTTGAGAGTGTGTACTTAAGTTTTCTTTCAATTCAGATGGTTTCCAGCAGTCTCTGACATCAGCTTGTCTTTTGAAGCTACTGATCATTCACGAAACAGCCAGCGGCATGTCAATGTGTGTGTTCATGTGCATGCACATCCACACATTCTGATTGACCTTTCGATTGATCATCTTCTAAAATAGTTTGTGTTTTATTCATAATGTCTTTGTTTTGATAATTTTCAAGTTGGGTTTAAGACTGGTTTTAACATTGCAGTACAACTTTAATCTTCATCTCAAAATTAGTGAGTTATAGTGATGTGTGTGTGCATAAATGCATCTCTCTCTCTCTCTCTCTAAAAACACACACACACACACACATACACACACATATACATACATATGTGTGTGTGTGTGTGCGTGTGTGCGCATGCGTGTGGCGTGATGTGTGTGTATGTGTGTGTGTGTGAGAGAGAGAGAGAGAGAGAGAGAGAGAGGATTCCAGCTCCCAATTCAAATGTGTGTGTGCAACTTGTGTGTATATGCATTCATGTGTGTGTGCATGTCTGCATGGATATGTGTGTGCATGTGTGTGTATGTGTGTGTTTGTGTGTATGTGTATGTGTGTATGATGGAAGTATTAAAAAGAATAACTGCAGACAAATACTCTGTCTGTGCATGTTAGTCTGTGTATATGTCTGTAAACTCCATTTACTTTCATGAAATAAAAGCATTTCTAAATATTCATAAAGATTGCAATTTTAATGGGTAAACAAAACAAAAAAAACAAGAATCGAATCTCTTTGATACACATTTCATTTCATGGACAATAGAATATCTTTTCTAACAAAAATAATCTTTTAAAGCAAAACAAACAAACAAACAAAAAAAGAATCTGCCAAAAAAGTCTACATCCTGTAAATAAAAAAAAACCATCAATACTTCACTGAAAACACTTAGTATGATTATGAAAATGAAGTTCAATATTGCACACTAGCCACACTGTCCATAGCTTACTAAGGGAAATTAGGCTAAACAGCAAAATGGGCTGCATCTAGAGCATCATGCCTGGCCACTTCAGCTGCAGTTCACACTCCCTTTGTAGTTGTGGTAAAGCAAGGTTGGGAATTTCCGACTGCTAACTGTTGAGATTATAGTAAAAGGAGAAGAGCCGGTAGATGTGAGAGCTGGCAGCTGGGCAGGCTGACCAACAGAGAGATTAAGGCCCAGAATAAGGCAAGAGTGGGTTCTTCCATTTTCTCTTGGTCCAGTGGCTGGACTGGACCAAGTTGGTTCGCATTGTGTGGCTATGTCCCGGGGTTTGTCATCTTCCCACCTTGCCATTCGGTTTGTAAACAAGGTAACTGAAGACTGGGTCTGAATAGGTCATGCAGCGCATGGACAGCCCCCTCCCCTCCCCTTTCGCTTGGTGAAATAGCTACCATGTGGACTGGAAGCTTGGGAAGTGACTGTCCAGAGATTGGCAAGGCGCTGGTGCTCTGAGTCCCATCCGGCAGCCTCAGGTGTTTCTTGTTAACTTGTACACTAACTATACTGTCCACAGCTTACAGACAGAGCTAAGGGTGTTGTTGTTGTTGTTGTTTGTTGTTGTTGGCCATCATGCTGTGTGAATATGAGTGTGCATGTATGAATGTATGTATGTGTAAGTGTGTGTCTGTGTGCACGCATGTGTGTATATGTGTGTATTTACTGTCATTTCTCATTTCTTGTTTGTTTATTTACCTACATACTCCTTTATATCATTTATTTAGTTACTTATCCATTTCCTCTTTTCTTTCCTCGGAAGTGGATGACAGACTGGTGGGGCTATGATTAAGAAAATATTGTTTTCATATTGTTGATAGGCAGTGGGGGCTTTGTGCATTGACTGGGGGGCTTTCTGCGATGTAAGACAAGTTTATACTGAGTGGCTAGTTGTGTTTTGATTCAGACCTTAACCCTTTCACTCCCACACTCCGGTCAACAGCATCCTGCATTGCCAACCATGTTAGCAAAGCAAAAACTTAACCTTTGAATCCTCAGCCTATCCACCAGCTTCCTGCAGGAAGCTGGTGGTTTAGGGTAAGGGAATCAAAGGTTGTTTTTGTAGTTGGTAGTTGGGTGCGGGTCAAAGGGTTAAATTGTCTATTTATTTTATTTATCTGTTCTTTTCTTTGAAGATAAGATACACAGATACACATGTCATTTACATGTAACCAAGATTGTTCCAATGATAGACTGATACAATAGATAAAAAAAAATGTAGGCGAAGTAAATCACAGGCTAGGCAGGACCTCCGGACCTGGTCAGCTCATGGGTTTATGTGCAGGCTTAAGTCTTGTGCCATGATCACCATCACGTGGCACCCATAACGTTAGTGCATATGGAATTCATTCTGAGCAGAGAGCTTACTGAGGAAATTATGCGAATATAATTCAACATGTAATACACAAAGACATTTGTCATACACGAGACTTTTGCAACCATTCTGAATATATACATTACTGAATAAAAGAACTTTTGCAAAGACAAAACACAGTGATAAACATTTCACCATCCCAACAGCAAGATAACACGCTTCTGGTCCAAGGGAAACAACTGTAGTTAACGGCCAAAAAGCTTAAAGCCAACAGCAAAAAGGCTTAAAGCTAACTGCATTGAAGACCAATCAATGCCAGTTCCTCGTGATGAAGTACAAAAATATGTGTTTTACATGAAATAATCCACAACAGCATAGTGTTTTCATTTAAATACTTGCCACACCAGAGCAGCCTCATCCATTGTACCCTGGACTGGAAGCCTGAGAGTTTGTTAAGAAGACATTTTGCAAAAACTCAATTTTCATTTCCTTTCAGCCTTCAATCAAGTCCTCTACAAAAACGGCGACAGAAACCGAAATTTGGGGACATTTTTTTCTTAGTGTTTTGAAATTTATCAGATATTTGTATGTACACTGTTTCACCCACACTGTGCAGGTGGTATTTTGCTGCACAGTCTTCATGTCCCATCTCTGGTGAGCATGTGTGCCAGGTGTCTTCCTGTTTCCATAAACCAGCCAGTGACAGGACTTATGTCATCAGTAAGCATGCATGTGGGTGTTTTCAAGTTTCCATTAGCCAGCCACAGACACGACCACTGACATGCCTTAGCAGATCTTTTACATGCATATTTAATATATTGCATGCACATACACAAGCAATAAATGGTCTGCACACACATTGATCAGAGAGATCACAAAAAATCTCCACCTTTTAATCTCCACAAGTCTAGGCAGATAAAAGTTAGGATCTTCTGATATGAAGTCTGACATTTACCCATTTTAGGCCAGATAAAGATGATTAGTTTGATCAGCAAACAATCCACAGATTTCCATCAATTGACCCTTTGACTCCTGCACCCTATCCACCAGCATCCTGCATTGTCAACCATGCTAGCAAAGCAAAAATTTAACCCTTTGACTCTCTCACCCTTTCCAACAGCTTCCTGCAAGCTGTGGAAAGGGTGCGGGAGTCAAAGGGTTAAATTCTTGCAGTTGGTTGATAGGGTGCGGGAGTCAAAGGGTCAAATTACATTTAGATCTGTATAACTTTTATCATAATCAATAAAACCAGGGGGATAAAAAAATAAATCTGAATACAAATGCATAAACATAACTAAGTACACAAAGCATACATAAAAACTGTCCTATAGTACCTGAAATTGGCACTAAGCAACCCACATGTAGAGATGGGGGGCGAGTGGGTGTTACACTAAGTTGAATATCACAGGCAAAAGACCTGGTATCCATATTAGGCTACAAGATGCACAGCACATCTGTCCATAAATACATTAAAAAAAAATGGATAAAGCTGTTCATATGCACAATAACGCTTGATATGGCATGAAAACTAATTCATAAAGTTATGAATAAAAAGGATTCCCACAGAGCTTGATTTGTTCTGTCCAAGTGAAATTTCATTGTTATTGTGAGACGTTCATCAGATTGAACAGCTTGCTGTGTGGCTGACTCTGTTTCAACTTTTTGCCAATCACCCCTGACTGGTGGTCATTTGTAAGAAATTCCTACCATCTTTTTGTTATTGTTATTTTTGTTTAAAGCCCAGCCGACTGCGTAGAGCCATATCTGAGCTATAACTATTTCAAAACATGCACAATACTTCAACAAGAAAAAAAAAAAGAAGAAAATTAAGTACACATAGCAATGCATTCATGCACATAATCTAAGGAGATGCCTCTGGCACTGACAAGTCCAATTTATCACATAGGGGATTTAACTAAGGACACAGAAACATATGTTAAAATGGGCCTAAGTTGCCTAAAATTGCTTCCGCATATCTCATTTCCCTAGAACCAAAAATGCTACAAACATGTTCTTACATTAAACAACAACCGGTTCTGGGCAGCCAGTGCAAACAAGAGGCAGCCACACAGCAAACCACTACGTTTGATAAACAGTTTGGGATGAGATTTAAAAAATTAACATTAGAAAAAAACAACTAAAGTTGTAAACTCAAGGTCTAATATCTCCATCCCAATCTGCAACATTAAAGGGGACCTAACTGGCCCATTTCCTGGCCCATCTTTATGTTTCCATTATTGTGGTGGACTTCAAATATCTTGGCTCTGTAAAAACTGATGATGGAACCTGCTGCAAGGACACCAAAAATAAAATTTGGAATGGCAAAGCAAAAGATGGTCCAACTCAACAGCATGTGGAAAGACAGAGGCATACCAGGCTATTAATAGATAGGCTGCCAGAGTCAAAGGGTTATTCAAAGAGTATGGAGAATCAAGCACCAGTCCACATTCATAAAAATAACTGAAAGGGCGTCAGGTAAAATGACCCGGCAATCCAAAACTGACTTACATAAGACACAGTATGTTCTGATTAAGCAGAAAAACAAATAATACAGTGTTATTTGTCGGCACATTTTATGCATATGACACAAGCAACTAATTCATGATGTTCGTTAGTTTTAGCACCCAAGCCCATTTGCAAGGTAGATCATTGACTGAAATAGGTGGTATGCTGATCATCATCTCATCCGGTCCCATTTCCCAGTGAAAGTGGCCTGGGTAACCCAGCATGCTGACAGTAGTATCAGGCGATGGCTGCGGAGCACCCAGAAAGATTGGTTCCCCATTTATTTGCAGAAGAATAGCGTAGACATTGTAGCCATCCGTGGTGTTTCTCCTTGTGTACCTTGAAGACAATAACAAAATAAAACAGTGAAATGTACACTTACACCGACATTTCATGATAGAGATCAGTCACTCTTTGTATTAACCCTTTGACTCCTGCACCCTGTCCACCAGCATCATCAGTTGCCAATCATGGTAGCAAAGCAAAAACTTAACCCTTTGATTCCCTCACCCTATCCACCAGCTTCCTGCAGGAAGCTGGTGGATAGGGTGAGGGACTCAAAGGATTAAATTTTTGCAGTTGGTGGATAGTGTGTAGGAATCAAAGGGTTAATTATGACACCAAAAATGACAATGGATAACAATAACGTTCAAAGATACATTTTCTTCCCTTACATTTTATAATGAGTCTTCTTTTCTTCCCTTATATTTTTTTTCTGCTTCTTCTTCTGCACCACTTCCACAGCATCACCCTCTGCTGTTTGTTTCATCTACCAGACCCAACCCAGGTTCAACCCAGGGGAAACAAGAGGCAGCCACACGTGTACACAGCAAACCAGTAAATCTGATAAACATATTTTATTTCTCTGCTAAGCCTGATAAACATTTTTTCCTCTGTTTCTTTTTCTGCACCACTTCCAAAGCATCACCTTCTACAGTTTGTTTCACGTACCAGCCATAGTACTCAACCCAGGTTCATTCTACTGCAGTCCCAATGCCAGTAAGTCCATAGGGTGAGCCAATATCAAGTCGCACTGAAGCCACCCACTAAGGAAGACTGGACTGCTGATAGGTTACCAGTGAGTTCTGATCCAGCATATTTCAAACATCACTTACCATACCCGCCGTAATTGTAATTTTTGCTTACAGCCCTGCCGACTGTGCTTAGCCATATCTGGGCTATAACTGTCTCTAAATGTACACCATATCTCAATGGAGAAAAAAGAATACCCAGGAAAGAGAATTAAGTACGCATAATCTACGGATATGCTCCTGATGTTGACTACTCTGTCCAATTTATCACCAAGGAATTTAAAACATCAAATCTGAGTATAGATATAAACATAACTAAGGACATGAAAACATGTATCAAAAGGGAGGTTATATTTCCTAAAATTGCATCTGCATATCACATTTCCTTAGAGCCAAATATGCACTTTAACTCTTTGACTCCCGCACTCTGTCCACTAGCATTCTGCACCATCAACCATGCTAGCAATGCAAAAACTTAACCTTTTGACTCCCTCACCCTATCCACCAGCTTTCAGCTGGTTGATAGGGTGAGGGAGTCAAAGGGTTAAGTTTTTGCTGTTGGTGGATAGGGTGCGGGAGTCAAAGGATTAAATATGTACCCAATCATCAATCCTAAGGGAAAGTATGTAAGACTTTATAGAACACATACAAGTGAACGGACCAGAAAGGCAGAAAGTGATATTGGAAGAAATGACAGAAAGCAAAGGAGCAAGGCAGAAACAAAGCATGTGACAGAAAAGAAGAAATTTCTAACACAGAATTTCCAGAAGGCGGGGATACTGTTTATACTGAAAGAACCTCCGGCATCCCTGTGGGGGAACCATGTCCCTAATAAAAATGACAGCTTAGCATGGCATCAAAGTGAGTGAACATGCCCCCCTCCTCCTCACTCTCCGCCAACCATCCTGAGCTGAAAGTATGCATAAACAACTGAAAAATCTATGGAGAGATATACTTCATACTGTAAACCAATGTATCTTTAACCGGACTATGCACATGTAAATTTTGTATTTCCAGTGTTTTGGAATTTATCAACCCCATGAATATTCACCAATTAAAAAGAAACAAAGAAAAGAAATTAGAAGATAAACAAACCAGATTTTTTAAAATGTTGTTAGGAGTGCATTGTTAGAGAGAGCAAAATGGAACCAAAACTACAGATCTCTGGTCTAAAGCAAAGGACTACCAAAGTGACGCACTGGATCCCTCGAAGCCAAAAAAAGAACAGAGGTCACAAGAGAACCAGAAGGTGAGACAATCTAGAAAAGTTCGACAAACAATGAACCAGAACAGCAGTTAACCCCTTGACTTCCAGAACTTTTTCAATTTTTTTGCAAAAAAATGAGTTACATTGGAGAAAAAATAATTAAAAAAATAATTAGATTACCTAATATCTAATAAACTATATATTTTCTTGAAGGAAAATGAACTGCTATTTATTGCAGATGGTTTTTTGTCAATCCAAGCACAGATAACTCCAGGACAAGGGGGATAATTTTAGTTTTCAAAAGATAATCAGGACTTGATTTAAAAAAAAACATACATAAAATTAATGTGAATGTTTTATAAAGATTATTGTCAACAGAAATGATGAAAAATGGTGTACAATTTATAATCTTGGAGGAGTTTGGCATTATCAAAGACTTTAGAATTTTTACAATTTTATAAACAAGCAGTACAGTTTCATCAGAAACAACAAGTCAAAAAAGTCCACACAATGTGCATCCAGTGGCAGGAACTCAGTAGGTCCATGGCAGCCCTGGTAAGTGGGGTACTTCTTTGGAATGTCGACATCAAAAGTATCATCTGCTGCAGAACAAAAAAGCTCGGTTCACTCCTAACACGGCCACGTGTCTGTCCATGACTTGATCGAACATGCCATGACCACGCCTACCTCTTGAGGTGCTCAGAATGTCAACAAAATCCTCAGGGTAATCACTGTCCGAACTAGAATCCTTCGTTAGTTGAACAACAATGGCATCTCCGTCACCACGGCCACCACTTTCATCATCAGAACTGTCTGGATTATCAGGTAAATCCATTAAAAATCGAGCTACTTCCTCAACAGTATAGCATCTGGACACCATCTTGGGCTTCGATACAGTCAGCACTTTTTCAAACAAACAAAATCCGATTAAAATTGGTCCAAAACTCCCCAAAATAAAAAAGTATGTGCACGGCCATTGCACAGAAGTGTGCTCTGGTCATGTGACTGCAGTCACATGATTTCAGCTTACTTTCCATTTCATAGTAGTGTTCAGAGTACAGTGACCCCTATAATGCGCCTACTTCCGCGGTTGGAAGTGAAAGGCTTAATCAGCAACAGTGGCGTGTGATGAGGAAGGCTTATGTCCAGCAACGGACCGAAACAAGCTGAAGTGAACCTATGGTCTAAACCCACAAGCAAAATGATGATGACCTGCACAACTTACCACACTCCTGAAGTGATAGTATCATAACTTGCACAACTTACTACACTCCTGCAGTGACAGTATCATAACTTGCACAACTTACCACACTCCTGAAGTGATAGTATCATAACCTATACAACTTATTGTTATTGTTATTATTGTTTAAAGCCCAGCTGACTGTGCAGGGTCATATCAGGGCTGCAACCATTCAAAACATATACAATACTTCAACAGGAAAAAGAAAAGAACATTAAGTACACATATCAATGCACACATACACACAATCCAAGGAGACGCCCCCGGCACTGAACACTCCATTCAATATATCGCACATGGGGATCCAAAAAATAAACTTGAATACAAAGTTAAACACAAATAAGGACACTAAAATATGTATAAAAAACATCTAAATTACCTAAAATTGTTTCGCATAGCTCACCTCCCTAGAGCCAAAAATGCACTTAATACATGTACCCAATTATCAATCCTAAGAGAAAGTAAGACAGACTTTATCGAGCACATACAGGTGAATGGACCAACAAGGCACAAATAGGAAGAAATGACAGAAAGCAAAGGAATCAGGTAGAAACAAAGAGAGTGACAGAAAAGAGGAAATTTCTAGCACAGAATTTCCAGAAGGTGGGGATACTATTTATACTGAAAGAGCCCCCAGCATCCCCATAGGAGGACCTGCACAACTTACCAGACTCCTGAAGTGGCAGTATCATTCTGGTGGGACCAGGGTCGTGACTTGTAGATGGCCTCCCCATTGACTTGCAGCCAGGATCCCAACTGTCGGAGACGTTCTTCATAAATAGGGTCAATTATTCCCTCATGAGTAGGACCCACATTCATCAGCATGTTACCCCCACAGCTGAAACAAATTGATCATCAAAACTATGAATATTTTAACCCTTTCACTCACTCACTCTATCCAGTAACTTCATGCAAGAAGCTGGGGGACTGGGTGAAGGAGTAAAAGGGTGAGATATGTAAAATATAAATGTATATGTAAAATATAAATGTAAATGTAAAATATAAACGTATCAAACTAAAAATAAAGCAAAAGCCTCTTATTTAAAAAATCAAATTGAAAAATGAAGCAAAAGCCTCTTATCAACCCCCCCCCCCCCCCCCAACAAAAAACAAGGGTGTCATACGCCCTATCTTACCTGTGCTAGGTAATGAACATTATTATAAACAAACAGAGGATGGGGGGTGACTCCAAATCATGTGTGCATCTTTATGGTGGGGGAGGGGTAACATCAAAAATGGCTTCTTTACAAAAATTTCTTGTTCATGCCTCAGTAGTTAAAACAAACACTATATTAGGTATCTAAATGTTCTGTTTTAGTTTACAAATCTGGAAATCAGGATACAACAGAATAAGCATAGGAAATGATTAAATCAATATGATAAAAGCTGTATCAGTTCTCTGAGGTCATGGTCAGTTATGGACGTACGGACCATAACTTTTTCTTAGGGCCAGCATTATGAGGAATGTGCTAAGCTCATATCCATCACCACTTTACCTACAAGACATTGTTTTTCGTTTGTTTGTTGAAAACCAGAACAAACAACACTTTGCACACTGTTTAAAAATAACCAGTCAATCAACCATCCAAAAAAGTGCAATACAAAAGCCCAACGTAAAATGTATCTTATACACTGAACAGAAAGAAGTCTATGAAAGATGGAAAACTGACAGATAGGGAATACTGATCACAGTTAAAAGCCATTAAGCCAATCAGTCAGATACCTGACAGTGGACACAAATGTGGCCAAGAGTTCCTCCATTGTCAAAATATCACTAAGATTTGCTTGACGTCGAAAGCCCCAGGACGTCTTATCCAATGTCATGGCATTCTCCCACTTTCGTTCCAGAAGTTTTCCTGTAGACAAAATTTTCGTCACATAATCTTTATGCATGTAAAGAGATTTAAACCTAACAGTCTTGCTATGATATCACACCATGTTTAACAAAACTCCACATTGTTTCCACAGCTATATGTGCCATGTTCCATCCAAATAAAACTTGTTTCACAATACTAACACCAGTAGCATAGCATGCATCACCAAAACAAACTGGAATTGGTTCACATGGCTTACAGAGGTGTCCATCTATAACGAATCTGCCTACAACGAATTTCCAGCAATAACACTTTCTTTCATTTTCCTTGCACACTTTTCAAACAAAATCTAAAAATCTGAATCAAAGTGACGGCCACCATTCAATAAATATGAACCAGAAAAACACAAAGACAGAATATGAACGTGTATTTAAATTAATATACCAAATCAAGACAAGACAATATATAATATCACGCATAAAACACTCCTCTTTGTACAAGCGTGGTGATGTTTCCCAAAGGCCAAGCTTGTTATATACAGCTTTGCTCTACGCTGAACATGTACTCAAGACTGGAACAACTGCTCAGCATCATACAATGCACAACTATCAGTTACTGTGCTATATTTCTTCAAGCATATTGAAAACTGTGGATGTCAATGATGTAATGCCAGCAACAATGTATGCTGAGTGTGACATAACTCCAGCAGCAATGTATTTTATTGTGTGTGACATAATGCCATGGGAGTAAATATTGGTGGTAGAAACCTGTCAAATTTACGCTACGCAGATGACACAGGATTACTGGCAGACAACATTACAGGCTCTAGGAGGATCCTGTACAGGGTAGACCGGGTTGGAAAGGCAGCTGGGCTGGACTTAAATTCAAAGAAGACAAAGGTTATGCATGTTGCAGGCAAATATAACACTAGACAGGACCAGATCATGCTAAACCAAGTCCCTCTAGAAAATGTCAAGGACTTTAGATATTTAGGTTCAGTCAAGACACACGATGGAACATGCTCAAAAGACATAAAGATGAGAATTGGAATGGCCAAGAACAGTATGGTTCAATTGAACAATATTTGGAAAGACCACAGCATAACAGCAGACCTTAAGATAAAACTCTTAAAATGTCTTGTCTGGCCAGTGATGTTATACGGCTGCGAGGCATGGACAATGAAGAAAGAGGATGAAAGACGAGTGGAAGCAGCAGAGCTGTGGTTTTACCGAAGACTGCTGAGGGTCAAATGGACGGATAGGCGCTCAAATGAAAGCATACTGAATGAGTTGGGTACTACACGCAAGCTTCTAGTACTCATACAACGGAGGAAACTGAAATATGTTGGACACGCAATCCGTAATGAGAGAACAGACTTGATGTCCACTGTCCTCCAAGGTAAAGTGGAAGGAAAGAGAAACAGAGGACGGCCACCTGCATCACTTGCTAGAAACATCACAAACATCAGTGGCAAGAAACTCCAGGAGGTGGTCAGACTTAGCCAAGATCGAGAGTGCTGGAGGCAACTTGTGAGGACATCATGTGCAGCGGCCAACACTGTTCCCGGTGACGCCGACAGGTGAGACAGGTGAGACATAATGCCAGCAGCAATGCTGTGTGTGATGTAATGCCAGCAGCAATGTGTGCATGCTGTGTGTGACGTAACACCAGCAGTGATGATATATGTGTGCTGTGTGTCATGTAATGCAAGCAGCAATGTGTGTATGCTGTGTGTGATGTAATGTAAACAGCAATGTGTGTATGCTGTGTGTGATGTAATGTAAACAGCAATGTGTGTATGCTATGTGTGATGTAATGTAAACAGCAATGTGTGTATGCTGTGTGTGATGTAATGTAAACAGCAATGTGTGTATGCTGTGTGTGATGTAATGTAAACAGCAATGTGTGTATGCTGTGTGTGATGTAATGTAAGCAGCAATGTGTGTATGCTATGTGTGATGTAATGTAAACAGCAATGTGTGTATGCTGTGTGTGATGTAATGTAAGCAGCAATGTGTGTATGCTGTGTGTGATGTAATGTAAACAGCAATGTGTGTATGCTGTGTGTGATGTAATGTAAACAGCAATGTGTGTATGCTGTGTGTGATGTAATGTAAACAGCAATGTGTGTATGCTGTGTGTGATGTAATGTAAACAGCAATGTGTGTATGCTGTGTGTGATGTAATGTAAGCAGCAATGTGTGTATGCTATGTGTGATGTAATGTAAACAGCAATGTGTGTATGCTATGTGTGATGTAATGTAAACAGCAATGTGTGTATGCTGTGTGTGATGTAATGTAAACAGCAATGTGTGTATGCTATGTGTGATGTAATGTAAACAGCAATGTGTGTATGCTGTGTGTGATGTAATGTAAGCAGCAATGTGTGTATGCTGTGTGTGATGTAATGTAAACAGCAATGTGTGTATGCTGTGTGTGATGTAAACAGCAATGTGTGTATGCTGTGTGTGATGTAATGTAAACAGCAATGTGTGTATGCTGTGTGTGATGTAAACAGCAATGTGTGTATGCTGTGTGTGATGTAATGTAAACAGCAATGTGTGTATGCTGTGTGTGATGTAATGTAAACAGCAATGTGTGTATGCTGTGTGTGATGTAATGTAAACAGCAATGTGTGTATGCTATGTGTGATGTAATGTAAGCAGCAATGTGTGTATGCTGTGTGTGATGAAAACAGCAATGTGTGTATGCTGTGTGTGATGTAATGTAAGCAGCAATGTGTGTATGCTGTGTGTGATGTAATGTAAACAGCAATGTGTGTATGCTGTGTGTGATGTAATGTAAGCAGCAATGTGTGTATGCTGTGTGTGATGTAATGTAAACAGCAATGTGTGTATGCTGTGTGTGATGTAATGTAAACAGCAATGTGTGTATGCTGTGTGTGATGTAATGTAAGCAGCAATGCGTGTATGCTGTGTGTGATGTAATGTAAGCAGCAATGTGTGTATGCTGTGTGTGATGAAAACAGCAATGTGTGTATGCTGTGTGTGATGTAATGTAAACAGCAATGTGTGTATGCTGTATGTGATGTAATGTAAACAGCAATGTGTGTATGCTGTGTGTGATGTAATGTAAACAGCAATGTGTGTATGCTGTGTGTGATGTAAACAGCAATGTGTGTATGCTGTGTGTGATGTAATGTAAACAGCAATGTGTGTATGCTGTGTGTAATGTAATGTAAACAGCAATGTGTGTATGCTGTGTGTAATGTAAACAGCAATGTGTGTATGATGTGTGTGATGTAATGTAAACAGCAATGTGTGTATGCTGTGTGTAATGTAAACAGCAATGTGTGTATGTTGTGAGTGACATACTGCAAGCAGCAATGTGTGTGTGTGTTCTGTGTGATGTACTTCAAGCAGCAATGTGTGTGTATGTTGTGTGTGATGTACTGCAAGCAGCAATGTGTGTGTGTTGTGTGTGACGTACTGCAAATAGTAATGTGTGTGTTTTGTGTGACATACTGCAAGCAGCAATGTGTATGTGTGTTGTGTGTGACATATTGCAAGCAGCAATGTGTGTATGCTGCCTGTGTGTGCGTGCTTTCTTTTTGGATGCTTCAATGACTGAACCATAAAACTGACTGATAAACGTCATAATGATGAAGTATAAGATGAGAAATGTTGTGAATAACATTGGAACTCCACTAGCAAGGCAGCAAATAATCAGCAGTGTGTAAGGTCACTGTGTTTTCTTACTAGTAGATATTACAAAGTAGGGCTATAACAAACATATATCTAGATTCCTTGTATTTTGTTGTAGTTGGACCCAACTGTATGTAATCCTGCTGTCATCACAATCATAATCCTGCTGTCATCACAATCATAATCCTGCTGTTATCACAATCACAATCCTGCTGTCATCACAATCACAATCCTGCTGTCATCACAATCACAATCCTGCTGTCATCACAATCACAATCCTGCTGTTATCATAATCATAATTCTGCTGTCATCACAATCATAATCCTGCTGTCATCACAATCCTGCTGTCATCACAATCATAATCCTGCTGTCATCACAATCATAATCCTGATAATCATAATCCTGATGTCATCACAATCATAATCCTGCTGTCATCACAATCCTAATTTATCCAAAATCAAAACTGTCTCACTCAACTAGCAATCCTGTCCTGTGACAGTAAGTAAAGTGATTTAGAAACCTAAACTGACACAAAACTGTAAAGTTCGACTCACCTGGATTGTACCTGTCTGAGCAGGTTAAAAATCCACCATGGTGACACATCACTCCTTGACCCCACCTGTCATTGGTCACTACTGTGTCTTTTACAGGGCTGCATGCACAGACATATTGTTTTCTATAGTAGCAGTAACACCAGACTGATATAGGACATCTTCACATGCCACAACAACAACACATTAAAGCAATCCATAAAGCGACAAAAACAATACAGCGATGCATGCACTGACAACTGGGCATATAGAACACTGAAGCAACTGTGATGCGGCATGAGAAAACCCAGCTAAAGTCACAGCCAGCCATACCTATAACTAAAAATAAGTGGGTACAGTCAAAATCATGAGAATTTGGATTTTTCCGTA
Source organism: Monoplex corrugatus (assembly GCA_030674185.1). Taxonomy (NCBI): domain Eukaryota; kingdom Metazoa; phylum Mollusca; class Gastropoda; order Littorinimorpha; family Ranellidae; genus Monoplex; species Monoplex corrugatus. The sequence goes on along the minus strand of CM060312.1, from coordinate 61,900,731 downwards.
TTTCAAGTCTTTAACATCTCATCTCCATTTTCCTAAAGTGTTATGGCAATTTTTCTAAACCTAAATTTTCAATACATTATGAGCTTAATATTTTCCTTTTAAAAAATGTGCTTTCAAATTTTAAACATGTCTAGGAAGATAACTATAAATAATGGATAATTTACTTCTGTTTTCTGCATGGTGATTCATAAACTTTGAAGTTTTCAATGAGTTAAAATTTCAGAAGCGATAATTTTGTACTTTAGCCTGTTTCTCTTTATGTTGTGTCACAATTTGTTACTCAGCAATTGGGCAATGAGTGCATGAAGTAATTCATAACTCAGCAAAAATAACTGGACAATAAGTGCACTGAAGCGATTTATAACTCAGTAGAACAATTGGGCAATGAGCACAATGAAGCAATGCAGCAACAATTGGGAAATGTGTGAACTGAAGGAATTCATAACTCAGCATTAACAACTGAGCAATGAGCACACTGAAACAATACACACACACACACACACACACACACACACACACACACACACACACACACACACACACACACACACACACACACACACACACACACACACTCATCTACCAAACACATAGTTACAGTACAACAGAACATTTCCATACAAACAAACACACCATCACAAATATCCGAGTCATCACAATCATTCACAGTCAAGAACTCAATGACAAAAACAGCCCGTACCTGGAGTTATACAGCCAGGCAATGAAGTCACGAGACTCCCAATAGGTGTCCTTGGCTTCCCAGTCCCCATCACTCCACACTACGTCAGGCTTGTATGTGTTCACCAACTCATACAGCTCAGGCAATGTTTTTCTCTAAAATGAACACAGTGTATATGAAATCAGAATGTCACAAACTCAAGATAATTACTCAGGTTATTCACATGACAAAACAGGCGTATATTTTGGCAAAAAATGTATTCTGGCAAAAAAGTGTCTTTGAACAAGCATATACAACTATTCACAGAGAATAAACAAACAAAAAAATACATCTTTAATGACGTTCATTTTACTAATTCACATTAACTCGTGATAAAGCATTATCCTTCTTCTTTTACATTTGAAAATGTTGTCTTGGATGCCAGTATGCAAGATATTGTTCTGGTCTTACAAGCTTCCTCTGTGGTGACTAAGCTGGTGTGTGTGTGTGTGTGTGTGTGTGTGTGTGTGTGTGTGTGTGTGTGCGCGTGCGTGCGTGCGTGCGTGCGTGCGTGCGTGCGTGCGTGCGTGTGTGCGTGCGTGCGTGCGTGCGTGTGTGTGTTGTGTGTGTGTGTTGTGTGTGTGCGTGCATGCGCGTGTGCGCGTGTGCGTGTGCGCGTGTGCGCGTGTGTGTGTGTGTGTGTGTGGTGGTCTTTGATTTAATGTCTATTCACTAAAGTGATTTTAGACATGCGTGTGTATGTATGTGTTAAGAAAACATCTGAAAAAAAAATCATTTACAGGCTCCAAATCTTGACACAAGAATCAAACCATACATGTAGAAATCACTCTCAAAGCAATCACCCAACAATGACCACACCTCCCGGGCACAAAGCACACAAACTGGTAGCAGGAGGACAGGAGAGAAGTAAAACAAAAGAGTGGGCACGTAGAGAGGAAAATCACTGCTGAACAAAACGGTGTGTCTTCAAGCTAGACTTGAAGGAAGACAGAGTATGTGACCATTAAATAGCTAAGGGAAGATCATTCCAGTTACATGGACCCATTTTGTATAGAATAGTTACCTGGTGATACTGTTATAGTAAGCAAAATACTGTTGTACTCTACTTCTGTGTCCCTTGAGAAAAAGGGTGTAAGAAGGGATTAAGATATCATTAATCTTTAATAAACCAAAATCTCTGTTTCACTGCAATACTGTATTATGGAGTTAAATTGAAATGAACTTCAGCTGACCCAAGCAACACATTTCCACTGACACGATTAAAGAAGTATCATGTAATCTATAAAATGTTAAGAAGGACAACCTGAATATATTCAAGACAGACAACATGACCAAACCTACCACAGACAATACCTTGCTTGGAAACTGACCAAACCTACATGACAAAATCTTGCGTACAAATAAAATGTCAGGACAGACAAGCTGAAAACAGTCAAGATGGACAACCTGACTGAACTACATTGACAAAATCTTGCATGGAAATAAAATATTAAGATGGACATATTCAAGACACACAACCAAACCGAACCTACTTTGACAAAATCTTGAGTGGAAAAGTTATTTGCTTTGTCCTGAAGGTAGAGGGGATTAAACCACTCATATAGGGAATGGTACAGCCCAAAATGAAGATTGGTCCTGGATCTGATGGCCTTGGCGAGTTCTCCTGCACAGAGAAAATTTTTTTCAGCGTTTTGACAGTTAAGATAGGATAATACTTAAAACATGCTTGAAATACAACTGAATTTAGAACAAAATGGAAATTAAACTTTCTCTGGTTTCTTTTCTTTCTAAAAAAAACATTTTTATCAACTTGAAATCATGACAGACAACAGAATATTGAAAACAACAAGAACAATAACACAAAAGAGTCATTCAAAAAACATTGTTTAAAGAATTTTAAAGGAAAAGAAAACAAACAAAACATGCACACATACACACACACACACACACACACACACACACACACACACACAATTGTGTGTGTGTGAAAGAGAGAGAGGGCGAGGGAGGAAGAGAGTGGGGAGGGAGAGGGGAGAGAGAGAGAGGGAGGAGAGAAAGGGAGAGAGGAATATGTGAAGACATACAGAGAGAAACTGACAGAGAGGAAGGGAGGGACAAGAGTGAGAGTGAGGGAGAGAGAGAGATAAAGAGAGAGAGAGAAAGAAGGGAAGAGAGAGATAGAGCGGGAGAGAAAGAAAGAGAGAGAGAGAGAGAAAGAGAGAAAGAGAAAGAGGAGAGAGAGAGAGAGAATATTACAAGAATAAAAGGAGCATGACATTTCAGAAAGATTGCAAGACAACCTGATTGAATATCTACAAATTATTTTGTTACATAAAGAATGTTTGTCCATTGTTTTTATTCATTTTATAGGTACTTTTATAGTTTTGATGATACAAGTGAACAAAAATCATAGATATGTGTAATATTTCATTTTTTTTCTGGACAATTTCTCATCCTATGTTATAAACAAAAGTATTAGCAGTGAAGAGGTTGATTATAATGCTACACACCTTTTAACATCGCACATTCCAATCATGAAGATCCTCTAAAGATAAAACAATAAAAAAGCATGGAGGATGGTTTTACTTTTTATGTCTTTGGATACTAGATAACATGCAAAGAAGTTACTAAACAAAAACAAACAGAACAAAATAAGACAAATTTATAAAGAGACACATCAGTCAGACATGACATACCTAACAGACACTAATAAAATACCAGTTAATGCTTTTTCTTTTGGGGCAGGAAGGCGCACACACACACACACACACACACACACACACACACACACACACACACACACACACACACACACACACACACATTTTTGCACACACACACACACACACACACACACATGCACGCACACACACACATACACACACACACACACACACACACACACACACACACACACACACACACACACACACATACACACACACACACACACACACAAAACAGCTTCACAACCAATGTCAATTTAACATGTCAAACTGTTTTCAGTCACCCATCTAAACTGATATGAATGGGTTTATATGCAATGACTATGCAATGCCATTTAGTGAAGAATATGCTGGCTTTCAATACAACTGCAATGTTAGTCATCTAGATAATACATAAAGCCAGTAATGCTTATTAGTGTTAACAGCAGAAACTCATATTCTCATGAAAACTGAAAACATGAAAGATATTGTTATTGTTATTCTTGTTTAACCCTTTGACTCCTGCACCCTATCCACCAGCTGCAAACACTTAACCTTTTGACTCTCTCATCCTATCCACCAGCTTTCTGCAGGAAGCTGGTGGATAAGGTGAGGGAGTCAAAGGGTTAAATTTTTGCTTTGCTATCATTGTTGACAATGCAGAAGGCTAGTGGATGGGGTGAGGGAGTCATAGGGTTAAACCTCAGTCAACTGTGTAGAGCCATATCAAAGCTATAACCATTTCAAAACATACACAACACTTCAACAAGAAAAAAAAAGGAAAACAACAATTAAGTCCACATATCAATGCATTTGCGCACATAATCTAAGGAGATGCCCCTGGCGTTAACCACTCCGTCCAATTTATCACACAGGGGATTTGAAAAACATACCTGAATGCAATAAAACATACATAAAAATGAGCCTAAATTACCTAAAATTGCTTCTGCAAATCTCATTTCCCTAGAGCCAAAAATGCACTTCACAATGTACCTAATTATCAATCCTAAGAGAAAATATGTGACCTGTTCTCACGAATGGGGTCATAAGTTAATTTTGGGGGGTATAGAGATATTTATATCACCGGAAAGCAGAAAAAATGCTCTTTCCAATGATGTATAATTCAACTGTTTAACTGGAAAATTGAGCGAGTTACAGTAATTTAAAGGGAGTGGGTGATGGGACGGCCATTTTGAGAAAAGCAGAGTTAAAGAAGGACAACAAAATTCTCTCCTTTTTCCTTAGCAACCAGTATTCTATCTTCATCAAACTTAGTGAAGTGATAGATAAAGTGGTTTTGCACTACATACTAGCTATTTCGCGAGCTGATTCCAACGGTATGCGATATGCTGAGGCCCTGTACGGTTTCATGGCCTAAATTAAAGCTCAAACACACGCATTTTCACGGAAAAAATCTGCACATTCTCGATGGGTTATCACTTTAAAATGTTATTTTAACACTCTTTCAGCCCAAATTTCACTTTAATCTTTGCCATAATTGATAGATTAATGGTCAGACAATGTGTAGGAACAAAAATCTCAAATCACCCAGATCGACCCTCACCACCTTTTCAGGCCCGTATCTCACTTCACACGTTGCGACTTGTGACCCCGTTCGCAAGAACCAGTCACATATGTAAGAATTTGTCAAATGCATTCAGGTGAATGGACCAGCAAAGCAGAAAACGATCGGAAGAAATGACAGAGAGCAAAGGAACAAGGCAGAGAAAAAGGGAGTGAAAGAAAAGAGGCAATTTCTAGCACAGAATTTCCCAAAGGTGGGGTTATTATTTATACTGAAAGATCCCCCAGCATCGCCATGGGGGGCTGAAAGATATACATGTAGAATACGGTCTATTTAATCTACTCACCCACAAGATCTCTGTTGGGTCCCACGTCCATAGAATTCCAATTCCATGAATAATTGGAGGGCCAGTTAGTGTATCCTTCATGGTGTTTGCTGACAAACACTATGTATCTGCAAGATCACAACAACACTATAACATTCCATTATAATCATTAAACACCTTAAAAGACACAACAAAATACATTTTCATCATTATTGTTGTTGTGGTTGTTGCTGTGAAGTGATACGTGACAGACAATATAGAACACTGGTTCTGTTATTGTTGTTGCTCTTGTTCTTTTTTTTGTTTGTTTTGTTTTTGTTTTTCATTCTGATTAACATCTTCTTGGATTTGTATATGCATGCTGACTAGTCCACACTGTGGAAGCTGGTGAATGGGGTGAGGGAGTCAAAGGGCTTAAGTTTTTTAAGTTGATGGACCAGGTGTGGGAGTCATACGGTTAAGTACCAAACACAACATGACAGGATGATGAACTGAGACTCATGTCATACGCTGTGTGCACAACATGGCAGTCTGAGGTAAAAATGGCTTCTCTAATTTTTTAATATCCAGAAACTAAGTAAAGGCTGCATGGTGAAAGATACTTTGCTCAATGTAGTTTTCGATTCTAGTCACCTGCAATCAGCACAACTACAGCAGAAACATGCATTTGCAGTGACTGTACAACTGGTGCTGGTAGAAATCCTCTCAAAATGGTAGACTGGCATCTGAAGCATCCTTTTCATGCACATATACACAAGAAAACTGCTGTCTAAAAGCCTTGTATTGTGATATTAACAGTTATTGTTATTGTTGTTTATTAAAGCCCAGCTGACTGCATACAGCCATATCAAGAATATAACAATTTCAGAACAAACACAATACTTTAATGGGACCATTTCAGAACATACACAATACTTAAACAGGACCCCACCCACCCACCCAAAAAAAAAGAAAAAAAGAAAAAAAAAAAGGAAAAGAAAATCAAGTACACACACCAATGCATTCATACACATAATCAAAAAAGATGCTCCTGGCGTTGACCACTCTGTTGATATTATCAGTAGATATTACCAGAGAAGAAATAACTAATTATGCAACTGGTTCTAATGACAGATGATACAGTTTTGATTTAATATCTGCAAGGCAGCTCCTTCAACAAAATACTTTTTTTTACAATCAATGTAACCTAAATTCTATGAAGTATGATACCACGGAGTTCCAAATCACATTCCAAAATAATACCATTGTTCTTAATTTCTATTTCAAGTTTCAATTCTAACTCCAGATTAATTTTCAGTTCAAGTTTAACCAAAACTTACCCGGCCCCAGAAGCGTTAAAGATGTCTGCCCACTCAATGGGGTTGTAGAATTCTGCTGTGAACTGGGGCCCAAAATCAGCGTAGGTGAAATCAGGCTTGAAGTTGGACTGCATGTAGTTGATGACATCTTGGTCTTTTGCCCCCTACAAAATGATCATCAAACCGATCCACTTAAATCATATCTGTGCCATAGTATATTGTACATATGTATATAAACCATAATAGAAGAAAAAAAAAGTGTAAGCAATCTTACTCATTTGGCAAAGATTTAAAAATGAACATATAACATATGGGAGCGAAGGTGAAGGGAGAATTTTTCATGAAGTGTAGTTAGCTGGCAGGCCAGTTAGTTGGACCCTACTTAATCCTTTGACTGCTGCACCCTGTCCCCAGCATCTGCATTGTCAACTATGCTAGCAAGCAAAAACTTAATCCTTTGACTCCCAGAAAGCTGGTGGATAAGATGTGGAAGTCAAAGGGTTATGTTTTTGCAATTGGTGGATAGGGTGTGGGAGTCAAAGGGTTAAACATGTCAACAACAATGATTATCTCATGTTGGGCAGTTTGGTCCGCAGTTTGCCATGTGGTCAGGGGATCGGATATCTCAAGTTTAATCCTAGCCCACACAATAAAAGCTAGCATGTTTAGTATCGATCTCTTTTCTTTGACTCATGCACCCTATCCACCAACTGCAAAAACTTCACCCTTTTGACTTCCTCAGCCTATCCACTAGCATGGTGCTTTGTCAACCATGACAGCAAAGCAAACATTTAACACTTTGACTCCCTTACCCTATTCACCAACTTCCTGCAGGAAGCTGGTGGATAGAGTGAGAGATTCACGGGGTTGAATTTTTGATGATGGGTGACAGGGTGTGGGAGTCAAAGGGTTAACCTTTTGACTTCCTCATCCTACCTACCAGCTTCCTGCAGGAAGCTGGTGCATAAGGTGAGAGAGTCAAAGGGTTAAGTTTTTGCTTTGCTAGCAAGGTTGACAATGCAGGATGCTGGTGAACACGGTGTGGAAGTCAAAGGGTTAACTAATCATCCTGGTAGTGCCGAGTAGCCATACAAAGGTCTTCATCTTCCTCTTCCATTTCAAGACCTCATTAAGAAATCAGTGTACAGTAGTCCAGCAGATAACTGTTTGCAGATTTGGATGGAATATGTGTGGAACTGCTGGAGTTCATGAATTTCTTCTTACATAAATCCCATTTTCAATTTCACCTGGCAGTTTGACATTTCACAGTTGGATGTATGATATGTAGTTATAGCTTCTTAAAATTAATTTTTGACTAACACTACAATTTTTTACTAATAAAGAAGGGCTCCAATTATTGCATTAGTCAATTTAGTGTGCATCCCTGACTCATGGTAAGAATTTAAGATACACAATGTCAACAAGGAAAATGTTCAAACTAAATGGATTGTACATATTTAATATGATAGCAGTGTACACATCTAGTTGAAGTTCACTAATCAAAACCTAGCTATTTTTCTGTTCTGAACATCAATTGCTGGGGAAAAATGATGCTCACTGAGAGAATATCATTAAGAACAGTCTTAACTTGGATAAGCCATAGAAATGTGTCTTCTCATTACTGTGATATGTTAGATAAAAATTTGTGAATCTGAAATCATGGACAACCAAACTGGGACTTCTAATCTTCTGCTACAGGGTCTCAGGAACCCTTGTACTGATTAGCACAATAAGAAATCTGTGCTGTATTTTCAGTTGTTATTTTTTTCTAATTACATATACTGAATCAGCAAATATCTGTGAAATAGATGGCTGTCTTCGAAACCACACCATCTATTTCACAGATGTTACATTTTATTATTAATCTACTTAGTGCACATTTGTGTTTTTCTACACTGCAAATGCTTGCAGTTACAGTATGATGTAAAATGTAATACTAACTCTCAATTACATATCAGCTGGTCTTGCTTCTTTTTCAAACTATCAAACTGTCACTCAAAAAACTAACATAAAACTATATACTACCTCTGTACCTTCCAATCCCACCAGAACCACTCGGAGCGGAAACTCGGAACAGAAAACACGCCCCAGTGAATAAAGATACCCAGTTTTGCCTCATCGTACCTGCAGTAGAAAAAAAGGAAAACTGTGCCATTATAAAAAGCAGATCTAATCATTTGACTCCATGTTCAAGATTTGTTATGGATTGCACAATGGACTGCTGGGTCATGGGTTCAAATCTCTTATCAGCGAAAAAAATTACAAGGGGAAATTATGCCCTGACTGGTTCCTACCCAGAACTGAGCATGCTAATTGCTATGGGCTCATTGGCAATACTGGAACCACACAGTCAGCCTCATTCTCGTTAACCCTTTGACTCCTGCATCCTGTCTCCCTGCATTCAGGATTGTCAAAGATGTGTCATGACAGTTTGCTCAAATTTCCTGACCAACACTGCAGATGCCTGGGCATAGCTGACACCATGTAACAGTATGATGCTAAGCCTATAGTATGATGCTAAGCCTAGCATACAGCCCTGCCACACAGTTTCACTCTTTGATGAAACTCTACAGTAGTTTGATCATCATCCCAATTATCACAAAACCAATCATTTTAGAGTTGTGAAAATCATCCCAGATTCTGTGATCCTTCATGTTCTTAATATGATCCCATGGTGATTTCAGTTTCAGTTTTCTTTACTGTTACCATGCCTGAGGTGAATTCAAGCTGGAATCTCTAGTGCCAATAGTTCATAGGGGCTGCTCTCAGAGGGCCACGGTGTGGTCTCTTTATTGGGAGGACTCTCACTTGGTCTGGTTACACGACTGAGCGATCACTGTCATCAATAGGACCGCCTAGCAGACAGTGCCCTGAGTTATTGTTGTTTAAAGCCCAGCAGACTGCGTAAAGCCATATCAGGGCTATAATCACTTCACAACACACAAATTCAACAGGGGAAAAAAAAAAACGAAAAGAAAATTAAGTACACATATCAATGCATTCACGAACATAATCTAAGGACCCTGGTGTTAACCACTCCATCCAATTTATTGCACAGGGGATTTAAAAAAACACACCTGAATACAAATTTAAGCATACCTAGGGACACCAAAACATATATAAAAATGGGCCTAATTTACCTAAAATTGCTTCCACATATCTCACCTCCCTAGAGCCAAAAATGCACTTAATACATGTACCTAATTATCAATCCTAAGAAAAAGTATGTAAGACTTTACTGAACACATGCAGGTGAATAGACCAATAAGGCAGAAAATGATAGGAAGAAATAACAGAAAGCAAAGGAACAAGGCAGAAACAAAGAGAAAGACAGAAAAGAGGCAGTTTCTAGCACAGAATTTCCAGAAGACGGGGATACTATCTATACTGAAAGAGCATCCGGCATCCCGCAAGGGAAGTGCCCTGATTGGGGTGGGTCATAACAGGTACTGTTGAACTCAACCAAAGTGACCTAGCAGCAGTGTAGGGTCTCTGTTGGATGCTCCATGGCATCTAACAAAGATCTCTGTCTCCCCTGGGATTTCTGGCCCTGAGACTTTAACTGTGTGAATTCATGGTGTTGTGGAGCTAGAATGAGAGGGTGGTGAGATCAACATTTCTGAGGCATTGCAGAAATTGGGACAGCTGAATCATAAAAAATGGACTGCAACTATGTATGTATACAGTGTATGTATGTACATATGCTATGTGTTGATGGATGGCTACTTGCTTCCACATACATGTGTAAATATATAGATGGATGGATGTCACTGGGTATGCTATGTGTGTATGTATATGTGTAAATATGCAGATGTGGTGTAACTTACATAATATTGACACATCCACACAACGCAAACTTCTTTGCATTCTTGTTAAGAATACAGAAATCCTGATTCTTGAGCCTTGGTGAAGTAGACTAAGCTTGGCAGAGCAGTTTTAAGCAGGCAAACTGAGGATATTCCATAAGTGTCTATAAAATGTGAATGTACTGTTAACCTCACTATTCCTTGATGACGTGTGTGTGTGTGTGTGTGTGTTGTGTGTGTGTGTGTGTGTGTGTGTGTGTGTGTGTGTGTGTGTGTGTGTGTGTGTGTGTGTGTGTGTTTGTGTGTGTGAGTAATGAGCAGTGGCCAACACTTAACCCATTAATGCCAACAGGTGAGACACCAAGTACACACTACTCATAAACTTGTTCTATATTTACACTATGTCTTCATCTTCATCCACTGAGTGTCCACAATCATCCAGTTGATTATTCTGACACTTGTGGGAGGGGGGGGGGGGCAGACGCCCCCCCCCCCCAAAAGTTATTGTAGGAGGCTGCAAACTCTTGCCCTGAATAGGTCTAGGGTTTCTGATGACAAAGCAACCTCTGTCAAGTTTTCGTTCCACTCCTGGATGGTACGTGGCAGGAATGAGTTCTGTCGGTAGTCCTGAACACACTGTAAGCAGTTGAGTTGTTGAGAGTGAGATCATCTGTATCTTGATGTTGCAGCCCTAAGTTTTGATTTTCCATCAGACACAAGAGCCTTTCCAAAATCCACATTCGCCAACCCATGCCGGATCTTATATAGCATGGCGAGCCGTGTGATCTTCCTTCGGCTCTGTAACAGTGTCCAACATAGTTCCCTGATCATTTGTTGGACACTTGCGTATCGATGATACTTGTTGTTTACGAAGCGGGCTGCCTTGCATTGCACTGCCTCGATGGTGGTGATGTGATCATTTGTGTACGGGTCCCAAACACTGAAACAGTACAGGCATATTCCAGGACTGGTTGCACCAGTGCTTTGTATGCAGTCTCTTTAATGTGACGGGCACTGATCTTTAAGTTGCGCCTCAGGAAGCCGGGGGTCTTGTTGGCTTTTCTATTGATGTTATTTATGTGGATGTCCCAGCTTAGATCTTGAGAGATGGTGACCCCCAGGTATTTGGCCGATGTGACGTTTGCCAAGGCCTGGTTGTGTAAGTGATAGTCTGGGACAATTAGTTTTTTTATTTCGTTTGAGGCTGATGACTGGAAGAGTGGTACATTTGCCAGGATGGAAAGTCATGTCCGAACTCTTTTCCCACTTTTCAAGCTTCAAGATGTTGTTTTAAGAGTCGGTGTTTTTGGTGAGTTTGTTATTATCATAGATTTTGTTTTTATTGGAATGATCTGCTTGTGGTTTGCATTAGTACACCATTCTCAGATTCTGATACTTGAATTAGCCTATCCACAGTTGTAATGTATCTTTGATTTCAGTAATTTGTTTCCGGATGTGCTTAAAATAGAGTCCTCAAAGTCAAAAAGCATAATTTATTATGACATTCAACAGAGTTTGATGTACAGTTACGTCTAAAGGTAAGTCACTGATGTAGTTATAGAAAAGGAAGAAGAAGACACACCCACTGACACACTACGGCCCCAGTGACAACCCCAGCCCAATCCCTTCGCGCTCAGTGAATCACTTCGAATTACGAAAACTGCCATTTTGCACGGTATTAATGACACTAATAAATTGTTACACACCACGCTGGAAGCGGACGAGAGTCAATAGAATCCCATGTCGGCTTGTACTGTGCTGTACATGAAAGCAAAACTGTAGACAGCGTGATCAAACCTAACAGCGCAGGCCCCATTGTTGTGGTCACATGAAGCCAATTGTGATCATGTGAAGCCAAGGCAAACACTGGTCATGAGGTGGAATTTCATCTATATACCAAAAACTCATTCTCTTTGTGCACAACACATTCAACTAAGCACACAAGGGCGAGTGATATAGTGCAACCCCCCCCCCCCCCCCTATTCTTCTTCTTCTTCTTTTTTAAAGTTTAACACACAGACGCACACAGACACACACACACGCAAGCACGCACGCACGCAATTAAACTCACACACACACACACACACACACACACACACACACACACACACACACACACACACACACACACACACACACACACACACCACAGACATCTATGTTCCCCCTTAAGTAAGAGACTTTGATCTTTTTAGAATAAATATCATAATACGTGAATCGTGAATCTCTGTGTTTGTCCATGTGTTTGTGTGTGTGTGTGTGTGTGTGTGTGTGTGTGTGTGTGTGTGTGTGTGTGTGTGTGTGTGTGCGTGTGTGCGTGCGTGTGTGTGTGTGTGCGCGTGCCTGTGCGTGTGGTGTGTGTGTATGCGGAAGAGAGAGCCAAACTTTACACACACACACACACACAAACACACACACATACGCATGCACTCGCGCGCACGCACAAACACACACACGCACACACACTCACCACACGCACGCTAATAATGGGTCAACGGAGATTTCTTTAAAAAATATATTTAAACGGTACAGCCTGGCTTTCCCCTCTGTCCGTCACTCATTTACACAGAGTAAACAACAGACAGCTGGAGATTTTTCCGGTGTCGTAAATTTCATTTAGGAGGACTGTTATTATTTCTATGCCAAATTCCTCCAGGGCTTCAATCATCTCTGTAGTAATGTTGTCTGGTCCTGGGGCTTTTCCTGGTTTCATCTTTTTCAGTGCTGCTCTAACTTCATCTTTCATCATGGGTGGTCCTTCAAAGTTCTTTTTTATAATGTGTTCTTCGTTTCTGTCATCCTCAAAAAGGTCTTTAATGTACTCTCCCCATCTGTCCAGCATTTTATCTTTTTCCATGATAAGCGTGCCATCTTTCGATTTCAAGCAACCAGTTGATGTGCATGCATTTTTCTGTGTACAATTTCTTCAATTCGTCTGTACATACTCTGAGGATCCATTTTGTGTCGGTTTTCAATCTCTTTGCATTTTGTGTTCAGCCAAGCTTCCTTAGCTTCATTGCACCTATACCTGATTTCTTTGTTTATCTTCCTGTATATCTCCTCGTTTCTTTTTGCCCTCCTCCTTTCCTCCATCAAGCCTAAAATTTCATTAGTCATCCAGCTCTTTTTTGCTTTTCTCTCTGCCTTAGGGATTTCTTCACAAGCTTCATTTATCGAATTTCTCAACTTTGTCCATTGTTCCTCACTGTCACCAACGTCTTCCAGAGCACTGAATTTGTTTTGAACATGTACATTAAATCTTTTACGTATCATTTCATCTGTCTTTAATAGTCCAAGGTTTAGTTTTATGTTGCTTTTGGTCTGTTTCCTTTTCCTCAATTTCAGCCTAAACCTTCCCACTACAGGATTGTGGTCACTGTTGCAGTCTGCGCCTGGTAGTGTTTTTGCTGACAGTAAAGAATTTCTAAATCTTTTGTTGATCAGGATGTAGTCAATCTGATTTTTGGTATTATCTCCTGGACTCATCCAAGTCCATTTTCTTCTGTTAGACTGCTCAAACCAGGTGTTGCCTACTATGAACTCATTCATCTGTGCCCATTCTACAAGTTTCCCTCCCCTTTCATTTTGTGTACCAAGGCCATGAGGTCCAAATATATCCTCCACCCTATCCTGTCCCACTTTAGCATTAAAATCTCCCATTATGACTGTAACTTCTTGTGATTTACGCTGGACCTTGGCCATCTCTAAAACTTCGTAGAAGTTGTCGATGTCTTCCTGAGTACTTGCGGATATTGGTGCATACACCTGTATGATGTTGATATCAAATGGTTTGCCTCTCAATTTGACCAGCAAAACTCGGTCGGACACAGCCCAGTATCCCTTAACTGCTTTTGATTTGTCTTTGTCCATTATGATGCCTACTCCTCTTTCATGTGAATTACCACCAGAGTATATCACTGTGTATTCTCCTGATGTTATCATGCCTGCCCCCTTCCATCTCACTTCCCCTAGTCCTAAAACACTGATGTTAAGCCTTTCCATCTTCATTTTGATGTTGTCTAATTTGCCCTTCTGCAGCAGTGTTCTGATGTTCCGTGTTGCTATTTTGATGTTTCTAAGTTTGACTTTGGGTTTAATTTTGGTTGCAGTAGCTGGCTGACGGTCTGGTGTCACCTATGCTGCATGACAGTCCCTACCGGACGAAGGTGCTCCACAGGAGCACCTATTAACGTCGTTGACTTCATACATCTTTCCTTTGTTCATGGTTGTCCTGGGGAAAACTACGATGGTGGTTTCCCCTTGCCTTCCATTGTTTTTTTTTTTCAGGGTTAGCCTTACTCTCTCCCGAGATGTCCACAAGACAGTGGAGCTATTTACACATATCTTGGGGATCTGGTTCGTGGGCACCAGGGCATATCCACACGCTGGTGGGCCTGCATGCCGCACGTCTGGGGGCCAGACCTCCACTGAGTCCCATGAGATTTAGCCTGAGTCCGCGAGGTGCTCAGTTACCGCCTGTCGCCACGAGGAGGCACAACGTAGGGCTTGCTGATGGAGAGGCTATGTACTGACAGGAAGAGACGCCCTCTGCTCTTCTTTTTGCACAGCTGCAAGCAGCAGTGCTAGCCAGCGGTGTAGGCTGTGAAAGTGAGAGGTGACAAGCACGCAGTCACTAGTCACTAGCTGACACACTAGACGCACACACACACACACAAAATCACTGCAAACACACACACATGCCTACAAACAAAACTACCACTACACACACACACACACACACACACACACACACACACACAACATTAAGAGCATCTTTCACTACATACACTCAGTGCCCCTCCTCCTCCTCACCACCGCACGGTTACATCATGATCTGCAGGATCAATACCATAGAGCGTATTAGTCTTTTACGCTCTATGGTCAACACGAACGATAGGACTATATAATTAAGGCCCCAAAACACACTTACGTAAACTACTATGAAGTGGTTGGCCCAGTTTCAATTTCAGTTTCGGTTTCAATTTCTCAAGATGACGTGTCCGTGCTCGGAATCTATTCCATATGCACTATCGTCACAGGTGCCCGTGATGAAGAAAATCCAGAATGATCACGGCACAAGCCTTAAGCCTGCACATAAACCCATGAGCTGGCCAGGTCCCGAGGTCCTATCTAGATAGTTCCATGACCCTAAGGTCGTAGGGGAGCGAGGTGACAGAGATCTCAACTTTTCCTGGGGCCAACTTTGTGAGGGTGGCGCCCAACCCCTCTCCCTGGCTTTAAATTCTTTTTTTTTTTTTTCACCAAGACTTCAGAAAGGCAAGAAGGCTAACTGGTCTTCAAGGGGTGGGACCTGGGAAATCAACCTATTTCTCCAATGTTTTATACCAAGGCAGCCGGGCAATGCCCTGCTCCTAACGATTTTCAACTGCCGTGGGATCTTCAACGTGCGCAGCCAGAAGGCACACGGGTCCAACTCGTTTTTCGTCCTTTTCCGAAGGACTAGACGTTCGGTTTGATTTTCCGGTCAAACTGAGGAGAAAAGTCAAGGCCTATACAGGGAACGAACCCTAGAACCTCGCGTTTGGTTATTGGCAGGTGAACGTCTGAACCATTCTGCCACTCTTGTCTCCTAAATACAAACGACAGGACTATATAATGAAGGCCCCAAAACACACTTACGGTAAACTACTGTGAAGTGGCTGGCCCAGACCAGACAGAAATGGAGAACTTTCGTTGCTGTCCTATATGACAATGGCATAACGGACAGGGAGTATTAACCCTTTGACTTCAGCACCCTATCCACCAACTGCAAAAACTGAACCCTTTGATTCCCCCATCCTACCCACCAGCTTCCTACATGTGAGGGAGTCTAAGGGTTAATTTTATGCTTTGCTAGCACAGTTGACAATGCAGGATGCTGATGGACAGGGTGCGGGAATCAAAGGATTAAAACATGTGATGTTAAAAAGTGAGCAGCATTATAATCAACTCCTTCGCTGCTAATACTTTTGTTTATGATATAGGCTGAGAAACTGTCCGGGGGGGGGGGAGAAAACTTACACAGATCTATTATTTTAGTTCACTCGTATCATCAAAACTATAAAAAGTACGTTAAAATGAATAAAAATAATGGACAAACATTCCACAATCCCCATCCTCATTTCAAGACTTTGCCAGAACATGGGATTATAGAGTTTTGCGTAGGCTCAGGAGTCCATGGAATTGTGCGAATGTGATGAATTCGTCTTCAAGAAACTCGAATCCAAACTCGTCTGTGGATTCAAGGGCCTGAAAGAGTATACCCATTATCATCATCAGGTGCCTTGCCGCATGGCGTTGGTGATCATGGACTTCCATTTGTCTCTATCTCTTGTTGCCTCAAGCATCTCTTCCACCCTCTTTGTCTTCAGCCACTCTGCAAGTCCGTCTAGTATCTTCTCCATGGGTCTACCTGGTGCTCTCTTTCCCTCCAGCTTTCCGGTTGTGACCAGGTGCTCTAATTCTCCTTTCCTCATAAAATGGCCTATAAATGTTGCCTATCTTTTCCTAATCTTCTTTATGAATGATCTTCTTTTGTCTGCCTCCATCAAGACTGTCTCGTTTGTTTTCTTGCTGTCCATGGAACTCTCAACATTCTTCTTAGAAAACTACATCTCGGCTGCCTCAATCTTGTTCTGGCTTTGCTTGTTGACTATTTAACAGTATTGGTTCTATATAACATTTAAGAACTCTCTTCCTGATGTTAATTGACAGGCATTTGTTGGTAAGAATGCTTTTCATCTTCTTGAATGCTGTTTTGACTTGGCCAATTCTGCTGGCTATTTCTGATGTTCATATGCCGTCTGGTGAAATGACCGTTCCCAGGTATTTAAACTTATCAACCTGTCTCAAAGTTGTGCCGTTTGCTGTTATTTTGCATGAGGGGATTTCATGTTTTTTACTGATCACCATGACTTCAGTCTTCCTGCTGTTTAGTTCCAGCCCCTTACCTTTGCTTTCTATTTCTAGTATATTCACAAGGTTTTGTAGGTCCCTTTCATTTTCTGCAATTAGCACGGTGTCATCTGCGTATCGAATGTTGTTTATCATTTTTCCTCCATAATCCAGGGTCTTCCTCTAGGTTTCTCATGATGTTTTCGTTGTAAAGTGAAAACAGATCTGGTGACAAAACACAACCCTGTCTGGCTCTTCTTTTGATGTTTAAGAAAGAGCTTATATCGTTTTCTTTTCTCACTGCAGCTGTTTATTCCCAGTACATAGTTTTAATTATTCGTAAATCTTTTCCATCAACATTGAGTCTCTCCAGTTGCTTGATCAATTCTTCATGTCTAACCCAATCAAAAGCCTTGGTATAATCAACAAATCATAAATATAAATCCTTATTCATCTCGATTGACCTCTCTATGATAGTTCTTAGGATGTATATGGCATTAATAGTTCCTTTCCCTTCCACAAATCCACTCTGTTCATCTGCTATTTCTCTTTTGATTTTATTCCTTGTCCTCATCATGATTATTCTTAATAGGATTTTTGTTACATGACTCATCAAACTGATTGTACAATGGAGTTCGCTTTCTGTAGCCCCTGTCTTCTTTGGAAGTGCAATGAAAATTGATTTTGACATATCTTTGGGGATTTTTCCAGAGTCGTAAATTTCATTTAGGAGGACTGTTATTTTTTCTATGCCAAATTCCTCCAGGGCTTCAATCATCTCTGTAGTAATGTTGTCTGGTCCTGGGGCTTTTCCTGGTTTCATCCTTTTCAGTGCTGCTCTAACTTCATCTTTCATTATTGGTGGTCCTTCAAAGTTCTTTCTTATAATGTGTTCTTCGTTTCTGTCATCTTCAAAAAGGTTTTAATGTACTCTCCCCATCTGTCTAATATTTTGTCTTTTTCCATGATAAGCGTACCATCTTTCGATTTTAAGCAGCCAGTTGATGCGCATGTCTTTCCTGTGTACAATTTCTTCAGTTCGTCTGAAGGCCTACATACCCTGAGGATCCATTTTTGTGTCGGTCTTCTATTTCTTTGCATTTTGTTTTCTTCTTCTTCTTCTTTCCTTTGGTGCCCACGATCTTGAGGATGATCATTCCGGCACATAAAGGGGGGGGGGGGGGGGTGTTGTAGACACAGTCCATTCGTAAGCTCCGATCATTTCACTATTCTCATTGTCCATAGACATTGCTGAAATCCGTTACCGAAAGGGCCACGTGGTGTCCAGAAACTCACTGTTGGGTGGAGGCTCGCGACACAAAAGCATCGACTGTTGCTGCCTCTACTGTTTCGTTGGGAAGATGGTTCCAGTCCCCAACAGTCCTGGGTAGAAAAGAGCCACCTCTGTACTGAGTTCTGGTGTTGATGAGGCAGAACTGCTGGTTGTGGGTACGGCGCTGTCGTGGTGGGGGTGGGACTAGCTTGCTCCTGATAATTGGGCACTGGATTAGTCCATGGTGGATTTTATAAATGAACCCCAGGCGTGTGGTTCTTCTTCGCTGCTCAAGAGATGGCCAGCCCAGTTGGTCGATCAATCGGCTGACACTTGATGTGTTGTGATATCGGTTGAGCACGAAACGGGCGGCACGTCTCTGAACGGCCTCCAACTTGTCTATGCTCTTCTGTGTGTATGGATCTCATACTGATGATGCATATTCAAGAAGGGGTCTCACGAACGCCTTGTACGACTTCTCCTTGATGGAACTGGAGCTGATCTTTAAATTGCGCCTGAGGAAACCCAGCATTCGGTTAGCTTTGTTTACCGTCTCCTTGATGTGGGTGTCCCATGTCATTTCACGATGTAGTGTGACGCCCAGGTATTTGGCTGTGTGGACGGTGTCCAGGTTGTGGCCGTGCAGGATGTAGGAGTGATCCAGTGGGCTCCTGCTCCTGGTGACTGGCATAGACACCCACTTTGCAGGGTGGAACAGCATGTCCCAGCTCTTCTCCCATTCTGATAGGCGCTGGAGATCTTGCTGTAGCTGGTCTTGTTGTACGCTGTTGACTACAACCCTGTACACCGCTGTGTCATCCGCAAATAGTCTTACCAATGCCGTCAGCTTGTCCGGAAGGTCGTTGATATAGGCCAGGAATAAACAAGGTCCCAACACGGAACCCTGAGGGACTCCTGACCTAACGCTGACATAGGAGGAGTGGTAACCGTCAACTACGACTGCTTGGCGTCGATTCTTAAGGAAGCTGTTGATCCATGTGAGAGTGGAGCCTTGTATACCATAGCGTTGGAGTTTGTGGATCAGCAGACTGTGGTTAACACGGTCAAAGGCCTTTGCGAAATCCATGATTAGGATGTCTGTCTGCTTCCCATTCTCCAAATTGGTGGTTAACTCCTCCACAAACTCCAGGAGTTGGCTCTCACATGATCGCCCCCGTCGAAAACCATGTTGGCTGTCATTGAGAATGGCGAGAGCCTCGAGGTGCTACATCACAGAGCTGACGACTATGTGTTCCATGAGCTTGCACACGATACACGTCAGGGAAACTGGCCTGTAGTTAACAGGGTTATATTGTTCACCGTTCTTGAAGATTGGTGTAACGTATGCACTCCTCCAGTCAGTTGGGACGATGCCTGAGGATAACGATGACTGGAAGATGGTGGTCAGCGCTGGTGCTAATTCCTCCGCAAGCTCCTGTAACACTCTCGGGCTTATACCGTCAGGACCTCCTGCTTTGTGTGGGTTTAAGTTTTTCACGAGTCCCTTCATTCCTTCACAGCTAATGGTGATGTTGTCCATAGCCGGCATATTTTTGTCAGTCATTCCAGTTTTGAGTTCAAATTCCTCAGCTGTGTACTCGTGACCATCCCCGAAGACTGACTGGAAGTGCTCGTTCAACAACTCTGCTTGTTCTTTCGGGTCTGAAGTAAGGCGGCCATCTTTCTTGAGTGGGGCAACGCCGACGTTACTTGAACGCAGGTTCTTGATGTATGACCAGAACCTCTTGTTGCCTGCCTGGTAGGCGGTCGCCTCTTCAGTGAAGACAGAGTTAAGGTATCTCCAGTAGCTTCGACGGATCTGCCGTTGTATGATACGCCGTTGGACCTTCACCTCCTCTCTCAACTCTGCAGATCCTGTTTTCTTCATCATGCGGTATTTTCTGTCCCGCCTGTTGATGAGCTGACGTATGCCTGGTGTGATCCATGGTTGGTTGGTCTTAGTTCTGGCTGTCTTGTGTGGTATGAATTTCTGGATTGCTGAATGTCTTCCACAGCCCCTCCGTTGTATCGCACTTGTCTTGTAGGTCTGCACTCAGTTCTGTAGCAGCTGTCCTAAGACTATCCCAGTCCGCCTTGGCGTACAGGGGAATTTGGCGCCGTGTCTGCTTCTTTCTCCAAGAACTGGTGCTGATCTCACAGTATGGTATGCAGTGGTCGGAGAGGCCTGGTACGACTTCAACTCGAGGGATAAAGTCTGGACAGTTTGTCAGGGGCAAATCTAATGTGTTTAGCTCTTTGGTTGGTTCCTTGACAAGTTGCTCCAAACCATTATCATGTAGCATGTTGAGAAAGTCATAATGCAGGCGAGAGTACGATGACTTTGGTTTCAGTGTTGTTGTGGTCCAGTCCCAGTCTGGGAAGTTGAAGTCTCCGCCAATAAGCAGGAGCGAGTTCCGTATGCAGGTAGCCCTCTGGAGTGACGTGCCAAGGTGCCTCAAACTAGGTTCATCGCCGTCATCGGGTCTATAGAACGCACCAACATACAGTGCCCGCCTGCCTCGCAGTCTAATGCGTATCCAGAGGAGTTCGCAGTCGTCAACCTCTAATTCCGGGGCCGCAAAGCTGTCAATATTGCTTCGAACAGCAATCAGAACACCACCTCCCCCACGATCTCTGTCTCTCCTGTAGACTTTGTACAAGTTAGGGAAGATCTCTGCTGTTGCCACAGTCGAATCCAACCAAGTTTCTGAGCCTATTAGTATTACTAGCCTATGTCTGGTTTCAGACTTTCCAATAAGTATGGAATTTCTGCTCTTTTGGAACTGGCTGATTGAAAGTTAATGTTCAAAACACGCAGGGGTCTTTCCTTCCACCTATCTTGCTGGCTACTTCTTGTTGGAGTCGAAGCATGTTGGGGTTTCAGCCAAGCATCCTTAGCTTCATTGCGCCTACTCCTGATTTCATTGTTTATCTTCGTGTATATCCCCTCGTTTCTCTTTGCCATCCTCTGTTCCCATACCGATACAGGATTAAATGATAATATACCGTTTTGGGATTCATTTCGTAACGTTCGCAGAGTTCGATGTCCAGAGTTATCTATCCTGTTGACCACTCCGTACGTACGCTTGTCCACGCACACCATCATTCACCATGGAGTCATGCATGCAAAAAAGTGATCTTCTTGCAAAATTAGAAGAACTTGGAATCACTGCACGCACTGAAGACCATGAAGAGGTGATTATACACTTATCAGCATTATGAGATAAACAGCATGTGTTGTTGATATTATAGTGCAGACCGGGTCTAAACAGATTCAGTTGAAGTTGACCTAAATATGTAAATCTTCTGTAGGGGCCTACTATATATTAATATATAAATAATACAGTAAATTGTGATGTTGCAATGTAGTTTTTGCTTGATTTGGACATGATGTGGAAGCAGATAACCCGTGTTTGAAAGAAAAGTCTGAATTTGTTACTTATTCGTTAATTTATAGCCTACGCATCGTTGTCTAAAATTCAAGCAGCCAGTTGAATGACGCAATCGGGGCTACTCGGAATTCCAAAATGTCGGCAGATTGCTTCGTTTGCCATGGAAACGACAGAATGTAGCCTTACCTCATTCAGAATGATGGCCTATACACATAATACAGTGGTTTTGTTGAAAGGGATAATCTCTCTCTCTCTCTCTCTCTCAATGATACACAGCCGACAGCGCAAGTGCGCCCACACGTGGGGGAGGGGGGTGGGGGGGGAGAAGAAAGGTGGAAAATCTGTTATGATGCTGATGTAGAACATTTTGTTTTGTCAGTGTGAGTGCACATGCATGTGTGTATATCTCAGTGATGGTATATATAACTAATGCTGACATCTCCTACATTGCTTCTGTGTCACTATCCCCATGCCACTCATTTTGGCTCTCCAGCGCATATCCAGACACATTGAAAACTGAGATGACATGACAGTTGAGCTTGAAAGACCATGGAATCTGGGACAAGTTTTCACACTGCTATGATAATGAGTGATGATACTGTAAGCTCCATTTTATAATATAAATTATAATATTGATACTTAATGGAAAGGCTGTAATCCAGGTTCGCTTTCATAATATATCCTGGTATCAGCATCCAGTGGTTCGAACATCTGTGTTGGTCACTAAATATGATCAACATCTTTAGTGATACATTTGTTAAGTGGATGAAATTTGATTATGTGGTCTTAGTCTTCACAGCAAACCTGTAGCATACTTAATTTGTGGTAAGAGTTGATTGTGGCTAAGAAGTCCCACAGTAACTTTTTGGACTGATACACTTTTGAACCCATGATCTGCTAGTCAGTAGTCTGTAGCACCAATCACTTCACCACAACACTGTTACTGGTATATTATATAACACTAACTTGCCTGCAGACCAAATTTCCTTGCTATATAAAGGACAGATGAAAATCCTGTCATGCGTTTTTATTTTCAGTTGATTTTTATTTCAAATTTGATTATGCTGTATCACCCAAACCTTTCAGTCTGATTTCTGTCAGCTGTGTAATTTCTGTTCTATTCACTGTTACCTTTCAATTTTAATAGATTCTAAACTCATGACTTACTTGTCTCGTGTCAATTAACTCTCTGCTCTCTGACTTACAATTACATGCTTCTTCTGTCACATGCCCCCAGCATATTCAGAATATTCTGCAGCCCATCTTGCCCTTCATGCCCCCAGCATATTCGGAATATTCTGCAGCCCATCTTGCCCTTCATAAGAAGAGGTGTGATCATGTCACCGCTTTCCTTCATTTCTCCATTGGTTGCCTTTTTCAGAGAATTTCATACAAAATCAAAACATTATGCTACAAGTGATTATTAATGATATGTTACTTATGTTTGTGATTACCTCTTTTGGTATTATGTTTACAAATTCCTTGACGATCCACATTTGGTTGCTGCTCATTCATTTTCTGTATCTTGTCCATACAACTGAAATGAGCTTCCCCTGTTTCTCTGACAGTCCTACTTGGGTCTTCCTTCAACTCTAACGTGAAGACACAGTCCTACTCGGGTCTTCCTTCAACTCTAACGTGAAGACTTATCTTTTTGTCCAGCAGTGATACCCCCTCTTCGTGCCCACCATTTCATCCTACTCCCCTACTGTTATCCCCCTCTGAGTATAAAAGTGCTTTGTTTCCTTAAGTTTTTGTCATCATAAATGAGTCTTTTAGGGAATGATGAGACTGTGCATTTTGATTTTATATGAGGATGTGGCACATGAAAATGATAACTATAAAAATGATGTTATTATCATCATCAGCATTATTATTGTCATTCTCCTTCTTTTCCTTCTTCTTCTACATCTAATGATATCAGTTGGTTATGCTAACTGACATTTTTCAGGTTTTCAATCAGTTGGTTATGCTAACGCTAACAACTGACTTTTTTTCCCCCAGGTTTTCACAGTGGAGCAAGCACTTCCTCACATCTCACGGATGGGTGGAATCTTTGCCAAGAACCTCTTTTTGAATGACAAGAAGAAAAATCTGTGGCTCTACTGTGCACCCCACTATGTAGAAACCAAGCTTAATGACTTGGCCAAGCAAGTGGGTGCTCCTGGTGGGTTTCGCTTTGCTTCTGAAGAAAATCTTAACAAAACTTTAGGCGTAAAGCAAGGTAGTGTGTCTGTCTTTGGCCTTATCAATGATTCTGATCATAAAGTGAAGCTGATCCTAGATCGAAAGTTCTGGGAGGAAGATTCTAAGGAAGATGGTGGTGGAGAGGCAAAAGGGGCGAGTGCTTCAGATAAGCCAGAAGGAGATGGAGATGCTAAGGTTGAAGGGGAAAAATGTTTGCTCTTTCATCCTTTGGTGAATACTGCAACCACTGGGATTTCTGTAAAAGGGTTGAAAGCCTTCCTTGCCTTTACAGGGCACAAGCCTGTCATTTTGTAAAGTCTTCAGTCCATTTTGAGAGTTCAGCTTCTTGAAGAAGTTTAAAATCTTTTGCATGCAGTGAAAGACATATCTCTTTCTTTGTGATTGTAAACTGTCTTCATGTTCAGTATTTTTCTGCCTCAGCTGCCACCTTGAAAAAAAAAACCTTTGAGTTTTTCCTAGTCTGTATGAGCAAAAACTTGTCATATGTGTGACTCAAAATACTTTGATGGGGTTCCAATAATGTGTATTATTATTTTTCACATTTAAAAACTTATGTATGCATGTCTTTCAGTTTATGAAAATTTATGTGAAATGGAAACTTTAATGATCTGTTCAATGAAAACGAAGCACAGAACAGAATCAAGTCTCCGCCAAGGAATTTCTTCATTTTTTGACATCGCTGACTTTTGAACAACTGAAATTCACAGGGTTTAACTTTCTGAATGTCGAGTCAAAAGTTAACTAAATGTGCTGATGTTGTATCAGGTGAAAGTTGGTTACATTATGGAACTTTTGTTTTACATTAAATGATTAATTGAAGTAAAATTTAACAGATTTACTATTCTTTTGTTGTTTTCTTTGTTTTTTCAATTTTTGTTGTCATTTCATATTATATAGTTCATTTATCTATTTAGTTAGTAAGTTATTCTTTATTTTCTTTTTACATTGATTTAATTAAAAGTTCCAAGATTTCTTTTCTTTTGTTGTTTTCTTTTCTTTTCTTTGTTTTATTTTTATTGTTTTGTTATTTTATGGTATTTATTTGTTTATTCATTTAGTCATTCAGTCAGTCATTTATATATTTATTTATTCATTCTTTCATGCATTTATTTTTTTTATTGATCTGTTTATGTGTTGTTACATTTATGGCCCACGTGAGTTGCTTGAAAGTTGATGACCTTTACTACTTTTCCTTTGCTCTTTGAAGGTTGGTAAAATGAGGAAGTGTATAGAAATTTTGTTTCTTCGTTCAACTTTTGAGTGTTTTGTCACAGTTTTAATTTGATTTGTTAAGCCTATCAGTGACATACTCTAGTACTTAATGAAAGCTGACAGTAATTACCCAATTAACCATTGTTTCCCTTCACACTCAAAATCATGCTTTGTGAAATGATTGTAATGACAGCCACTAGCAATGAATTGGATGAGTAAAGTTGGTGAAACTTGAATTTTAGGAAAATATACAAATACCAACTATTGCCAAGGTGAAATTGTGTCACTTTATGAGTTGTGTGAGCAGTTAAGTCAGAATGTGTGCTAGATTTAGGTGACAACTATTGTTTACTTGTAAACAGTTCATTTAAGTTTTGTGTGTGATGTTTATTATTTAAAAAAAAAAATCATAACCGCTTTTAAATCAGTTTTAATCACTGCTGTATATACACACACACACACGTGTGTGTGTGTGTGTGTGTGTGTGTGTGTTTCATGGACCAAATTTGAAATATGATCAAAATTTCCTGGATGTTTATGGATGGATTTTCACGGTTGGGTCATGACATCAGACCAAGTGATGATATGACCAAAAATGGAAAAATTAGTTGAATAGACTTTGATTTTGTGTTTAGTTTAATAAGGACTTGAAACACAAATAAGATTAATTACAAGGTTACAGTTATCAATAATAATTAATATGATTAAAAAATATTGGGGGTGGGGTGGGGAGTGATTATGAATTATTTTGACATTCTTGTCTGTGTTCTTTTGGAGTTTTGTTGTTTTCATTCTTTGTTGTTGTTATTGTAAGCCTTTTAAATATTAATATTGATGAATGATAAAAAGAAATTATTATTATCATTATTTATTTTCAGTTTTTATGTCCAGACATGATGTTTTTGTCAGTCACTTTTAGTGTGAGATGGTTTTGCTATCTCTGTCAGAATGAAATCAGCATTACAATTTGTATAGTAAGATAAGCAAGAATATAAATCAGTATTCATGGTTTCCTAGGTAAGCTTTCTGGTTCTCCTCTCCCCTCTCCTCCCCCAAAGTCGTCCTCAAATGAAAAATTTTTAGTACTTCAGAATGTTACAATGATGTAGAAATCAACTGGTCTTACACTGTTTACAAGTGATAGTGTCCAGTATTACATTTGTTGTCTTCGTCTCAGGGTATAATATCTTTTTTTTCTGTCTTTTTGTGTTGTGTTTTTGGACCAAACCCAGCATATTATCTGCATGAAAGTTTTGTGCATTTCATTTATTGGATCTCCATCATAACTAACATCAATGAATCTCAGGTGTGAGGATCTGCATATCCTCTTTAAATGTCAAAGATGCAATTGTTTCTGTGGAATAAAAAAAAAGGGTTTTCACAAAAACCATGTGTGTGTGTGTTTATTAATAGGCTACTTGCTTGTGCTTGAAATAATCTATCAGCATGAATGAGAGAGAGTGAGAGAGAGAGAGAGAGAGAGAAGAGAGAGAGAGAGAGAGAGAGAGAGAGAGAGAGAGAGAGAGAGAGAGAGAGAGAGAGAGAGGGGAGAGGAGAGACGAGAGAGAGAGAGAGAGAGAGAGGAGAGAGTGCGAATAAATACAGACACCAGTTTTTACCTTTGAATGCATTTTCAGATTTGTAGAAATATACTTTAAAGGAGTAAAAAGATACTTTAAAGGAGGAAACCATTTTATATCTATCTATTAGGCTACTTTGTAGTCTTGATCAAAAAGGGACAGTCCAACCATGCTGTTAGATAGTTAAAACATTTTATGCAGTGGTTATATTAAAATAACATTTTGACCCAGGGTTATGTTGAAATGGATCATGACCATTTGTATTTGTGGATACATTGCCTGCATTTGGTAAAATATCTCATTATGAGTGTACATTGTTCATAACTTACATTCGCTTATCTAATTATTGTGGCCTCAACATTGGATCACGTGCTAAACAATAATTTTTCTTGCCTCCAGTGGCTACGCTAACTTAAGAACAAAATTCATACTTACGAATACCTGGCTGGGAGCAGAGGTCCCAGCCTGATGAGGCAATTCCAAGAGCTTTCACTCAGATTCTCTTCTACTATGCACTGTGCTCGATTACGCAGTGACTGAATGATTCTTGATTATATACTTTTTTGAACAAAGAGCTTTGAAACTTACAATTTTCTAGATGTGTTTCTATCGGATTAAGTGTGTATATAGAAAGACAACATTTTGAACTAAACGGCTAATCAGAGAAATACGCATAAATTTTCAGATGCATTATTATGTGCCTAGGCCTAAGCAGTGAAGAGGGTTGGAGTTGGGTACAAACTAAGTACTGGTCTTCCTATGTACACAAAATGTTATTATATGGCATGTTTATCCGTCTACTGGAGGGGTAAGGGGGAGGGGGGCATATGTGGACAGCAATCCTTGACTGATATGAGATAAGAGTGTGAGAGAGAGGGGAAAGGACGCTATGAATCGACAGTATTTAACCCTTTGACTCCCACACCCTATCCACTAACTGCAAAAACTTAACCCTTTGACTTCCTCACCCTATCCACCAGCTTCCTGCAGGAAGCTGGTGAATAGGGTGAGGGAGTCAAAGGGTTAAGTGTTTGCTTTGCAAACATGGTTGACAATGCAGGATGCTGGTGAACTGGGTGCGGGAGTCAAAGGATTAAATTTTGGTCCATGTAGGCCTACGTAAACAGCTGGCATGATGTGTTTGACTTAGCCATGTGTGCCGAGTGTATCTTGGCTCCCGGTCGATGTATCACGTAGTGGCCCATTAGCTCAACTGGTTAGAGCGCTGTGCTGATAACGTGTAGGTCGAGGGTTGGACCATGGCCATCGCGAAATACACTTCGCGAAAGCCACGGTTGGACCCCCATGTGGACCATGCAGTTTTTAGAAAAATGAATGTGCCAACACACTTGCAGGCAATGCCATTACAACAAAAAACTCCATCTTGGAAAGACCGAAGTCCTTAGATGCTTAAAATCGTACCGTCACGAACAAACTTGTGAGTCATCATACCATTGAACACCATATCCAAAAACGAATAAATAGAGGGAGTAGCCGAAAATCCACTATGAAAGAAAAGGAAAAAAAAAAAAAAGCTGTAATTAATCAGATTAACCATCTCTGCTAATACAACACGTATTCGCTCAATGGTTTGCTGCTAGTACAATTTTTGCGGAACTAGGGAACTAGCATAGTATTGAAATTGTCTAATGGTTCAAATCACTGCTGCTTTTTTGTGATAGATCCATGGATTCAAGATCTGATGTCTCAAGTTCAGTCCTAGCTTGCAATATCAAAGGCCGTTCCTGTTAGCTGCCCATTCATTTTCATGCTTTGATCTTTCTGGTGGTGTCAGAGGTTCAAGGTCCTTCCGTCTGGGGAAGTCTACCCTCGTACCCTTCCTACTTCAAAACCTTGCCTGTGCATAGGGTTTTGCACAGGCTCAAGGAGTCTGCTAGATATTTTCAGGCAGATTTGGGCTGAAGGCATGTGGAAATGCCTGAGTGCAACAAATCCCTCGTGAACAAGAGAAGAACAAACAAATATACAAACAAACAAGTAAACAAGCAAACAAACAAACAAACAAACAAGCAAGACAACAGGCAAACAAGCAAAGAAACAAACAAGCAAGGAAACAAATAAACAGGCTAACAAATAAGCAAACAGGTGAACAAACAAACAGGCAAACAAGCAAATAAACAGGCAAACAAGCAAACAAACAAGCAAGCAAGCAAACAAACAAACAAAACAGTCAAACAACAAAACAAACCGAGAGATAGAGAGTGCTATTATCAGTCCATCGTTTCATTGATGTCGATCAGTCCTACAGCTGTGTCTCGTGCGGTAGAATGAACTGATGGATTGCTGTTGTCAATGATGCTTTCCTTCCATAAAACAACGGCAGTGGATGCTTCTCACTATTGTGGTCCATGTTGACTAAATATTTTGGATAATCTTATCAAATTCATTTTATGTCAACTAGTAGATGTTTTTTTGATGGGGATGGGGGTACAATTCCATTCAAAAATTCAGGTGTTTTGCGGTTCAAGAGGGTTATACTGTACAACTTTCTCATGTGTTGAACGTAATGGCTAGATAGGATGTAATCTACCAGCTTTAAAAAAGAAACATAGAAAGGAAAATCCATCATTAATTCCGTGTTAGTAGGCTATGATGTCTATTTATTTTTCAGGCTATCCAAAGATTAATCATTGCACATGTTTGGTTCATCTATTCATCAAAGCTGCTATGGTGAACAGATGCTGGTACATTTTGATTCTAATTTTGCCTGGCTGGTTTCATGGCCTCAGCAGATGTTGCTAATACATCAGACTGTACAGTACACATAAAAACTCTGTTTGTGTATTAGATCAGACAGTTGTCTATGTGGCCCTCATATTTGCTTGTGTTCATTATGTTACCACTCACTGGCAACCTACATTTACACACATACACAAGACAGAAATGGAGAAAGAGAGAGAGAGAGACAGAGAGATCAGACCAGAATACATGTAGGCCTACTTTATTTCTCAAGTATAATAGCAATCAAGTCCCACTGGACCTCTCGCACAGCTAGTCCTTGCTACACACAAAATATGAGCATGAAAACGTAAATCATAACATACGAAATATGAAACAGGTTAAACAAAGTGAGTTGCGATAACATATTCTTTTACACATATGCCAATGGTTCACAAGGTTTACAAAAGCATAAGACAACGGCAGACATAAATATCAAAGACATGCCAACTTTTAACAATAACAACAAGAAGAATATAACAATATACTTAGTAGTTGTACCAATATTACATTAGAAAAAGTGAATTACAGACAAACTTTACCGAGAATTAAAGGAAAAGACGGAAGTGGAGGACACATGGCGGGGAAAGAATTGGCGGGGGGAGGGGGAGACGTAAACTAACGTAATGATTAAAACATGCCTCGTCATAAAAGTTGTGAAAAAGATTTGTCATAAACAGATCAATTTCTATATAAATCTATATATTAATCTATCAAATGCATTACAAAAGCACGAGATAAAGGCAGATACACGCAAAACAGATACACGTCAAACCCTAACGACAACAATGTATATTATAAATCACTAACATCTAGAAGTATACGAGAAGAAGAAAGTAAACGGAGTAATGAAGAATAAACAAGGCAGATGACATGTCAACTCAATGATGAAAATGGTGAGCTGTAACACATATCATAATCAAACAAATCAGAAATGAAGGGGGGGGGGGGGGGACCCTATCAAATTGAATCAAAAGGTTGTAAAGAGAAGAGATATTTCATTATTTTAGGTACTCATAGCATAAAAGTGGGGCGAAATTGCTGACTAAAGTTTTATTAGCACAATGTACGTAAATTTAGAAAAGAGGTTTCTATTGCAATATTTTTTTTCGATATTTAAGCAGACATTTGTGAAACTTTCGTTTAAAGTTGTCTAGTGATGTGCAGGACTTGATGTTGGTGGGCAATATTCTCCAGAGATACAACCAGAAAAGGTGGTGCTTGGTTTCAATATGTCTAATCTTGGTCTTGGAAGATATAGGTTGCACCTTGAATTTGTGTTGGGTTTTGGTTTGAGATAACTAATCCTATGAAATATTTTGGGGCGGATTTGTGTACAATTTTGTTTTTGTTGCACTTAAATTGTTTTTTGAATGACAATATTTCCGTTCTGTTTAATTTTTGGTATGTGGTCCTGCTCTTTGTGCAAGGAATTAAGAGAGAGAGAGAGAGAGAGAGAGAGAGAGAGAGAGAGAGCTTCAATATTTCCGGCATGCCTGTTTGCATCAAATCGGAAGAACTCAAGATTGGGAACCGGAACATTATCTCCCTTCACTCATTCATCTGCGGCTTCGTCTGCCACTGCACTCTATCCTGTTGACAACGAATAAACTGTGATCATGCCGAAAGCAAGTCCCATAAAAGATTTCCTGGCAGGGGGATTTGGAGGTGTCTGTTGTGTGGTTGCAGGGCACCCACTTGATACGATCAAGGTTTGTTTTTGGTCAATACTTGATATTATACGTAGATTTATTCAGCGCATTGTTGTTTATCGGTATCCTTTGCAGTTTGCTTACTTTGGCCTTACCTGATCAGGCTGTGCACAGAGCGGACTTTGACCCAAATGATGTGACAGCTGAACCGAGTCTTTTACCTGACACAGACCTAGTGCTTGTTTCAGTTCAAGATTCCAGTTCAAGATTTCAGTGTCCTAATTCACTTGTAAATTGTTTTCCCCCATTTGAACTGCAAACCCAAGGCCGCGAAGGCGCTAATTTATCTTGTGTGCTTTTTACAAAATATTTTTGTATAGACAATAGTATAATATAATAGTAGATCTATAACTTAGTATAAACCTGTAGTGTTACTGAGTGTGTAGTGTGCGTGATATATGAGTATGTAGGAGACTATGTCACTGTGTGTGTGTGTGTGTGTCACTGTGTGTGTGTGTGTGTGTGTGTGTGTGAATGAGGTAGTGTGATGCCTTCCCATGCCTGCAGCATTGGAGTCAAAGGATATTAAATGTGAATGCATGGAATAATGGATGTGTGTGATTGTGTAAAAATGTATGTTGTTCTAATTACATATAATGTAGCATTGAAGTATGAAGATGAGAAAATTATATAAAATAAATGATTATGTTATTAGTGTATAATAATTAATATTCATTAATTAACTTAAAGAAAAAAAAAATCAGACTAAACCATTAGGCCTACAGATTTTTTTTACCAGAATACAAGCCAGGTTGATAGATGTTTTTGATGAATTTGTATGATTAAAGAAGAATTAGCGTTTGTTTCTGCATTAACCATGATGTGAATAAATTTTTTTAAAAATTTGGTTAGAACAGGAAAGATTGATGAATTAGTAATGTAGTACTCATACGTGTATGATCATGTTTTATTCTTACGATCATATACTAATCTAAATTCTTCTGTAGTTCATGTTAAAGTGAAAGTATACTTGTATATTTTATATAGACTATAGTATAGTAGATCTAAATATATAAAAAACCTAATTCTTTATAAAATATAAAAATATATAATATATGTATAGATATGTAGATGTACTGATTCTGAACTGTACTGGGAGAAGGAGGTGGTGTTGGTAACCAGCAGTTGTATTTATGTACAAAAAAAATATGCTTAATTGCAATTTTTGCAGTCTGCCTTTCTTTTTAGAGTTTATATCTTGAACTGGAACAAGCACTAGGTCTGTGTAAGGTAAAAGACTCGGTTCAGCTATCACATCATCTGGGTCAAAGTCCGCTCTGTGCACAGCTTGATCAGGTAAGGCCAAAGTAAGCAAACGATACATGTATATATATATTTATGTACCAAAATAAAAAGAATGCTTAATTGCAATTTTTGCTGTCTGCCTTTTCTTTAAGAGTTTACAGTGTAGTCTTTGAACAATAAGTGGGTATTGAAAAAAACTCAGTTTATATGGAGCTTCAGGCCCTATATTTTAATTGCATTGCAAGAAAAATGGCAGCTAGTAAGCATCTTGCTTTCTGATTTTTGCTTGCAGCTGTTGACACAAAGTTTGCCTCATTGTGACAGGAAAGAATTAGAAGGGAAAGTCTTAATCTTTTGTAACAAGTATGATTATCTAGTTATCTTGGGCGGGAATTCACCTCACATCCACGGATTTCCACCACAGAATCAATTTCCTTGGCTTGGATGGTCCCATATCCCACAAAAATCCATATCCAGCTTTGTTTTTTCAAAGTAAATTTAATGATTATAATTTATGACTTCTTATGCATTTATTATTTATATATATATATATAGAAATTAAACAGTGCAAAAAAAAACACAAACAAAAACAGACAAAAACAAAAACAAAAAACAAAAAACAAAACAAAAAAACCAAAAAAACAACTTTTTAAAGTACTGTGAATGTCTGTTTTGATGCCTGAAAATACACTAGATTGCACATGTTTTAATCCCATAAGAATTTTCTGGGGAGCTTTTCCATAGACTACCTTTGACTTCCTTTTTTTTTTAAGTGGTAGAAGTAACTCATTATGTACAACAACAACAACAAAAACAAAAAAACCCAACACCAACAAAAGAACAAAAAATAAACAAACAAACAAACAAAAACCAGAAAACAAAAAACAAAAAACAACAAAAAACAAAAAACAGACAAAAAACCAACAACAACAACAACAACAACAACAACAACAACAACAACAACAAAAACCCAACAGATTTCAGTGAGTCAGTTAAAGTACTTAAACATGTTGAATTTAAGTTCAGACGAATGGTTTTGAGGAGTTACTGTATTATACTGTTATGATCATGTATTCTTTCTGTATACTACAGAAACTGTCATCTAACTTTGTTTCTCAAGTATACTGAATAGTGACATGGGCCAATTTTTGTTTCTTTGCTTTCCCTTCTCCCTTTCTGTGTCCCTTCTTTACCCCTCACAAATACTGGTTATCCAACACCCCCTCCTTCTCCCAGTGTACTTCAAAATCAGTACGTCTTCCTTCCTCACCCTGCACATCCTCAGTGTCTCTTTTGCTCTGACCTAATTTGCAAGGCTTTTTGACTTGTCAACCATCAAAAGCTGTTTGACAGAGCCTCTTCTCTCAGTATCCAATGGAAAAGTAGCTGAAACAGTTACATTTACTACACCAAACCAAATCATTCCAACAGTGACAGAGTACACGGTCAAGAGCTTTGGAATGTGTTGTGATGACACCCCTGAAAGAAACAATATGTGATGACACCCCTGAAAGAAACAATCAAGGATAAGGAAACCAAGCAAATGGAAGAGGAAAGTAATGGACCAGTTTAGCCTTCTTGGCAAAAACAAAATATACCAGTGTGGTCTCTTTGACGAAAACCCCCTCTGGCCTCTACTGATACATGACATCAGCATCAGTACAGCAGAAGTGATTGAGGCTGAAATCAACAAATAGCTTGGTGCCCCACCTAGTCTTACTGTATACTGATGTTGCGCTCTATTGTTGTCAGGAAAGTTGAAGCTACTCCTAAATTCATCATCGAGGAATACAAGATTGTAAAGGTGAGTCTTCAAAGCATGCTTGAGGACTTAAGAGATAAAGTTGTGAGATCAGTTGAGCCCAAGCTGAAGAGTGATAGACCCTCAAGCTCAGAGAAATAACAGGACACATGCAAACCAGGGACAGGGATTTGGATCAACAGAAGAAGAATGGGGTCAAAGGCCAAGGGGAAAACAAAGAGAGGCATGGTAATGTAAGAGATTAGAAGGAAGAGGATGCCAAAACAAAACGGAGGCAATCCAGTAAAGCCAACAAGGGCAATGGACAACGTGGCAAAGTACATTCCAGAGAGGTTTCAGCTGGGATGCTGTGGGGTGTATGGCTTTCTCAGAATCGATCACATGGTGACTTGAGGTGCATGTCCACCTTGGAGGGACAAGTTTGAACCTACGTGGAGGGAAAAACAATGGTGACAACAGAAGGCATCCAGGAATCATGACCTGGCTGCGGCCTGGCTCCTTTACAGCATAAAGAGTTATGGACCGGAACACTTGCTTGAAGGGGCTTCTCCCACAGACGAAAAAAGATACAGACTGCTGAAGGCAGTAGAACCTGAAGTTGCTTGAGTAGAGTTACTTCCGTGAGCATACTCCCCCCTCTGGCTGTCTTTTACAATAAGTGCATAATGATTGTGTCTGCATCCAAATGCAGCAGAACATTGATACCTGGCGGGTTCAGTCTGTTTACTGTTGAATTCCTTCCTTAGTGAGTGTGTGTGGTCGTTTATTAAAATGTCAGTCTTTTTTGTTGTTGTTGTACATCTGTTGTATAATACCTCGAAACTGTCCTGTTTCCTACCCACCGCTCGTCCAGCCTTTTTGATAATTGAATAATTTTATGTATGCTACCACTGTTATTACTATTTTCATGCAATAATATTTGGGAAAAAATAAAGACAGTATCAACCATCATACACTCACACAAACATACGCACGCACACATACACGCAGACAGACAGACAGACACACACGCACGCATGCACGCATGCACGCACGCACGCACGCATGCACGCACGCACGCACACGCACACACACACACACACACACACACACACACACAACACACACACACACACACACACACACACACACACATATATTTAGAGCACACAGAAAAATAAACATAAAATCTTAGTATTTTCTTTTAGGATTGATATTTGGGTACATGTATGAAGTGCATTTTTCGTTCTAGGGAAGTGAAATATGCTGAGGCAATTTTAGGTAATTT
The DNA here is from genome assembly GCA_030674185.1 of Monoplex corrugatus. Lineage (NCBI taxonomy): Eukaryota > Metazoa > Mollusca > Gastropoda > Littorinimorpha > Ranellidae > Monoplex > Monoplex corrugatus. The sequence goes on along the minus strand of CM060312.1, from coordinate 61,865,109 downwards.
AGGCCTGTTTTTATGTTTTAGTGTCTTTAGTTGTGTTTAAATTTGTATTCATGTTTTTTTTAAATCCCTGTGTGATAAATTGGATGGTGTGGTCAACGCGAGGGGCATTTCTTCAGATTATGTGCATGAATGCATGACGTGTGCTTAATTTTCTATTTTTGTCATTATTAAAGTAATATGCTAAAAAATGGATTACAGCCCTGATAGGGTTCTACACAGTTGGCTGGGCTTTAAACAAACATAACAGTAACAGTAACTGCTTGATAGTTCAGCTGTTTGAAACATATTTGAAGTTTATTTGTTTAGCATAATAATTAATACCTTCTGATTTGCCGACAAATTTCAGAACAGCAAATTTAAACTATTGGCATCACTCATAAGTGTGTTTTTGGTTATTTGCTTTCAGTCATCTGTTGACAATCATTTGGCTGATTTTTTTATTTTTGTTTTTTGTTTGTTTGTTTGATTTTTTTAGTAAGTTTTTTGTTTGTTTGTTTGTGTTGTTGATTGATGGTTTAAAAAAGTTTCTGAAGTGTGTTGTGATTACAGGTGCGGCTTCAGACGATGCCAAAACCATTGCCAGGTCAGACTCCTATGTACTCAGGGACGTTTGATTGTGCTCGTCAAACTGTGGTGAAAGAGGTAAAGTCTCTGAATCAACATTTTTCTTTTTCACTTTTATGGCCCAGTGGTAAAGATGATGATGAAGAAAGTTGTCGTTTCATGATCTTCCTCTCCCAGCCCAGGTTTATTCTATGGAGATGATCAGAACAGTAGAAGAGTTGAAAAACAGTTTTTGTGTGATCAGCGACACAGTTTGCTGGCCAGTTGAAGTTTCATTGATTTTTCTTTGTATATTGTCTTAGATATCTTTTGTTGTGATGTTACACTGGTATAATTACAGTCTTAGATATCTTTGTTGTGATGTTACACTGGTATTATTACAGTGCCTTGAACATAATTACCATAGCTTAAGGACGCATAATTACCATACATTAAGGATGAAAAGACCTTTTTCTGTAATCATTGAGAGATATCCTCCTTGTGTATTGTGGGAATGGTCTTTAACAGAGTCATCTCCCATGTAGTTGAGCCCATAATTTCTGAATCTTAGCGTAGTTTTCATAGTGGAAGAAGGACGAACAACAGTGTGTTAGCTCTATGCAAGTTGCAAGAAAAATGTCATGAACAAAACCAAGAGCTGGTGTTTGTAGATCTGACCAGAACATTTGACAAGAAGGATCTGTGGAAGATACTGAGTGCCCTACTGTTTTGCTGTAAGATGTGGACTGTCAACCAACAAGGCATGAAACAGCTGGAATGGTTCCACCAAAGGTGTCTGCAAGATCTACATCATCTTGTCAATATTGAGTGTCCATCCTTCATGCTCTGAAGACGCATGGCTTGCCAAATACAGAGATCCTACTCATTGAATGCCAGCTGCTTTGGATAGGACACATTGTATGGAAGACCTTCACATCACAAAGATACTTCTGTATGGAGAGCTGAAACAGTATAGAGTTCCTACTCATTGAATGCCAGCTGCTGTGGACATATCGTCTGTATGGAAGACCTCCGCATCCCAAAGATGTTTATGTATGGAGAGCTGAAACAGTAATATGGTGACTACGGATGTTACTTGAGCATTCCAAGAAAATTGATTCTGAAGTCCAGCCTCTTTAGCTGTGGCATTAACACCAACAACAGGAAAAACTTTCCCACAATGGAGTAAGCTGGCGACACCAATGTGCACAGAGCACAGTCACATTTGAACAATGCAGAATAGTTGCTGCTGTTCAGTAAAAGGGGAACAGCAGAAGCAGAACCCAGGTCTCCTTCCCATGCTGCATTGATGGAAGAACACGTGGCCCCAGGATCAAGTCTTGTATCCAACATGAAGACCCATAACTGACCGTTATGCATAGTCATCCTTTGGATCATACAAGACATTCCTGCTTCAAGTTCAGTGCATGTATACCTGTACATTGGTTTACTCTGGCTGTCTAACAAGAAAACGGGAGTGAAATTTTGCAGTTTAAACGGAAATCATGAATGAAAAATTTTCATCCTCTCACACTTGTATTTTTACTTAACTGTTGCATTTTCTGCTCATTGTTTTGACTTGCATTATCACATGCAGGTTATGCAGTTGAGCGGAACTTGATTTTTTTTTAGTTTGTCATTTTGTCTCATGTCTCTTCTTGGTTGCTCTCATTCCTCTCTTTTCATTCCTTTCTGAGTCATTATCTCATATTCTGTAAATGTTCGAAACAGTCTGTAAGAAATGAAATTGGATAATTTCTGTTCAATTCCCCCATGGGGATGCCGGGGGCTCTTTCAGTATAAATAGTACCCCCACTTTCTGGAAATTCTGTGCTAGAAATTTCCTCTTTTCTGTCACTGTCTTTGTTTCTGCCTTGTTCCTTTGCTTTCTGTCATTTCTACCAATCATTTTCTGCCTTTTCGCCAGTATGTGTTTGATAAAGTCTTATGTACTTTTTCTTAGGATTGATAATTGGGTACATGTATTAAGTGCATTTTTGACTCTAGGGAGGTGAGATATGTGGAAGCAATTTTAGGTGATTTATGCCTGTTTTTGTATGTTTTGGTGTCCTTAGGTATGCTTATATTTGTACTCAGGTATGTTTTTTAAATCCACTGTATGATAAATTGGACGGAGTGGTCATTGCCAGGGGCATGTCCTTAGATTATGTGCATGAATGCATTGATGTGTGTACTTAATTTTCTTCTTTTTTTTTTTTTTTTTGCCTGTTGGAAGTTTTGTATGTTTTGAAACCCTGATATGGCTCTATGCAATCGGCTGGGCTTTAAACAACAATAACAATAACAATTTCTGTTCAAGTGACACTTTGTTTTGTGTTCCTGCAGGGTGTGAGAGGCTTGTATAAAGGAATGGGAGCACCCGTAACAGGTGTAGCTCCCATCTTTGCCATTTGTTTCTTTGGTTATGGCGTGGGGCGCCGTCTTCAACAGAAGCATCCAGACCAGGAACTGACGTAAGTTTGCTGCCACAAATGCGACATAGCTAGTTGGCTACCATAACCAGCTACAGACCTGCCAACCCATACGATTTTGGCGCATTTAGTACGCCAGTTTACTCAAAATACGACCAATACGCCAACTTAATAAAAAATACGACGAAAAAAAAATTAAAGATAAAAAAATCAAGTACCATTAGAAAGTGAATTTTTGGGCTCAGAATGCTCTAGATTGCACAGATTTGCACCAATTCTTTAAAAATTTTCCGGGGGGGCATGCCCCCGGACCCCCCTAGTTAGCTTGCGCCTTCGGCGCTGCGCACTCAGAATACACCAATATTTTCAAAAATACTCCATTTTTCCTGGACAAATACTCCAACTTAAAAGTCAGGGTTGGCAGGTCTGCAGCTACATTTTAGGGCTTGGGTAGGACTTCTTGTGTTTTTAAATTTTTTTTTCCATTTTGGTTTTGTTTTGTTTGGGTTTGGTTAAAATTTAAGATCTTTACAAGTAATATGCAGATAGGTAATGAGGCGCACATAGTATTCTGCTTGTATAACCCAGAAGCTTTGCTAGGCTGTTGAAAGTATTGCTATGCGTGTGGTACTGGCAGCACAAAAACACCAACATTTTGGGGGTAATTAGTGCATTTGTTAAAAAAAGTGTATGATTTCTCCTTCCCTCCACCCCCACTCTGTCTGTCTGTCTGTCTCTCTCAGTCTGTCACACACACACACACACACACACACACACACACACACACACACACACACACACACACACACACACACACACACACACACACACACACACACACACACACACACACACACACACACACACACACACACACACACACACACACACACACACCACCACACACACACACACACCACCACACCACCACCACCTGATCTGACCTGACCTGACCTGACCTGACCTGACCTGACCTGGTGGTGGTCTGTCACTATTTAAAGGTCAGGTTAATCAACCAGCTTTGGTCATAGTGAGCGGCAAAGTTAAGACCTGTTTGTGTCTCTAAGTCACAGTGAATCTATGTATGTTTCCCCAAGGCAGACTGGAAAGGGGAATAACAACAAAAATTTTTAATATTTTCCAGGTATTTCCAGCTGTTCAAGGCAGGTATGCTGGCAGGTGTCTTCACGACAGTCATCATGGCGCCTGGTGAACGTATCAAGTGTCTTTTACAAGTAGGTGCCTGTTTCACATGGGAATCGTCTGTATTCTTAGATTGTTTAAATAGAGTGGTTCACCATGATATGTTAAATGCTTCCAAAGGCTACTTATGGACCACAGTGGTGAGAGAAAGAGAGTGTGTGTGTATGTGTGTTGTGTGTGTGTGTGTGTGTGTGTGTATGCGTGTATGTGTGGTGTGTGTTGTCGTGTGTGTGTGTGTGTGTGTGTGTGTGTGTGTGTGTGTGTGTGTGTGTGTGTGTGTGTGTGTGTGTGTGTGTGTGTGTGTGTGTGTGTGTGTGTGTGTGTGTGCATGCATGTGTGTGCATCTGTGGTGTGGGAAGTGTGTGTGTGTGTTGTATGTGTATGTGTATATGTGTGTGTGTGCTCACGCAGTGAACCACCAGCCTTTGCATCACTGCTGTATATCTTGTGTAAAAGTATAACACCTTTGTTTGTTTTCAGCTTTATCAAAAAGCCTTTGTTAACATATTCCTTTACTGCAGTTTTAGTATAGAATGTTTAACTTGATCAAAGGGTACTCCTATCATGAAAACAGAACAACCAACACTGGCTCATTTCGACCTTTGTTTATTTGTATTAAAACACAAAAAATGTCTGTGGTTTGTACAGTTCTCTCTACAGAAGTGTGTATGTATTGTATTCAATTATGTAATTCTGTGTGCATTCGTATATAAATGCAGAATTAACCAAATCAAACCAAATGTACAAGTAGTCTTAAAAGATTCACAGTATGCGTACAAAATATAGAAACATGCTTCTTGTCTGAAAATGAAATATGAGTTTGAGGAAAAATGGTTCCCATACTTAAGACTAATAAATAGTTAACAGATGTTACGTATAAAGCATGACCATATTTAACACTCATTTGAAGGGTAATGTGAGGAAATAGAATATGATGCTCTTTCTTATTCTGCTGCTGTAAAGTACAATATTTTAGTGTAAAAACAGTAGTACCTCCGCTGCTCCTGTGTGCTAAAAGCAAGACTTGGTAATATGTGAAGAATATTGTGTTTGTGCCATGACAAAAAAAAAAAAAAATCAATTTGTATCATTATATGTATATATCTGTATCATTATATGTATTGCAATGTTTTTAAAATTAACCCTTTGACTCTCACACCCTATCCACCAACTGCAAAAACTTAACCCTTTGACTCCCTCACCCTATCCACGAGCTTCCTGCAGGAAGTTGGTGGATAGGATGAGGGAGTCAGAGGGTTAAGTTTTTGCTTTGCCAGCGTGGTTGACAATGCAGATTGCTGGTAGACAGGGTGTGGGAGTCAAAAGGTTAAGACTACTCACTTATGATATATATTATTAACCCTTTGACTTCCACACCCTGGCCACCGGCATCTTGCATCGTCAACCACACTAGTGAAGCAAAAACTTAACCCTTAGACTCCCTCACCCTATCCACTAGCTTCCTGCAGGAAGCTGGTGGATAGGGTGAGGGAGTCAAAGGGTTAGGTTTTTGCAGTTGGTGGGTAGGGGGAAGGATTTAAAGGATTAATTCCATATATGTAATTGTACATTGAACATTGAATCATTGTTGCATGTTTTGATATTGTCATTTCTACATTTTAAGGAAAAGTTCCTGAGCAAGGGTGAAAAACCAAAAACAAAAAAAGATGTGTGTGTGTGTCTGTCAAACAGATCCAGCAGGCCTCTGCAGGCAAGGAGCGTAAATATGCAGGGCCAGTGGACTGTGCCAAGCAGCTATACAGGGAGGGGGGTATCCGTGGTGTGTATCGCGGCACTGCTGCCACCCTTTTACGAGATGTTCCAGCCTCTGGCATGTACTTCATGACCTATGAATGGCTGCAGCATCTACTTACTCCTTCTGGGCATGAGTGAGTAGCAGTAGAAAAAGTGGTGTTAAAGTGACGACATGGTGTTAAAATAATGACAGTGATCTTAATGGAAATGTGGCGTTTTCCTGTTGTGGAATGGAACATGTCTTAGTCGGCCTTGTAGAGGACTTTTAAGTCTTTCAGTATCATGGATGGTTTAACCCTTTGACTCCCGCACCATATCCACCACCTGCAGAAATTTAACTCTTTGACTCCCTCATCCTATCCACCAGCTTCCTGTAGAAGGCTGGTGGGTAGGGTGATGTAATCAAAGGGTTAGGTTTTTGCTTTGCTAGCATGGTGGACAATGCAGAATGCAGGTGGACAGTGTGCGGGAGTCAAAGAGTTAATTGAACATTGGCTTAGTAACTTTTCACATTGCAGTCAAAATTTTCAGTGTCGCCTTGTTCAGTTTCAAGTAGATAGACAAGCATAACAAGCGAAATTTTAAAGAAACAGGTTCCTGGAAAGCTCAGGACTTTTGAAGAAAGTGATCAGCTACAACTTTTACCAAACATAATCAGTCGCCGTGATGTAGTGGTTATCGCAATGGACTGCCGACTGGAAGGTTGTGGGTTCGAATCCCCATCAGTCCCTTCAAGAGTTGGGCGTCCTATGGACTTGTTGGGAAGACTGGGATCACACAGTCGAGTCTCATCCACTTCACAGATGGGTCATTGAGGGTGTTGCTCAGATCTTCTGACCAGCACCACAGGTGTCTGTCTCTCAGGCCTGGTTGATGCCAGGATATATTATGATTGTAAGCGTAGAGTACAGCCCTGTCATGCAATCTTAATTCTAGATGGAACTCCTTAGCATCTGAATATCATCCTCATCCACATCATTGCCATCGCTTTGATAAAACTGTTCCAGCTTCTGTGGCCATTAAGGTGGCGTAGAAAATGGAATGGAAAAAAACAAAACAAAAAACAAAACAAAACAAAAAAACATAAGTAAATGAAAATAAAAGATGAGCATAAAGGTAATCTCCCTGAGTGCAATGATCCTAAAAAATTAAAAAAACCCAAACTTTTACCAAATATTCATAGCCTGTGTATGCCAGATATTTCATTGTCTTACAGACGCATACATCCTTCAGGCTGGCCTGGTACTGCTGTATATCTGTAGTTTCTATGATTTAAGCCCCTAGATATTGGTACTATGGGCTTGTAAAAAAAAAACCCAAAAAATACAATCTTGCTGACAGCAGAACCAATGATTTCGTTTCATGCTGTTTCGTTTCTTTTGAGGCGTTTCTGACCACTTGCAGAACAGTTTCACTTGTGCAGAAAAATGGTGTCAGGGAGACAGCATGAAGCTTGATTCTGAACCAAAAGTGGACAAGAGAGAAACCAAACTGGAAAGCTCGCTGGAAGTGGCTGTGAAACCAAGAAAATGTAAATGTTGGTGGTTGTCAGTGAACAATCCCAAAGTACACAAAAAATATTATTTACACATTGTTTGTGTAGGTGTGGCCATATAAATACTACTGAAAACTCCCATTATTCTATGGAAAATCACGGTTCTACTTCTTGGGGCTATTTTGGGGGCCTAGACACATCTGGCCTATGTGTGCTAGACTTTTCATTGTCTGATACTTCTCTGTGTAAATCTTGGCTTATGCCTTGTCTTTCACTGACAGTAGTTTGAAATTTGATTAGAAAATAAATAAAATAAAAGAGCCTTGTGTCATTTATTTTATTACAAAACACTGAAGTGTTTGAATCATGCTCCAGTTTATTTGGTAATGTATCAAACAAGGACATGAAGTTATAGTAATATGTATGTTTTGATTAACCTTGGTATTTAGTCCTTTAATATTTGCTCATGTTGTAATATTGTCCCATCATCTTGTCTTCATTTTGATTCACTTTGATGTCTGCTCACATTGTAATTTTGTCTCCTATCTGCTGTTCTTTTCATTAACTTGATGATTACTCATGTTGTAATATCAGTTTATTATCTTTTGTTCATTTTGATTAAATGTATGTTTACTGATTTTGTAGTATTGTCTCATTTTCTTCTTTTTTGTTTTGTTTTGATGTTGATTAATTTTGCTGTGTACTCACATTGTAAGAATGCCTCATTATCTTCTGTTATCTTCTTCTTTTTGTTTTTCATTAACTTTATGTAATATTGTCTCATTATCTTTTGATCGCTTGAATTAACTTTGATGTTTGATGTTTACTCGTGATGTAATATTGTGATGTTCCAGTCGTGGAGAGCTGAGTATTTCACGAACCCTGTTTGCTGGGGGTATGGCTGGAATCTTTAACTGGACGGTAGCTATTCCTCCTGATGTGCTCAAGTCTCGCCTTCAGACAGGTTAGTAAGCTATAACAAATTTTGGTCCACAATTGCTGTGGACAACCTGGTTTTTCATTACAGAAATTGTGATAATTTATTAATGCACAATAATCTCCATGCTTATTATTGCCTTTGAACATAGCAGATCATCAGATTTTTATTCGAGTTACGTCAACAGTAACGACAAAATGAAACTAAACAACAAAACAACAAAATCAAGATATTCAAGCTGTGTAATTACGTATCTCTCTTTTTTGTGTCGTTTTATCAGTTTGTGGGATGATGACACTAAAAGCAGTTGATCTCAATGTCTTTTTGTCAGTGATTAGTTTGCCAGCTATATGAAATAAAGTAAATAAGATGTGACTCTTAAGTCAGTTCATAGGTAGCCAAGATATAAATTTCTGATTATTTATGTATTTCTAACTATATTAGATCAAGTATGGGACAATGTGTATTTTCACTACATGCATGTAATACTATGTACTAAACTGATATATAGTTCAAATGTAGGTGAAATGTGCCCCAAAACAAGTAAGAAATCCTTGCTGACATCTATAAACATATTTGGCGTAGTTATGATCTCGACTTTTGATTTGTCTGAATGAAACTTTCAAGAATATGTTTTCTTACCACTGCGTATGTTTGTTCAGATTTCGTTAAAAATCTATCCTGAAAACAGGAGACATATTTTTGGATAAATACGTTTACATTTTGGTCCAAATATTGGACTGTTTTGAACTGTATTTGTGTGTTTATAAATTTTCAATCATCAAAAAAAAGAAAAAAGAAAAAGATTCTTACAAATGTAATGAAAATCCATTCACAGAGAGCTGAGATATTGCTGCTGACATTTTCCTCGAAGATCAATATACACTTAGAAAGGACAGACAGTTGGATTTGAAAAATACAAGCAAAACAAAACAAAACAAAAACAAAAAAAGAAAAGCTTTTTGATTTTGGTGACAGTATTCTGAATGTTGTAAGTGTTTTATTACAACTCATCTAGTTTTGTACCAGTATGGTGTAATTTAATTTGTGGCTGCGAAGCCTGGACTCTGAGAAAAACCGATTGCAGAAGGATTGAGGCAGCAGAGATGTGGTTAGCCGGAGACTACTATGGAGGAACTTGATACAACCAGAAAACTACTAGCAGACATCAACAGGAGAAGACTAAACTACATTGGCCATGCGTCATACAGAAGAACTCAGACCTCATGGCGACTGTCATTCAAGGAAAAACAGTGGCAAAAATGAAGAAAGGCAGACGTCCAATCTCATACATTGACAACATAACTAACATCAGTGGCCTAAATATTCAAGAAATTGTCCACAAAAGTCAAGACAGATCAGCCTGGAGGGAGATGGTGGTGTCTAAGTGTGCAGTGGCCAACACCAAACCCGGTGGTGCCGACAGGTGAGACAGGTGAGAGATGGTGTAATCTAGTTTAGTACCAGTATGGTGTATTTCAGAGAGAATGATCATCTTTGTTTTGCCTCAGCTCCTCATGGAAAGTACCCGAATGGCATCCGTGATGTGGCCAGAGAACTTCTCCGGGAGGATGGGATCCTGGCCTTGTATCGTGGGGTGACGCCTGTCATGTTGAGAGCTTTCCCTGCTAATGCTGTGAGTTGATTTTGGAACGTTAGGATTATAAACCAGTCGCTGTGGTGTAGTGGTTAACGCATCAGACTACCAACTGGAAGGTTTTGGGTTCAAATCTCCCAACAGTCCCTTCAAAAAGATATCATTGTGGGATTTTTCAGCTCTAACCGGCTCCTACCCAGAGTTGGGCATGCTGTGGGCTCATTGGGAAGACTGGGACCACACAGTTGAGTCTCATCCACTTCACAGATGCGTCATTGAGGGTGTTGCTCAAATCTTCTGACGAAGACCGCAGATGTCTTTATCTCTCAAGCCTGGTTGATGCCAGGATATATTATGATAGTAAGTGTAGAGCGCAGCCCTGTCATGCAGTCTCAATCCTAGATGGAAATCCATAGCATCATGATTATCGACATCATCTCATTGCATTGGGGAAAAAAAACAACAAAAAAAACCCCACCTGTCAGTTTCTGTGGCCATTAAGGTGGCATAGAAAATGACACGGAAAAAAGAAAGAGGTGAGCACAAAGTAACCTCCCTTAGTGAGATGATCTCAAAAAAAAAAAAAAAAAATGTAGGATTATTGTTGGACCCATCTTTGATTCAACTAGATCAGTTGTCTCTCTTGGACTAGTAAATAGTTTTTTCGAAAGGATCTGCAGCTTTGAAATAAAGAATAATAAAATGACCTGATTATCTTCTTGAATTATTGTTTCAGTTACTTACAGCTGCTTGTTGTCAGATTTATATACACTGTAGGCACAAGGAATGAATTATAGAATTTCATGTAGTTTGATATCACTCTGCATAAAAGTGAGATACACTCTTTGATGTGAAAAAATTGGTGACAGATAGTAGTGGTTTCTCTCTTTCTGTCTCTGTCTGTCTGTCTGATTTTGTTTCCTTTTCTCTGTCTGTCTCTGTTTCTGTCTGTCTGTCTTTCAGGTTTTATTTAAGTAAATAGTAAAATCAGCGCTACCATGCTTGGTGAGAAAAAAGTACTTTTATGTGACAGATTCAAAGTCACAGGCTGGTTGGTCCTTTATCATGAATACAACTGCGGACTCAAGATCAGATGTCTCAAATTTAGTTTCAGCCAGTGACATTAGAAACTGGCCAGTTTGCTACTGTTTCCACCATTCTGGTGGTGTCAGCTTAGGTGTTTCATGGGGTCGTCTTCCTCCTTATAAGTCTGTCTCCCAGATGATTGCTGGCAGATTTGGGTGGAGCGCATATGGAATTGGAGGTGTGCGTTGAATCTCTTTCGAACAAACTCCAAACTGCAGACTCCAAAGAGTCTTGTTTTGTGGCCCCTCCTGATTTCCTGTAAGTGACATGTTCTTGTATCTGGTCATGAAATAATAATGCCCACTTCGTGTCTGTTGCAGGCCTGTTTCATGGGGTATGAGCTTGCCATGAAGTTCCTCAACTGGTTGGCCCCAAATGTATGATCTGCAAGTTGTTGCCCGTTACTGCCAACAGCTGTCTTGTTTGTGTGTGTGTGCGTGTTTGTTTGTTGATGCGTGCTAGGCAGCATATGATTGGTCAGCTATGTGAGAGTATTGAAGAAAAATTGAAGTAATAAAGGACGTGTAGCGTTCTGTTTTCATTGTTATGCCTTTGATTCTTTCATTGCATCATGTAGTGATGACAAAAAACTGAATGTGTGTTTTTTGCCAAGTTTCGTAGACCACAATAGTTCAGAGCCAGATTATACTGTATGCAATTAGTAGTTTGTGTAATGAAGTTATGTAGAATGTGCACATGGAAAGCTAATGTAGTGGCAAAATGTAAGCTTGGATGTGATGTCATTTCCAAAATCACCTTAATATTAGATGTGGGATGTGAAACCTCCACAAGAATGATCACTGGGTTTTCTGTACAGAAACAATTGTTTCTTTCTTTCCAATGTAAAAAAAAAAAAAAAGAAAATTCCACCTGTCACCTTTTCTGAGTGCAAGTATTGTGCAGCTTATTGTAATGACACAGTTTGCTTGTAATGACATAATCAAATATTTTTTGTAATCCAGTTAAATTACTCTTTCGTATGTATGTATGCACAGTTGTATGTGTTTGACTTTGATAAACTAACACTCCCATCCACCCAAATAAACAAGAATGAAGGTTAGAAATAAGTGACTGCTTCTGGAATTGCACACTTGCTCTTATCTGTTCCAGAGGACATTTGAATCAGTGATAAAATTCTGTCCGTACTACTGCAATTTCTGTTAGTGTGCGCGACATTCATATAATAATTTTGATAATAAATGACAAACACAGTGCCATGGATATCAGAGCATAGAGAACAGCACTTGTAAATTACATTTATAGCTGTACAAACTGATTAGTCAGCATGTGTCTTGCATGAAATTTTAGATATTACAAAATAGACGTCATGTTTTTAAGTTTGGTATAGTGAGCAGTGGGCGGGTCTGAGCAAGTTGGTTTGAAAGAGACACAAAGACATATTTATGCACAAGGTGTGTTTGTTGTAAATGTTTGGATAGTGGAGCACACTATTACGGTATGCAAAAAAGTACATTATTGTTTATTTAATTTTGCTGTCAGGGAATACTAGCCATTGTACATCAGTGAGAGTAGATTTAGGTGTAGCAAGCATTCTTTGTACAGTTTCATTTAATTTAGTGTTTCACTCGGGAGTAAAATCTCAATGATCCAAAAAAAAAAAAAAGTTGAAATTAAAATGATGGAAGTATTTGATGAATACATCATGTATGTAGAAATACCTGCACAGAAAGATTATGTTGTTGAACGTGTCAAAAACGACTGTAAGTGTAGTGATATTTCGGTGTCTGTAGTGTACAGATGATCTCATTTTGTATTGTGAGTGCTTCTAACACTTTTTGGTATCAGAATACCTCAACACCTGTTCTTTCGAGAGCAGCAGATCTAGACGTGAGAGGACAATATTCAGTGCCAATGAGCTGGCACTTTGGTTCTTATAGAGTAAGTTTTCATAACTGTTGTCTGTTACCACAATCACAGTGACAGCTTCATTTATTTCCACACACTATGTAAAGAGTAGTTCTGCCCACATCACACAAAAATGGGAACTGAGATTTATGTCCACTAGACACCAAACGCTCACTCTTGCCAAGTGTGTGTTTTTTTTTTTTAGTTTTGTTATAGAAACTATGAGTAATAATGTCACTTCATTGTTTTTTGAGTTTTGTTGTAGAACTTTGGGTGGCATTATCACTGTAGCAATTTTAGATACGCAGTGAGTAGTGTCATTTTGTAAAGACAGTGCATTGTAAAATACTTTTTTTAATTCCCATTTTCTTTGATACTTATGACTGCATGGAGGGATGCTGCAAACAGAAGACACAAATGTCTGTGGTATTGTTGATTCTCTGCTTTCAGTGGGCTTGTTTTTGAGTGTGTGTTGTGTGTCTGGGTGTTTATTCTGGTACTTTTCTGTTTGTGGATGGGTGATTGTACACTTGACAGAAACGACTTACTGTGTCGCAAATGATTATGACATTGTCTGTCAATTTCTTTAAGAAAACATAAAACAACAAAAACTAGAACAGTTTAATTACACTGTAGTGTTTGTATTTTGAAGAAATATTTTGAATGTTTTGTAACTCTTTGGTTAGTGTTAGTTGTGATAGATGCGTACATCTTGAACATTAAACATATTTGTGAGGGAAGAAACTTCTGTGAAATCATGGTGTTCCGTGCACATAATATCTCTCTATCTAATTCATTTTTTTGGTCTTTTTTTTTGTTAAATAAAGATTGATTCATACCAACTAGACACCGAGTCTCTGTATGTATGTGTTTGTATGTGTGTGTGCTGTGTTTGTATGTGTGTGAGAGAAAAAAATGCTTTTGCAAGATTTTCTAATAATATGGTGATGTATAGTAAAGAACTATTAGGCAATCATATGTAGGAAGAGTGGCTCAAGTTCAAAAAAAGGGATCAAACCATACTAACAATCTCATTTTGTGTTCATGTAACATGTTTTCTGCAATATTAACTTGGAAAATGAACTTTTTAATACTGAATTTTCTGATAGTATCAAACATGCTATTCAAAATCGATTCAGATCAGTTATAAATTAGCTGAAATATGAGTATTTACATAAAAATATTTACCCCAATGGTCTCTGGCCCATGCTTATGTATACATCATAAAACCTATGATCCGTTTTTGGTATGAAAATAATGTCCATATTGACAGATACTGGGCATCAACAATGAGGTAGTGTGTATAATATCTCGGAGAAATCGATCCAGACCCATGAATAAGTTGCTGTTTGCCAATGACCAGTGCCTCACACATCATCATCATCCTCATCATGTACCCTGCTGCATGGCATTGGTGATCATGATCATGGCCCTCCATGCGAATCCATCCCTTGTTGCTGCAAGTACATCTCCCGCCTCTCTGTCCTCAGCCACCCTGCAAGTCCGTCCAATATTTTCTCCCTGGGTCTGCCTAGTTCGGATGTTAACTTTTTGGTCCAAAATGGCTGCCAGGTCCGAGGCTGTCAAAAAGACCAGAAGAATGACCGACTGCGATTCTGCTTTTTCTGGTGGAAAATGATGGAGTAGAATGCAGAGGTGAGATCCTGCTCACTTTAGTGGTCTTGGGCTGTTGGAACCTACTCAAACAGGCTGATAAAAATGATCTCTAATTTTCAAGGTTGTTAACGATGGAGACCATTTTCTCTGCAACATTTCATCTGAGACTAATTTGGATGGTAACTTTGGAATCAGTACGATTGAAATAACCTGGGTAGGTTTAGATGGTCGCTTTTGGTCAAAGGTGGCCGCCATGTCCGCAGGTATGATTTATGCTCTGCTTAGTGGTTTAGACTGTCGGAACCCACTCAAGCAGGACTGTCAGGGACTGGAACAGTCTGCCCCCTGAGGTTATCTCCTCAACGTCGGTGGAGTGCTTCAAGTCCCGAATCTGACCAGCCAGCCCAAAACCCCACGCCAATCCCCTACTGTCAGTTCTACATACCAACAAACTAGCTAGTGGAAACCCCCAGTTCTATACACATCAGAACCATCAAAATGATGATGGTGGATGTTTAAAGAAAGAAGAAGAAGAAGATCAGAATGATCTCTAATTTTCGAGATCGCTAACTTAGGACACCATTTTCATGGCCACTGTTGAACGGAGACTTATTTGTATGGTAAATTTGGACTCGACGTGCTCGAAATAACCTCATGAGATGTGTCAGACAGGTAGGTTCGGATGGTCTTTTTTTTTGGTGCAATATAGGCCAGGGGTCCGCAGCTGTGATAAAAGCCAGAAAAATGACCGACTGCGATTCTGCTTTTTCTGGTGGAAAATGATAGACTAGAATGCAGAGGTATGATTTCTGCTCACTCGAGTGGTTTTGGACCGTCCGAACATACTGAAACGGCCGATAAAAGTGATCTCTAATTTTCAAGATTGCTAAGTTGGCCATTTTCTCCACCACTTTTTAATTTGAATGGTAAATTTGTACTCTCTGCATGCTCGAAATAAAACACACACACACACACACACACACACACACACACACACACACACACACACACACACACACACACACACCACACACACACACACACACACACACACACACACACTCACTGTGTGTGTGTGTGTGTTTATATATACACATACACACACACACACATGTATGATAGCAAATTTAGAGTACAGTCCTGTCACTTAGTCTCAGTCCTGTATAGAAGTTCATAGCATCATGATTATCATCGTCATCATGGAGTCAGTCTTTTCAGAAGTCTTAAAACCCGCCCAACTCTGCCACGTCATCCTTTCCTCTCCAGAGTGTTCAAGACCTTGCCAGCACATAAGGTTTCGCGCAGGCTCACGGAGTCTGCCAGATAATGAATTGTGGGCAGATTCTGGAGGAGCACGTATGGAATTGTCCGAGTGCCACGAACAAACTCCATCACACGCCATCATGGCGTCAGTACGTATGGAATTCATTCCGAGCGCGGAGACGTGCGTTATCTGAGAAACTGAAACTGAAATGTACTAGTGTGTTGCACAGGCTTTTGGCTTTTGCCGCGATCATTTTGTATAGATTTCCATCACATAACATCTGCTGCGTTGGTGTGTGTGTGGAGTTCATTCCTAGCTCGGAGAGGCTGTCTCGAGAAGACATGGAGTGAACATTGTGGGTTTTACTGTTGTTGGAAAGCAGGAATGCTGGAGGTACAGATGAACAAACATACAGCTTAGAGATGGTTCAGAAGTATTAGAAAGAAATATATGATCGACTATCGTGGTCGATAAAGTCCAGTCCTAGCACTTGATTTGTGTACCCTCATGTGGGACCTCAAGCCAAAGTCTGAGGCACACAGGCGGCCGATTACTGGACACTCAATGGAACGTTCTGCAGAGTTAGTTCTGACCTTTTTCTGCACGCTTTTCCACTTGGCTGTTTCGTCCTTCATTTTCATAAGCTTCCGTTCCCTTGGGAATAGCTTGCCTCCATTCAGACCTGTTTGTAGCCATGATTTCGCATTGTTCTTCGTCAACGTCATATATCAGGATGGGATTTTTTCAGGGTGTCTTTGTAGCGAAGATTTGGCCGTCCACTTGCTCGATGGCCCTTTGTCAGAAGAGCTGCTTTGGTAGCCTGTTATCCTGCATGCACACGGGATGTCCAGACCATCTTAGCTGAGACTGTGTTAGCAGTGCATCTACGCTTGGCATCTGGGCTTGTAAAAGTACATTCACGTTTGAGACTCTGTTGTACCATTTGATGTTTAAGATACGTCGGAGGCAGCGCTGGTGAAACTGATCTAATACGTTGATATGCCTATGGTAGAGAGTCCAGGACTCTCATCTATACAGCAATGCATTCAGGACTACTGCTCTGTATATTGCCCACTTCGTCTCCAGTTTCAAGCCCCTTTCGTTCCATACTCGCTTGTGTAGTCTGCGATAGGAAGCACATGCCTTAGAGATGCGGTTGGATACCTCCTTATCGAGTCTGTCGGAAGAGGAGAGACTGCTACCAAGATATGTGAAGGAGTCAACATTGTCAGGACCTAGCCATCGATTTTTTTCAGGCATGTTTGCTGTTGATCCTTTTGCAGGTTGACACGTAACTTCAGTCTTCTTGATGCTTATTGTGAGTCCAAAGAGCTTAGTGGCCGCAGACAGAGAAACTGTAAGTCATTGAAGGCAACGAGAGCACAGTCATCAGCTTACAGGAGGTCACGAACAAGTGATTTGATTTAGTGACTTTCGTCTTTGTCTTCAGGCGATGAGTACTGAAGATACCTCCATCTGTCCTGTATGTGATTTGGATGCCTGGACCTGAATCTTTAGAGGCAGAGAGAAGCATCATGCTAAAAAGGAAGGTGAAGAATGTTGGAGCAAGAACGCATCCTTACTTGATTCCATTAGTGAGAGGGAACTCATCTTCTTCACTGCTGTTGACTAATCTTGCGTTCATGCCATCGTGAAAGCATCTGATTATATTTACCATCTTGGGAAGGATTCCAATTTGGGGAAGTGTGTTCCACAGTCCTGGGCGTGACACCTTAGCGAGGTCGACAAAGAGAATGTAGAGATCCATATGTTGTTCCTTACATTTCTCTTGGATCTGTCCTACAGTGAATATCATGTCAACTGTCCCTTTGATCTGGCGAAAACCACACTGACTTTATGACGGTCTCATCAAGAAGATGGGTATTCAACCTGTTTAAGATGACCTTGGAGAGGATGTTACCTGCAATGCTCAGGTGCACTATTCTGAAATCTTTCAGATCTTGGGGTAAACAGCCATCTTCCCAGCACGTACAAAGGAACTCAGTAAATTTGTGTATCAACGGCTGAACACCTGCTTCAAAAACTTCAGGCAGAATACCATTGGAGCATGTTGATTTACCACATTGCTACTCTGCAATTGCTTCTGTCACCTCCTTCTCTGTGGGTGGGTCGTCAAATTCCATATGTAGGGATCTTGCTGCGATCTCTTCAGTAACACTGGGGTCAATCGGTGAAGGCCTGTTAAGGAGTACTCGAAGTGTTCTAACCATCACTTATTAATGTATTGCCTCATTATCAGTGAGGAGCTCACCCTGCAGGTTCCGATTGGGGCTGCACTTCTCTGTGGTGGCACATACATCTCCTTCAAGCTGGAGTATAAAAGCTTGGCATTTTTTGAGCCAGCATAACCTTGGATCTCCTCTGCCTTCTTTTTCCACCATTCATCCTTCATGGAGCGCAACCGCTTCTCAGCATGGTGAAACTTGTCCCGTTTTGAGTCAGACTGTTTGTCCGCTAGCCAATTCTTGTGTGCAGCATACTTCTCAGCAAGAAGTCTTTGAATTTCAGGATCATTGTCATCAAACCAGTCCTGGTAATGTCTTTTGAGGACGTCTATTGTTTCTTCGGCAGTGGTATAAATTTCATTTCTTAATTTGGCCCAGTTTTTTTCTGTCTCTCCTTTGGTGAAGGCAAATTGTTCTAGACGCTTTGAGAGTTCATTCCGTAAGGCAACTGTTATGTCAGTGTTATTGATTTTCCGATCATCCAATTTCTTTTGGAGGTTTCTTGCCCTGGGGCCTTCTTTTTCTTTGCACCTAGAGGTTCACCTTTGATCTGAGGAGAAGGTGGTCTGATGAGCATTCGTCACCTCTCATAGCTCTGGTGATATGAAAGTCACACAGATCACGTTGTTTGCAGATGATTAAATCTATTTGATGCCAGTGCTTCGATCTTGGATGCATCCAGGTGGTTTTGTAAGCATCGTTCATTTGGAAGAATGTATTCGTGACTGAGGGATTGTGCTGGGAGCATAGTGAAAGCAGAAGTTTGCCATTTGAGTTCTCTTGATCGATACCATGCTGACCAATAACGCCAGCCCATGCTGTATGATTTGAGCCGATTCTCGCGTTAAAATCCCCCAGGATGATCAACTTATCACCTGAAGGTGCGCTGCGTACAACGTCATCAAGCTGTGGGTAGAAGGCTTCTTTGTTTTCATCTTAGTTTGTCATTGTGGGGACACGCACACTTACCAAAGTAGCATATTCCTTGTCTGATAATATGAGCCTCATAGTCATGATTCTGTCATTGATGCCCTGGGGCTGTGACTCAATCTGAGAGACGAGAGGGGTCCTTACTGCGAAGCCAACACCTGCCTTCCTTTTGGCTTTTCAACCTGACCAGCACATAGTATATCCTGATCCAACCTCGCTTAATTGACCTTTGTCTAAAAAATCTTGTCTCGCTGAGGGCAGCAATGTCAACTTTGTATCTTTGGAGCTCTCGTGTTACCAAGGCGGTTCTTCTTTCTGGTCGGTTGGCTTCTTTTCTATCTTGGAGAGTTCGCACGTTGTAAGCAGCAACAATCAAGGGCTTAGCGGTCTGTTTCCGTTGGCAGTAGCCTGTCCGAACCCAGAGATTCTTAGCAACCTCCGCTCCTTTCTCTGTCTGCCCGCTACATTGAGCAGTGGTTCCAGAGCCGCTGAGAACTAAGGACCATTGTTTACATGTGTCTGTCATGTTTGTGAGGGGGGTTGGCGCTAGGTGCCATGCGCATATGTAAGTTGCTGTTGTTTGCGGAGAGCCTCAGCAACTCTCTCCACCTGCCTCCACATGCCCAGGGCAAACCGAGGTAAGACAGCTGTTGTCATAGGAGACACAGACAGTTGAACAGTAGATGGCAAGTCGCAGCATATGGCCAGAACCACAAGCAGCGCTCTGTAGCATTGCCCTTTGTGCAGTATGCGGCTGCGGGATTTTCTGTCTGGGTTTAGTCCCATAGCCTTTCCCCACCCAAGTGGTAACCCACAAAGCAACGGAGACAAGCGCAGGTCGTACAGTCTACTGTCATACTGTAGCAGAGACTTAGCTCTGATCTGACATCCAGAAAGAGATACGAAACAATATAAACACAAACATACTCCAGCACACGCACGTGTGTGCTGATACGAAACCCCGCACTCATGGACGCACATATACGTTCATGTTCATGTTCATGTTCGTGTTCATACGCATGTTCATATTTTTTTTTCTTTTCCTTTGCTCACAATGGATTTTACCGTGTGAAACTCAGGCTGCTCCTCCCGTTGAAAGCGTATCGCCGCGGTTCAGCGCCACCCAATTTATTTTGACCACGACTGTGCACACACGTGCATCCACACGCACGTACGCACGAACATACATACAGACACACACGCATAAACAAACACACACACGTATAGCGTTACACGTACATACGCATCCAAACGCGCGTACGCACATACAAGTGGACACAAAAAATACATGCGAAAAAACTCACAGGAACACAGACACACGCACATACATTTACTGATCTGTAAACATGGATGAATCTCATATCCATCCATCCACACGTACATATACCCATGTATACATACATGCTCGCACGCGCGCAAGGAAGCAAACGCGTGCACATACGCGCACACACACACCACACAGACATATATCACACTCACACTTCATATACATGCATGCACGCACCACGCACGCACACACACACACAACACACATATATATATATATTTATACACACATATATACACACACTCGCTCACGCACCCACTCACCCACAGACACACACACACACAAACGCGCGCGCGCGCGCACACACACACATACACACACACACACACATACACACACACAACACCACACACCAAACACATTGAATATTAAACATTGTTTAATAGGTCCTTTCATCTTAACTGGGGTATGGAGGATAAGAGCAAATAAACGAAAATCCAACAGTATTTACATATAACATGAAACAGAAAGAAGTCACTTCAACAGACAAAAATTGTAAGCTTACATCTGAAATTGTCTCATGATAGAACACTCAAATGTTCAAAAGATACTTTTACAATTTTAGAAAAAATTGACAAATTTTAATAGCTTTGGTTTACATTTTTTCCCTCTCAGAAATGAAGTTACACAATGAGAACACTGATTTGACTGACAGACATTTTTGTGAAATAATTTCTAGTCGGTTATCACGGAATGTACAACATTCCAAATAAAGTGAAACTCATCACCTGAGGCGTTGTCATTACGAAACTTTGCCGACATATTATGCTTTATCTGTCTATTATTTTACGTCTGCCTAATTCAATCTTTGTCTGTCTATTATTTTGTTTCTGCCTAATTCAATCTTTGTCTGTCTATTATTTTAGCGTCTGCCTAATTCAATCTTTATCTGTCTATTATTTTAGCGTCTGCCTAATTCAATCTTTGTCTGTCTATTATTTTGTGTCTGCCTAATTCAATCTTTGTCTGTCTATTATTTTAGTCTGCCTAATTCAATCTTTGTCTGTCTATATTTTGTGTCTGCCTAATTCAATCTTTGTCTGCCTATATTTTGCGTCTGCTAATTCAATCTTTGTCTGTCTATTATTTTGCGTCTGCCTAATTCAATTTTGTCTGTCTATTATTTTGCGTCTGCCTAATTCAATCTTTAGTCTGTCTATTATTTTAGCGTCTGCCTAATTCAATCTTTGTCTGTCTATTATTTTGTGTCTGCCTAATTCAATCTTTGTCTGTCTATATTTTGCGTCTGCATAATTCAATCTTTGTCTGTCTATTATTTTGCGTCTGCCTAATTCAATCTTTGTCTGTCTATTATTTTGTGTCTGCCTAATTCAATATTTGTCTGTCTATATTTTGCGTCTGCATAATTCAATCTTTGTCTGTCTATTATTTTGCGACTGCCTAATTCAATCTTTGTCTGTCTATTATTTTGTGTCTGCCTAATTCAATGTTTGTGTGTCTATGATTTTGCGTCTGCCTAATTCAACCTTTGTCTATGATTTTGCGTCTGCCTAATTCAATCTTTGTCTGTCTGTTATTTTGTGTCTGTCTAACTCAATCTTTGTCTATTATTTTGCGTCTGCCTAATTCAATCTTTGTCTGTGTATTATTTTGCGTCTGCCTAATTCAATCTTTGTCTATCTATATTTTACGTCTGTCTAATTCAATCTTTGTCTGTCTATCATTTTGCGTCTGCCTAATTCAATCTTTGTATGTGTATTATTTTGCGTCTGCCTAATTCAGTCTTTGTGTGTGTATTATTTTGCGTCTGCCTAATTCAATCTTTGTGTGTGTATTATTTTGCGTCTGCCTAATTCAATCTTTGTCTGTCTGTTATTTTGCGTCTGCCTAATTCAATCTTTGTGTGTGTATTATTTTGCGTCTGCCTAATTCAATCTTTGTGTGTGTATTATTTTGCGTCTGCCTAATTCAATCTTTGTTATTTTGTGTCTGCCTAATCCAATCTTTGTCTGTCTTTCATTTTGCGTCTGCCTAATTCAATCTTCAGTCTGTGTGCAGATATGTTAATACCTTGAACCCCATTCCCGTGTGTATGCGAGCACAACATCAAATCATCATCATCATCATCATCATCATCATCATCATGAGCCCTGCCGCAAGGCGTTGGCGATCTTGGCCCTCCATATGCATCTATCCCTTGTTGCCACAAGCACATCTTCCACCCTCTCTGTCTTCAGCCACTCTGCAAGTCCGTCCAATATTTTTTCCCTGGGTCTACCTGGTGCTCTCTTTCCCTCCAGCTTTCCTGTTGTGACCAGGTGCTCCAATTCCTCTTTCTTCATAAAATGGCCTATAAATGTTGCCTGTCTTTTCCTAATTTTCCTTATTCATGATCTTCTCGTGTCTGCCTCCATCAAGATTGTCTCGTTTGTTTTCTTTGCTGTCCATGGAACTCTCAACATTCTTCTTAGAAACCACATCTCGGCTGCCTCAATCTTGTTCTGGCTTTGTGTGTTGACTGTCCACGCCTCAACCGTATAACGTCATCGGTTCTATATAACATCCAAGAACTCATTTGTTGGTTAGAATGCTTTTCATCTTATTGAATGCTGTTTTGGCTTGATCGATTCTGCTGGCTATTTCTGATGTGTATCTGCTGTCTGGTGAGGTGATCGTTCCCAGATGTTGAAACTGATCAACCTGTGTCAAGGTTGTGCCCTTTGCTGTCATTTTGCATGAGAGGATTTCATGTTTAAAAAAAAAGATTTTTTTTTACTGATTACCATAACTTTAGTCTTCTAGAACATCAAGTATGCACATTAAAGATCCTGAAAGTCTTGTCAGTGTCCGAAGGCTTATGAAAACATCCAACGTGCACGCTCACCTATGATGGAGAAGCAAAACACCGCCTGCACAGTGTGGGCAAAACAACGCATACGCGCATCCAGGGAAAAAAAATTGGCACGCAGGACAGTAACAAGCAAACAAAACGAAAAGAAAAAAAAAGTAAATAAGCTAACACCCCCACCTCCAAAAAACCCCAAAACAAACCGCCCCCGCAATAAGAACAAGAATAAAAACTTTAGAAAACAAAACAAAAAAACAGAGGTGTATAACTGCTGTGCGAACCAACTCAACTGACATTTACAGTTATCGTCCCTGGCCCACAACAGACAACACTTTACGCGAACTGGTTTTATTTTTTAAATTGTGACATCTAAAGTGAGTAGATTCACAAACACAAAGAAGTTTTGGAAAGAAAATATGGATATTCTCGACCACGCTAAACTCAGTGATAAAACAAAATCTTCAACCACTTACGCTGATGGAGTGAGTGTCCTGAAACAAACAGCGCGAACAAGAGATCTTGATCACTGTTTGTTTGCTTCAATTATTTTTAAACCGATCGTCAGTGACCCGATGACGAACCGCAAGATAAAATGCTATCAACTGCAAAACGAAAATCATTTCCAGCATGTAACAGATCGGAATAAATCAATGTTTTCCAAACAAAGCCTCGTGTTATTCCTGGTTGACCCAGATCTTCAGTGATCAAGATCTCTTGTTCGCGCTGTTTGTTTCACCGACTTCCCTGGCTTAACCGACGTCTACAAAAAATGGTGAAGAAAAAGAAGCGACTATACAGACAAGCCAGAAGAACAAAGAACTGGACAAACTACCGCTTCATTCAGAAAGAATGCCGAAAGCAGTTCAGGCAGGCTGAGTGGACCTTTCTCAGAAACAGCATTGAGGAAGGACTGTCACAAAACAATTCAAAGCCTTTCTGGAGCTATATAAAATCAAAGAAGAGGGACAACATCGGCATAGCTCCACTGAAATCCAGAGGCACACTCTACAGCGATGCCAGATCCAAGGCGGACACCCTCCTAAAACAGTTCTCATCAGTCTTCACTCAAGACACTTCCCAGTCCCCACTACCCAAGCTACACCAGCATAGGCTAATTGCTGACCTGACAATAAGGAAAGAGGGCGTGGAGAAGTTACTTCGAAATATCCGAACCTCAAAGGCCCGTGGACCAGACCAGATACCCAACATGGTACTCAAAGAGTGTGCAGCCGAACTAGCACCAGGTCTATCCAAAATTTTCCAGACGTCCGTGGACACAGGAACTCTCCCAGCCGACTGGAGGAAAGCTAACATCACCCCAGTCTTCAAAAAGGGAGACAAGCACCAACCAGAAAACTATCGACCGGTCTCCCTAACATCTGTACCATGCAAACTGCTTGAGCATATTATCTGCAAGCACCTCCTCGACCATCTGGAGAAAGAAAAGATATTGACAAACCTCAACCATGGCTTCAGGACTGGTTTCTCATGCGAAACCCAGCTCATCACAACCCTTCACGACCTCTGCAGAAATTTCGACCAGGGGAAACAGACCGACATGGCTATACTTGACTTTTCAAAAGCCTTCGATACAGTCCCCCATTCCAAACTTCTGTACAAACTGAGAAGTTACGGCATTTCTGGGCCCCTGCATAGTTGGTTGGACCATTTCCTAACCAGAAGGCTCATGAAGGTAGTGGTGGATGGTGAAGAGTCAAAGGAAGTGACTGTGGACTCGGGAGTACCTCAAGGTACCGTGCTAGGACCCTTACTGTTCCTCTGTCACTTGAACGACCTTCCAGACTGTGTCAAGTCGCAGGTTCGTTTGTTCGCTGATGACTGCCTCCTGTACCGACCAATCACTTGCCAACAGGACCATCACACCCTGCAGTCTGATCTTAAGGAGCTGGAGAAGTGGGCTCATCTATGGGGCATGAGGTTTAATGCAAAAAAATGCTACATCCTCAGCATCAGACCCAGGTCATCACACTTCTACATGCTAAACAACGAGATCCTGCAGCAAGTTCCCTGCAATCCATACCTCGGAGTCACCCTCACTGACGAACTCAAATGGACGGCACACATTGACACCATCGTCAAGAAAGCAAGCTCGACCCTGGGGTTCTTACGAAGGAATCTACGCTGCTGCCCAGCTCAAAGTAGGCGCACAGCATACATCTCCCTGGTGAGATCAACCCTTGAGTACAGTTCGTCAGTGTGGGACCCGTTCCTCCAGAAGGATGTTGATAGGCTGGAGAGCATCCAGAGGCGTGCGGCTCGCTTCATCACCCAGAATTACAAAGACCGCACCCCTGGATGCATCACAACCATTCTGAAGCAGCAGAATTTACCACCACTGCAGACCAGGAGGAAGGAGCAACGCCTTACCCTGTTCTTCAAGATCGTCAGGGGGGAAATCCCAGCCATACCAGCAGAGCAGTTTCTCAGACCTGTGGCCAAATCAAAAAGGAAAATCATACCACGCTTAGAGAAGGACCACGAAACAACTAATATAGTATCAACCATGGCCAGAAACAACAACAGGTGCTTCGTGGTTGAACGCTCAAACACCACCACCTTTTTGGAATTCTTTCTTCCCTCGAACGACAACAGAGTGGAATGGTCTGCCAGACGATATCATCACCTTATCGTCGGCACACCAGTTCAGGATGGCTGTGTCTGGCCTCAGATGCAGCCCAAAACCAGTCTGCTGAACGAGGAGGGGGCCCCAGGACCATACTAGATGGTACTGGGGATCGGCTAGGCCAGCTGATTATACCAACTTTAAGCTGAAGTGAAGCCTGCCGACGGTCAGTCCCCCCCCCCCCAAAAAAAAAAAAAAAAAAAAAAAAAAATCTTTTTTTTTAAAAGTTAGGAATCCTGTGTGCTCTCCCCCAGTTTTTCCCCCGTTGGCGCGTATATCCAGAATTGGATTCTGCCGACGTCTACACATCAAGATCAAGATCTGCACACAGCAGAGAACAACGTCTTGTTGCGCCACTTTTGTTGTATCATCAAAATTACGTCATAACCAAAAATACGTCATTGCTCTTTATTCTTCGAGACGCTCAGGAGTGAGCTTACTCGTTTCAGTACCGTTTTTTATAGACTGAATTTCTCTGTGTGTGTGTGACAAAATAATATGTTAGCTAGATTTCTTATCTGTTTCTGGATAATGTTTCCCAGCTTCGGTCGAAGTTGTGGATCGTTATGGAGTCAAGACTACACAGGTTTGAAAGTCATGACACCAAGATCAAGATCACACTGACTGAATAAAGTGCCTAAAATCAGCAAATGTTTTGAGGAAGCTGTGTGAACAACAGTTTTTCAGGAGCTTCTGAAAATATTTCAAATCTGTTGTCATTGTTGTGTGATAGTATACCGATGTTTTTGCTTGGCGTCCAGGTCTGTCTCATTTTAATCTTTTTCACGGTCACGATGATCTTGAGAAGTACAGAATCTGTATTTTCTGGTCGGGAGCAGAACCAAACTTCAAAATATGGCTTGTCTCATTTGTGATTGAACAAAATAACAGCTTGACCATTGGAAACATTACATTGAACTTAAATACGAATATGATGAATGAATCATCAAAAAAACTGGGCGTATGACAAACCTTGACTACGAGTCTTAGAAAATAAAAATAAAAATGATGGGACTTGAAATAGCCAAACGGCTAATGTGTTATGTCCCTATTACTAAACTAAACTAAAGATGTCAACTTACATGTAACTAACCCATGTTCACTTTGCGCAGCGTTCCCACGACATGGCCGTTTCATATAACTCCCACCGCAAGATTTCATTGATGAATTTGGTACGCAAAACCCTTAAAAGGGTGATGGGTAGGAATAGGGTTAGTGTTGTGATCAATCACTGTGCGTAGTGTTAAAAGGAAGGTAGGCAGAACAACCTGATTTCTGATGCACAGAAAAGTGGGGTGGTAAAGAGTGTGTTTGTCTGAATTAAATCTTTTGCAGACTCATTGCACATAAGCAAGTAAAGCCGCTAGAGCGAAAAAGTCAAGCCATAAAATAAAGTTCTTTTATTCTGTAGGTTTTGGTAATATTCATTTGAGCAGGAATATGGCCATGAAAGAATGATAGGAAAAGGATTGGGTTTTATCATTTCAATGGTGCCTTGAGTTAAGACTTGCGAATGTCAGTGATTGGATGACCTTGACTTGATCTCAAGAATAGCCTTTATGTTACACATACTTTTAAACTGACTGTAACTATCTTTCGTTTTTCTTGATTGATTTTCAATGTCACCTGTGATTTTGTGATTAATTGTATGAAACAAGTGTTAAAGACAGAAAGATTTGAATAGCTTGACTGTCTTTGCTGTTGTTGTTTGGTTGATTGGTTTTTGTGTTTGTTTTGCTGCTGTTACTGTTGTTGTTTTCATTGCTGAGTTGATTTTTCATATAGCATACAATCTTGCCCTTAACTTAAAAAAATATGCTGGAGACTGTAAAGGTGCTGCTTTTAAAATGCCCCTCCCTCACAATCATCACCATCTGAATCAATATATCAGAACATGTATTCTGATATTTGCTATCTTGTTTGTATGAACTCTGATAATCATGAATGTGATGATACAATGTACTTCTACCATTTGAAATCAGTACTCTTCCTACGGATTTTACAAAAGTGCACGTGTGACTTAACCCATGAAGCATCAGTTTCAAAACTGGATAATTTTGAGAAGAACACAGATTTAATTGATTATCCATTATGTGGATCGTGATGTGTGGGATATGGGTTGTTGTCAACCTAAGGTCTTTGTGCTGAGGGGACCTCATGTAGAGATCCTGTGGGTGTGGGCTGAGTGTGTTCCGTTTGTCATGTAGGGACACTATGTGCGTGTCCTGAGGGTGTCCCTTTGTCATGTAGGGACAGTAAGGGCATGTCCTAAGGATGTCCCTGTGTCATGTAGGGACAGTAAGGGCATGTCCTAAGGCTGTCCCTTTGTCATGTAGGGACAGTAAGGGCATGTCCTAAGGATATCCCTGTGTCATGTAGGGACAGTAAGGGCATGTCCTGAAGATGTCCCTGTGTCATGTAGGGACAGTAAGGGCATGTCCTAAGGATATCCCTGTGTCATGTAGGGACAGTAAGGGCATGTCCTAAGGTTGTCCCTTTGTCATGTAGGGACAGTAAGGGCATGTCCTAAGGATATCCCTGTGTCATGTAGGGACAGTAAGGGCATGTCCTTAGGATATCCCTGTGTCATGTAGGGACAGTAAGGGCATGTCCTAAGGTTGTCCCTTTGTCATGTAGGGACAGTAAGAGCATGTCCTAAGGATGTCCCTGTGTCATGTAGGGACAGTAAGGGCATGTCCTAAGGATGTCCCTGTGTCATGTAGGGACAGTAAGGGCATGTCCTAAGGATGTCCCTGTGTCATGTAGGGACAGTAAGGGCATGTCCTAAGGATGTCTCTTTGTCATGTAGGGACAGTAAGGGCATGTCCTAAGGATGTCCCTGTGTCATGTAGGGACAGTAAGGGCATGTCCTAAGGATGTCTCTTTGTCATGTAGGGACAGTAAGGGCATGTCCTAAGGATGTCCCTGTGTCATGTAGGGACAGTAAGGGCATGTCCTTAGGATGTCCCTGTGTCATGTAGGGACAGCAAGGGCATGTCCTAAGGATATCCCTGTGTCATGTAGGGACAGTAAGGGCATGTCCTAAGGATTTCCCTGTGTCATGTAGGGACAGTAAGG
Source organism: Monoplex corrugatus (assembly GCA_030674185.1). NCBI lineage: Eukaryota > Metazoa > Mollusca > Gastropoda > Littorinimorpha > Ranellidae > Monoplex > Monoplex corrugatus. Next base: position 61,836,280 of record CM060312.1, on the reverse strand, counting down.
GCATGTCCTGAAGATGTCCCTTTGTCATGTAGGGACAGTAAGGCATGTCCTAAGGATGTCCCTTTGTCATACAGGGACACTATGGGTGTGTCCCGAGGGTGTTCCACGTCATGTGTGGACATCGTGGGCGTGTGGTAAGGGTGTCCCTTTGTCATACAGGGACACTATGTGTGTGTCATGAGGGTGTCCGGTTGTCATTTAGGGCCACGATGGGCACGGCCTGAGGCTGTCCACCTTTCATTAAGGGACATTATGGCCGTGTTCTGAAGGTGTCCACTTTGTCATGTTGGGACACTATCAGCGTGTCCTGATGGTGTCTCTCCCCGCCCCCCCCCCCCCCCCCGACATGAAGGGAAACTGTGGGCGCGTCCTGAGGATGTCCCTTTGTCATGTAGGGACAGTTGGGAAATGTCCAGAGCCTGTCCTTTTGTCATGTAGGGACACTACGGGCGTATCCTGAGGTATCTCCTTGTCATGTAGGGTCACTGTAGGCGTGCCCTGATGGTGTCCCCTTTGTCATGTGGGGACACTAAGGGGCGTGTCCTGAGTGTCCCTTTGTCATGTAAGAACACTATGGGCGTACCCTGAAGGTGTCCTTCTGTCAAAGGAGTTATCTCCTATTGAGTCATTAACTGTCAACCTTAACAGTTTTTCTGCTTTTCCAACAAACTTGCTGGGCCAGCAATTTCTTCAACGTCCATGGTTTAATTGCTGCTTGACTGGCTGTTTCACTGGTATGACAGATTGATTAATTTTTGTTGAATGTCAGTCATTGTTGCTTGACTGGCTGTTTGATTGATACGATCGATTGATTGGTTTTATGTGAATGTCAATTATTGCTGTTTGACTGACTGTTTAATTGATATGATTGAATTTCGTTGAATATCGATCATTGCAACCTGACTGGCTGTTTCACTGATATTACTGATCGATTGATTTTTGATGAATATCCATAATTTTTGCTTGACTGACTCTCTCGCTGATATGATTGACGGATTCATTGATTTTTGTTAAAATGTCGATCATTGCTGCATGCCTGGCTGTTGAGTTGATATGATTGATTTAATTTAAATGTTGACTTTTTTGTTTTTTTTGTTTTTCTTTTTTTAAAGGAAATGATACAAAACCAAAATAAACTAAACAATAAAAAAAGAAATTCATTCACTTACCAGATCTTCAGGTCAAAGATGAGTATCTTCTTCAATTCAATCGGTTGGTGAGTGCACTTTCATTTCCATGGCGCCATTGGTTTGGAACTCACTGCCAGCTTGAATTGAGGCATCTGCTCACCCTTTCACACTTCAAGTTAAAAGTGAAAGACTTATCTGTTCACCTAGACCTTCCTGTGTTGATCTCATAATTGTCCATCAGCCAATATGTATTTCTGCTTCTAACTACTGGTCATGTGGCATTGTGAAGTCATTCATGTCTGTATCTGTATATGACCATTGGTGTGTAGATGGTTACCCTTTGTTGATATATGGATATATATGTTTGAGCGCGTGCGCGCGTGCTGTGCGTGCGCGCGTGCGTGCGTGCGTGTGTGTGTGTGTGTGTGTGTGTGTGTGTGTGTGTGTGTGATGGAAAAAAATGTAACGTGCAGTATATCCAAATGAGTTTGGAGAACAGCGCTACGCAACAATTATGACTAGTTGCTGTTATTATTATCATTAGTATTATCATTATTATCACTATCACTGTCATCATCATTAATATCATAAGTAGTAGTAATGGCAGTAGTGGTAGTACTTTATTACTATTATTATTATTGCCACTGCTATTGTTCTTGTTATTGTTACTATGAATATTATCATTAGTTTCTGTTGTTTGCTTAATAATAACTTTGGCCCCTTCCATCGCCATCTTACCACATTCAGTAACTTGCAGCTTTCAGCGTTCACAAGGGGATTCTGTTAACGATAGTGGTCGACCTCTCACTGACCATTCTGTTCAAGCAGGCCCAACTTTACCACGTGGACACCATACAGACACATCAAAAGCTGGCTTTAGATAGACAACGAGGTGTAGAACTAAGCTCCTGGAAACTAGCTGCATCTGTAATTCAACCAAGCCAGGAACTGGAAATCAAGCAGAACGTCTCAGTCAGGTCCACAGCAATTCTCAACCTCAGTATCGTAGATCAGCCTGATCCGCTTCTAGCTTCAAACGTCCCGACACTCTCTGTTCCACCTTCTGTCACACAGTTGCTGACAAGCGATTATAACACCACTGTTTCTTTGTCCTCAGTAATCAACAGCGACGCAGACGAACTCTGTCCCCCTCAGAACATGACCTTTACAAATGCTTCAAAAGGATCAGTGACATGGATCTCCAGCTTGAACCACTGTGTACAGGAACATAACTGTATTTTTGTCATCGCAGAAGGTTATGGCTGCGTCGTTGGCATATGGCATCCAGATGCTTTACTAATCCAGAGTTTAGTTGGATCTTCTCAAGAAACACACAGAAATTTTACAGAATTTGAAAAGAACCTATTTTCACCATCAATGTTTCAAGCTGAAACATTGATCATCAGACTTGCCACACCGTCTGGAGAGTTGTCAGATTGGCGAATGTAGCTTTTAATGTGAGCTTTACAAAACACCCCAGTCACTTCATACCAAAGTCTTTTCGTGTGTATGATGACGAGCCAAAGGAAAGTACCATGGTGTACATCTGCACTGGGATTACTCACCTTCCTGATGCCGTCACCTGTGATGGTATCCGTCATTGCCACGATGGAGAAGATGAAGACAACTGCACTTACCGTTCACAAGGCTGTGGAGATTGGTTTCCCTACAATGATGTCTGCCTAAAAGCAACATTCTTAGCACCAATGCGAAAATTGTCTGGAAAGCCCGTAGTCACGATGCCTCTTGAAGCTGAACGAGCGTGCCAGATAGATTATGGAGCGACTTTAGCTTCGCTACCTGATGACACTGGAATACAGATTGCACTAAAAATGATCCGTACGAGCGGATTTTATAATGCTGTTGTGGGAATAAGAAAAGTAAAACCTGTGTCCATGAAGACCAAACATATCTACCGCTTTATGTGGCAGTGGGGAGATCGTGGGAGTCCCATAGCTTATGAACAACAAGAGCTCCAGCGATCTGGGACAATGGAGGATTGTGCTGTGCTAACCATTATACCAAAGCCTTCTTTTCAGTCTGTGGAGTGCGTTCTGCCTTCAGATGTTCCTAATGGATATATCTGTATGAGACCCAACCCACGTCGCTCTGTACAAGTCCAGAAACCACGCAGTGCTAGTTTCCATATATCATCAGCATCAACTGACCAGTTTCTTATCAAAGAATGCCCTGATGGCTCTGTGGTACAAATATTTCATTGTTGTCAGTGGGGTGAACATGATGCAGACACGAGCACTGGGTGGTCTCCAGGGAACCTTCCACTGTTCCAGTGTTGCTTTGGTCGAGCCATTCACTACTCACTGGTCTGTGATGGAAACGATGACTGTGCTGATCGCAGTGACGAAGCTGGTTGTCAAAAACCACAATATTCTCCTCTCGTGAATTCTTCTTTTATATGTAGAAACTTTCAAGCAATTCCAGTTGAATGGTACTGTAATGGAAACACAGACTGTTTTGACAACAGTGATGAAGAATCCTGTTCTTCATGTATTTCTCAAATAGTGTGTTCAGGCGTTGGGTGTATTCCATATTTTTACACGTCGTTTGTCCGAACTTGCCCATCTTCGCAACCTTTACTCAAGTACATACCCACTTCTTTCAGAATTGGCGTGGTAAACTTGATAGTTTCGGAATGACAATCCTGGAGTCTTTTAAAGAAATGTGTCCTGAAGGCTTTTATCAATGTCTCAATGGTCTGTGTATTCCAGGATTTCTCATGAACAATGGAGAGAAGGACTGCTTCCATGGAGAGGACGAGGGCATACCTGCACACAACATGACGTGTCCAGGATATTACAGATGTCAAGGGGTGGGTAGCTGTGTCCATAAGAACTATTTATGTGATGGGATTTATCACTGTCCTGACAAAGATGATGAAATGTTCTGTCACATGACCTGTCCACATGGCTGTGTCTGTGAAGGCCAGGCTTTCACATGCTCCAACATGTCTGATCCTGGGCAACATCTCCATGTGCGTTATCTGGACCTAAGTCATGCAACTGATGTGTCCTTGGAAAATATTCATGTCATGGAGTACCTCTTCTTCCTCAACCTCTCCTTCTGTCATCTTAGTAATATCACCCTCAGGGATATGCCTCAGCTCCAAACATTGGATCTCAGTTTCAACTTACTGACAGAGTTAGCTTCTCTCTATCACCATAAACTACCTGGACTCTTGTTTCTGGATCTGTCCAACAATCCTCTTGGAAGGACAGTGACCAATGTCTTCAGTACTTTGTAGAAGACAGCTGAACTTGGAAACTTAAAGACGCTGATCCTGGTCAATATCAGTCTGGAGGACATTGCTGACAGAGTGTTCAGCCCTCTGATCAAGCTACAACACCTGGACTTACGTAATAATCCACTGCACACCTATGACCAGGAATCACTTGTGGGGTTTGCAGTCCCTGGAAGTCTTGTACACGGATCAGTCCAAGCTGTGCTGTAATTACTTCCACCCTTCTCTACGCCAGTGTTATGCTCCAGTTGATGAACTGTCATCCTGTGATGATTTGTTGGCTCAGAACTTTTTTAGAGTGTTTCTCTGGATTTTTCTTTTCTGGCTATAGCTGGAAACTGTGGAGTTTTTACATACAGACTCTTCACTGACACACGTGGGTCAAATCCTTCTTCACCCATTTTGTTAAAGAACTTGTGTGCCTCTGACTTTTTGATGGGGGTCTACATGGTAATCATTGGTGTAGCTGACGCTCAATTTCAAGGAAATTATGTGGCCAAGGAACTGACTGGACCAGGAGTGTGACATGTACAATTGCAGGATTTCTGTCTTTTGTATCCAGTGAGGTGTCTGCCTTACTGATTTGTGTGATCACTGTGGACCGTGTTCTGGTCATCTGCTTTCCTTTCCACTACCAGTATCACTTGGGTTCTCGTGTCACCATCTTTGTCTGCTGTATACTTTGGATCATTGGCATAACCCTTGCTGCACTACCTCTTATAGCTGGAATGGAGTTCTATGGACTGAATGGCATCTGTCTCCCCCTTCCCATTACACGTAAGCAGTATTCAAGACAGATGTATGCCTTCAATATCTTCATTGTTCTCAATTTTGTTATCTTTCTTTCCATTGGAATTGGTCAGGCATTGATCTACCATGCCATTCTCAATGCTAGGACAGCGTCTGAAAGTCAGAGAAGACATAAAGACATGACCATTGCCCGCCGTCTGTTCGTCATCGTTTTTACCGACTTCTGCTGTTGGTTCCCTGTGTGTGTGATGGGGCTGCTGGCTTTCCATGGAACTCCCATCCCTGGCCAGCTCAACGTATGGACAGCCATCTTTGTTCTGCCAGTCAACTCTGCACTGAACCCTTTCCTGTACACACTCAACGGCATGTTGGAGGAATGGAAGAAGCGCGGGATGGAGAGGAGGCACAGATAATGCTGGGCAAACTTCAGATAGATATTGCTAAATGGCAGTCATCCAGCGTGGAGCAGCTGATCAAAGTGTGTGTCCAGTCCAAGAAGGTGGACAATGACAAGGTGATGAGATATCTTGGAGGCAATGTACTGTCCACATCCCCCAGCTCTTTGACACAGAGCACAACATACAGTGAACCTAACGCCTTGGGGACCTCAGCACATTTGAACTAGGTGTGCAATGGGTCGGAGCTCGGTCTAGGTGGTGCTCAGACCACGGGTCATGACTCGACTTCACAACAGTGACTATCATCAGAAAACTTAGCTAAAGGAAGAACAAAACCTGCCTATTTATAAAGTCAGCAGAGACAAGCTTTTTTGTAGTTCTGTATGCTATCAGGAGAGTGTCTTGCAAGAGTTGTAACCATGTAATCACATGTCCTGCACAACTCCGTTCTATAAATACTTAACCTGTGTTTTTGTAAACTGTGATTAAACTGTGTGAATTAATATTATCTCTGTTTAACACGCCTTCCACAGTCTCTGGAACAAAACGTCTGGTAGATTAAAAGTATGTTATATCAAACACACGTAGCAATTTGTTCAGTACATTGTATTACGCACATTAGGAATATGCACAGCATTTTATGTCATACACATGTAAAAACATACACAGTATCTGTATAATAAATATGTTAGAAATGTTCGGTGTATTGTATGCTATATATGCATGAATTTGCACAATATTTTGTATCATACACATGTACGAATTTGCACAATATTTTGTATCATACACACGTAAAAATTTGTACAGCATGTTGTATCATACACATCTAGGAATATACACAACATGTTGTATCATACACATGCAGCAATATATACAACACGTTGTATCATACACATGTAACAATATGTACATTATGCTGTATCATGTACATGTAGCAATATGTGCATTGTTTTGTATCGTACACATATAGCAATATCTACAACATGTTGTATCATACACATATAGCAACATGTACAACATGTTGTAACGTACATATGTAGCAATACGTACAACATGTTGTGTCATACACATGCACGAATATCTACGGTATGTTATAACGTACACGTGTAGCAATATGTACACCATGTTGTATCACGCACATGTAGCAATACATACAACATGTACCATACAGATGCAGCAATATGTACAACATGTATCATACACTATGATACAGATATAGCAATATGTACAACATGTATCATACAGATGTAACAATACTTACAACATGTATCATACACATGTAGCGTTATTTACAATATGTTCTATCATACACATGTAGCAATATGTACAATATGTTGTAGCATACACATACAGGATTACGTACAGCATGTTGTATCATAAACATGTAGCAATATGTACAACATGTTGTATCATACACATGTAGCAATATGTGCAGTAAACACATGTAGCAATATGTACAATATGTTGTAGCATAAACATATAAAACATGTACAGCATGTTGTATCATAAACATGTAGCAATATGTACAACATGTTGTATCATACACATGTAGCAATATGTGCAGTATACACATGTAGCAATATGTACAATATGTTGTATCATAAACATATAAAATATGTACAGCATGTTGTATCATACACATGTAGCAATATGTACAACATATATCATGCTGATGTAGCAATATGTACAACATGTTGTACCATACAATTGTAGCAATATGTACAATATACACATGTAGCATTATGTACAATGTGTTGTATCATACGCATATAGGGATATATACATCATGTTGTATCATATACAATCAGATTTCATAACAGTTTCTACCACGATTATGACATTTAAACAAGTTGTGGCTGACCATGTGCAAGAGATGATTAGGGGCACAAGAACATCTGGAAGGACAATGGAAGGACACAGAAAGGACACTGCTGGTTGGCTGGGATGAAGACAGAAACTCACCCATACAGAGACATCACAAGGTCTCTGACCACTGCCCATCTCTTCTTACCTAGAGGCGGTCAAACAGGTGAGGAAAAGGACATCTTATGTTGTAACAATGTGTGTGTGTGTATGTCCATGCGTGCGTGCGTATGTGTGTGTGTGTGTGTGTGTGTGTGTATGTGTGTGTGTGTGTGTGTGTGTGTGTGTGTGTGTGTGTGTGGTGTGTGAGAGAGAGAGAGAGAGAGAGAGAGAGAGAACAAAACAGAGAAGATGACAACTTGGACGAAGGGTAGCTCGCCCATCAGACTTGAGCGTACTGTATTTCAACAGTGTGTGTGTGTGTGTGTGTGTGTGTGTGTGTGTGTGTGTGTGTGTGTGTGTGTGTGTGTGTGTGTGTGTTGCTTGTGTGTGTGTGTGAGTGTGTGTGTGCGTGTATGTGCGTGTGTGTGTGCGTGCGTACTTGTGTGTGTATATGTGAGTGTGTGTGCGTGCTTGTGTGTGTGTGTATGTCTCTCTCTCTCTCTCTCTCTCTCTCTCTCTCTCTCTCTCTCTGTATTAGAGGTAGGATGACGACTTGGATCTGTAGTCACAAGTCCAGTCCACTCCTGTCTCTCCATCTCCCAGTTTGCATGTGGTTTGTGCTCTGGAGTTTTGGATGTTCTTGGATGATTGTGTCAGTGAATGATGAGAGTGCGTGCCTTGGTTTGATTCTTGATTCAAGCTTTGGCGCCTTATAAATGTCATTATCATTATTATTACAATTATTATTATACATGTATTATCATTATTATGATTATGATTACTTCAACAAAGAAATCAAATCAGATTGACTGCCAACGTTCAAACGAACAGGAATCAGAAACACACAGAAACAGAACGCCTAATCAAATAACAAAACAAGACAGGTTGAAGTTTTAGACCAGCTTGCATTTACCAAGCGTATACAAAAGACAACAAAGAACAGCAAAAAAAAAAAAAAAAAAAAAAAAAAAGGAAAAAAAAAAGGAAAAAAAGAAAAAAGAAAAAAAAAAAAGGTAAAAAAACTCCCTGACACTTGGCTGAGTAGGAGAAAATGGCAGATATGAATTCAGGTAAACAAGAAGTAAGGGAGACAAATGCATTCTACTACGCAAAAGTGGTCATGTCATATTATTGTTTTATCCTGAAGAAGGCTAGGGAGGAAATATTCGAAAGTATATGTTGGAACTTAAGGAAAGGAAGTACTGAGAATCAGCAAAGTGTTGAAAATCAACGAAAGTATGATACACTATTTGAGTGTCTTGTCCTGAGGAAAAGGACACACTATTTGAGTGTCTTGTCTTGAGGGAAAGGACACACTATTTGAGTGTCTTGTCTTGAGGAAAAGGACACACTATTTTGAGTGTCTTGTCATGAGGGAAAGGATACATTATTTGAGTGTCTTGTCTTGAGGGAAAGGATACACTATTTGAGTGTCTTGTCTTAAGGGAAAGGATACAGTATTTGAGTGTCTTGTCTAAAGGAAAGTCTCTCTCTCTCCATATGTGTATGTCTATATATATATATATATACATATATGTATATACATACACATGTATGTATGTATACTATGATATACTATATAATAGTCAGATCTGTATTCTATATCTCTGTATCATCTCTCTCTCTTTACATATCTGTATCTATCTATATCTATATCTACATATGTCTATATAATATCTACATATGTATATCTATACATGTATAATATATATATATATGTATATATATATATACATATATATATGTATATATAAATATAGACATACAGACTATACACTCCCTGGTTTTGCTATGTTAAATACGCGTTCTGATCCTATCCTTATGTATTTTTGATTCGGGAAAAAAAGCCGACATCAAAATAAAATCAGGAGCAAAGAAATTGATGCAAGACTATGACAAAAATGACACCCAAAATGACATCCATGACAAAGCTACCTTTTACGTCAATAAATAAGTACACCGAAAGAAAAAAAGTTAATCAGGGCAGTTAATAAGAAACACCACGAGGGTGCAGATAGGACCCAGAGCACCAATGCCCCGCCACTGTCAGGACAATCACCTCCTAAGCTCCCGACACAACTCGATATTCATTTCATTTTGGAAATCTGGTATACTATAAGAAATCGTTGTATACAATACGATTTTAAATGATGTACATGTACACAGTCATAGACTGGGATGTTCAGATAGATTTTTGATCCAAACAAAAGAAAACTCCACCAGTAGACAACATTTTCCTATCTTTAAAGAATCTTCCACTAGTTAGTTTGACTGTTATATTATGCATTGTGGAATCAACAGTTCGAAAACCACTGAACATCAAACAATCTGTGAAAAACTGGTAAAATTCATGAAGGAAGTTGCAGCCGAGCCACTCATCATCGTCTTCATCATCGTCATCATCATGTGCCTTGCCGCATGGCGTTGGCAATCTTGGCCTTTCATAGAAATCTATCTTTTGTCTCCCACCCTCTCTGTCTTCATCCACTCCGCAAGTCCATCTAGCATTTTCTCCCTGGGTTTACTTGGAGCTTTTACTCTCCAGCTTTCCTGTTGTGACTAGGTGCTCTAATTTCTCTTGCCCAGTAAAATGTTCTATAAATGTTGCTTGTCTTTTCCTCATCTTCTTTATTAATGTTCTTTTTGTGTTTGCCTCCTTCAAGACTGTCTCGTTTATTTTCTTTGTTGTCCAGGGAACTCATTCTTCTTAGAAACCACATTTCCGCTGAGAAACCCAATTTCAGCTGCTTGAGGTCACATAACACCGAAAACAAGTGAAGGGAGAGGTCGAAACCCAGAGGTCACCCAGGCGGAAACTGAATCAGTCACTCAGGAAAAAGTCCAGGGGCAAACCACTCTGAAAGATGACATGACAATTTTGGCTCCGCCGAGGATGGCTTTGTGGAAGGGTCAGGAGCCCCCAACCTTCATCACTCTTGACTCACAGCCTGCAGTCCACCAAAGAATGATGCCAATCACCAATTCGTACTCTTTCAACTGAGGACCTGGCCATAACGGAAAATGACTTGGCTCAATCACCAATCACACGATAGGACATTAGCATGTAGCCCAGCTAGGACGCATCACATGACATTAGCACGTAGCTTAGCCATAACATATGTAGCCTAGCCACGTCACATGACATCAGCACTTAACCTAGCTAAGTCACATTATATGACATCGACATGTAACCTAATCAGGTCACATGATGAAATCAGCATGTAACCTAGCCACATTACATGATGTGACATCAGCATGTAGCTTAGCTAGGACTTATCGTATGACATTAGCACGTAGTTCAGCCAAGTCATATGTAGCCAAGGCATGTCACATAACATCAACACGCAGCCTAGCCTTGTCACATGATATGACATCAGCATGCAGACTAGCCAAGTCATATGATATGACATCAGCATGCAGACTAGCCTTGTCACATGATATGACATCAGCATGCAGACTAGTCTTGTCACATGATATGACATCAGCATGCAGACTAGCCAAGTCACATGATATGACATCAGCATGCAGCCTAGCCAAGTCACATAATATGACATCAGCATGCAGCCTAGCCAAGTCACATGACATGACATCAGCATGCAGCCTAGCCAAGTCACATGATATGACATCAGCATACAGCCTAACCAGTCATGATATGACATCAGCATACAGCCTAACCAAGTCACATGATATGACATCAGCATGCAGCCTAGCCAAGTCACATGATATGATATCAGCATGCAGCCTAGCCTTGTCACATATGACATCAGCATACAGCCTAGCCAAGTCACATGATATAACATCAGCATACAGCCTAGCCAAGTCACATGATATGACATCAGCATACAGACTAGCCAAGTCATATGATATGACAGCATGCAGCCTAGCCAAGTCACATAATATGACATCAGCATGCAGCCTAGCCAAGTCACATGATATGACATCAGTATGCAGCTTAGCCTTGTCACATGATATGACATCAGCATGCAGCCTAGCCAAGTAACATGATATGATATCAGCATACAGCCTAGCCAAGTCACATGATATGGCATCAGCATGCAGCCTAGCCAAGTTATTATATGACATCAGCATGCAGCCTAGCCAAGTCACATGATATGACATCAGCATGCAGCCTAACCAAGTCACATGATATGACATCAGAATAAAGCCTAATCATGTCACAAGATATGACATCAGTATATAGCCTAGCCTCTTCACATGATGTGACATTAACGAATAGCCTAACCAAGTCACATGATATGACATCAGCATATAGACTAACCGAGTCACATGATATGATGTCAGCATGTAGCTTACCCAAGTCACAAGACATCAGCATGTAGCCTAATCAAGTCACATGACATGACAGCATGTAGCCTAGCCAAATTACATGACATCAGCATGTAGCCTAGGCAAGTCATGTGACATCAATATGTAGCCTAGCCAAGTCACATAACATGACATCAGCATGTAGCCTAGCCATGTCACATAACATGACATCAGCATGTAGCCTAGTCATGTCACATGATATGACATCAGCATGCAGCCTAACCAAGTCACATGATATGACATCAGCATGCAGCCTAGCCAAGTCACATAACATGACATCAGCATGTAGCCTAGCCTTGTCACATGATATGACATCAGCATGCAGACTAGCCAAGTCACATGATATGACATCAGCATGCAGCCTAGCCAAGTCACATGATATGACATCAGCATATAGCCTAGCCATGTCACATGATATGACATCATCATGCAGCCTAACCAAGTCACATAATATAACATCAGCATGCAGCCTAGCCTTGTCACATGATATGACATCAGCATACAGTCTAACCAAGTCACATGATATGACATCAGCATACATCCTAGCCAAGTCACATAATATGACATCAGCATGCAGCCTAGCCAAGTCACATGATATGACATCAGCATGCAGCCTAGCCTTATCACATGATATGACATCAGCATACAGCCTAGCCAAGTCACATAATATGACATCAGCATGCAGCCTAGCCAACTCACATGATATGACATCAACATACAGCCTAGCCAAGTCACATAATATGACATCAGCATACAGCCTAGCCAAGTCACATAATATGATATCAGCATGCAGCCTAGCCAAGTTACATGATATGACATCAGCATGCTGCCTAGCCAAGTCACATGATATGACATCAGCATAAAGCCTAGTCATGTCACATGATATGACATCAGTATATAGGCTAGCCTCTTGACATGATGTGACATTAGCGAATAGCCTAACCAAGTCACATGATATGACATCGGCATATAGACCAACTGAGTCACATGATATGATGTTAGTACCGGGTATGTAGCCTAATCAAGTCACATGACATGACAGCATGTAGCCTAGCCAAATTACATGACATCAGCATTTAGCCTAGGCAAGCCATGTGACATCAATATGTAGCCTAGCCAAGTCACATGATATGACATCAGCATGTAGCTTAGTTAAATTACATGATATGGCATTAGCATGTAACCTAGCCGAATTACATGACATCAGCACGTAGCCTAGGCAAGTCATATGACATCAATATGTAGCCAAGTCACATGACATGACATCAGCATGTAGCCAAGCTGAATTACATGACATCAACATGCAGCCTAGGCAAGTCACATGAATCAGTATGTAGCCTAGGCAAGTCACATGACATCAATATGTAGCCAAGTCACATGACATGACATCAGCATGTAGCCAAGCTGAATTACATGACATCAACATGCAGCCTAGGCAAGTCACATGAATCAGTATGTAGCCTAGGCAAGTCACATGACATCAATATGTAGCCTAGCCAAGTCACATGACATCAACATGTAGCGTATGCAAGTCCATGACATCAACATGTAGCCTAGCCAAGTCACATGATATGACATCAGCATGTAGCTTCGTTAAGTCACATGATATGGCATCAGCATGTAGCCTAGCAAAATTACATGATATCAGCATGTAGCCTTGTTAAGTCACATGATATGACATCAGCATGTAGCTTAGTTAAGTCACATAATATGACAGCATGTAGCCTAGCCAAATTACATGACATCAGCATGTAGCCTTGTTAAGTCACATAATATGACATCAGCATGTAACCTTGTTAAGTCACATGATATGACATCAGCATGTAGCCTTGTTAAGTCACATGATATGGCATCAGCATGTAGCCTTGTTAAGTCACATGATATGACATCAGCATGTAGCCTTGTTAAGTCACATGATATGACATCAGCATGTAGCCTAGCAACATTACATGATATCAGCATGTAGCTTTTTAAGTCACATGGTATGACATCAGCATGTAGCCTTGTTAAGTCACATGATATGGCATCAGCATGTAGCCTAGCAAAATTACATGATATCAGCATGTAACCTTGTTAAGCCACATGATATGACATCAGCATGTAACCTTGTTAAGCCACATGATATGACATCAGCATGTAGCCTTGTTAAGCCACATGATATGGCATCAGCATGTAGCCTAGCAAAATTACATGATATCAGCATGTAACCTTGTTAAGCACATGATATGACATCAGCATGTAACCTTGTTAAGCCACATGATATGACATCAGCATGTAGCCTTGTTAAGCCACATGATATGGCATCAGCATGTAGCCTTGTTAAGCCACATGATATGGCATCAGCATGTAGCCTTGTTAAGCCACATGAAATGACATCAGCATGTAGCCTTGTTAAGCCACATGATATGACATCAGCATGTAGCCTTGTTAAGCACATGATATGACATCAGCATGTAAACATTAAGCACATGATATGACATCAGCATGTAGCCTTTTAAGCCACATGATATGGACATCAGCATGTAGCCTGTTAAGCCACATGATATGCATCAGCATGTAGCCGTTAAACCAATGATATCTCAGCATGTACCTTGTTAAGCCACATGATATGACATCAGCATGTAGCCTTGTTAAGCCACATGATATGACATCAGCATGTAGCCTTGTTAAGCCACATGATATGGCATCAGCATGTAGCCTAGCAAAATTACATGATATCAGCATGTAGCCTTGTTAAGCCACATGATATGACATCAGCATGTAGCCTTGTTAAGTCACATATGGCAAAAAGCATGTAGCCTTGTTAAGTCACATATGGCAAAAAGCATGTAGCCTTGTTAAGTCACATATGGCAAAAAGCATGTAGCCTTGTTAAGTCACATATGGCAAAAAGCATGTAGCCTAGCAACATTACATGATATCAGCATGTAGCTTGTTAAGCCACATGATATGACATCAGCATGTAGCCTTGTTAAGTCACATGATATGGCATGAGCATGTAACTTAGTTAAGTCACATGATATAGCATGAGCATGTAACCTAGTCAAATTACATGACATCAGCATGTAGCCTTGTTAAGTCACATAATATGACATCAGCATGTAGCCTTGTTAAGTCACATGATATGACATCAGCATATCCTTGTTAAGTCACATAACATGGCATCAGCATGTAGCCTAGTTAAATTACATGACATCAGCATGTAGCTTTGTTAAGTCTCATGACATCAACATGTAGCCTAGCCAAGTCACATGATATGGCATCAGCATGTAACCTAACCAAATCAAATGACATCAGCATGTAGCCTTGGCAAGTCACATGACATCAATATATAGCCTAGCCAAGTCACATGACATCAGCATGTATCCTAGGCAAGTCACATGACATCAATATGTAGCCTAGCCAAGTCACATGATATGACATCAGCATGTAGCCTAGTCAGATAACATGATTGTGGACTGTTACCTAACTAGTACCGACTGGAATAGAACGTTATACAGAAAGAAACAATAGGTTCCACTTTGTGTCTTCTGCTTTGCTTTTCTTTAATTGCCTTGTGACTAGTTTAACATCTTCTCTTTGTATCTTCTGCTTTGATTCGCTCAATTAAGTTGCCTGGTAATTATTATACGATTTTGACTTTGCACCTTCTTCTTTGCTTTGCTTAAGTTGCCTGGTAATTAGTTTATGATCCTGACTTTGTATCTTCTACTTTGCTTTTCTTAAGTTGCCTGGTGAATAGTTTACGATGTTGACTTTGTATTTTTTTGCATTGCTTTGCTTAAGTTGCCTGGTGAAGAGTTTACATTACTGACTTTGTATCTTCTGCTTTGCGTGTCTTAAGTTGCCTGGTGATTCGTTTATGATCTTGACTTTGTATCTCGTGCTTTTGTTTTCCTAAGTTGCTTGTTGAGTTATTTACGATATTGGCTTTGCTTAAGTTGCCTGGTAATTAATTGATGATTTTGAGTTTGTAACCTCTGCTTTGCTTTTCCTAAGTTGCCTGGTGAGTCTTTTATGATCTTGACTTTGTATCTTCTGCTCTGCTTTTCTTAACATGCCTGGTGAGTCGTTTAAGATCCACTTGTCAAATCTGCAAGCCCAAAGCACCACTCACCCCGTGAAGCACAGGGACTGCAGAAGGACACATGGTACATCATCTTTTCCTACCCAGACAAATCGCTCCACCAACTAAGAACGGCCATGCATCACCACCCACCGAATCAAGAAAGAGCTATCAATATGTCATCTTTACAGTGTTTGGACCGGGTGAGTTTTCCCGTGTTGAGTCAAGGTAAGCCGCAGGCTCCACTCCTGGTGGTGCCCTTCTGTCAATTCCTTTAAGTTTCAGCTTTGCAACCATACTTCCCCCAGA
>CM060312.1:61807577-61815077 GCA_030674185.1 Monoplex corrugatus | reverse complement strand
GTAGAGAGATTGAAGTTGACTTTCAAGTTGAGGGATGAATGTCGTCTCTTTCAGTAGAGAGATGCAAGTTGACTTTCAAGTTGAGGGATGAATGTCGTCTCTTTCAATAGAGAGATGGAAGTTGACTTTCAAGTTGAGGGATGAATGTCGTCTCTTTCAGTAGAGAGATGGAAGATGACTTTCAAGTTGAGGGATGAATGTCGTCTCTTTCAGTAGAGAGATGGAAGTTGACTTTCAAGTTGAGGGATGAATGTCGTCTCTTTCAGTAGAGAGATGGAAGTTGACTTTCAAGTTGAGGGATGAATGTCGTCTCTTTCAGTAGAGAGATTGAAGTTGACTTTCAAGTTGAGGGATGAATGTCGTCTCTTTCAGTAGAGAGATGGAAGTTGACTTTCAAGTTGAGGGATGAATGTCGTCTCTTTCAGTAGAGAGATTGAAGTTGACTTTCAAGTTGAGGGATGAATGTCGTCTCTTTCAGTAGAGAGATGGAAGATGACTTTCAAGTTGAGGGATGAATGTCGTCTCTTTCAGTAGAGAGATGGAAGATGACTTTCAAGTTGAGGGATGGATGTCGTCTGTCAAGTAGAGGGATGGTGGTCGTCGCTCAAGTAGAGATTTTTTTGTCTCTCAACTGGAGGGACGGATGTCGTCGTCTCAAGACGAGGAATAGTAATGATCTCTCAAGCAGAGGGATGGATGTCATTTCTCTCAAGTAGAAGGAGGGATGTAGTCTATCAAATAGGAGGATGGATGTCATCTATCAAGTAGAGGGATGGATGCCATCGCCCAGACAGAGAGATAGATGTCATCTCCCAGATACAGGGACGGATGCATCGCCCAGATATTCATCTCCCAGATAGAGAAATGGATGTCATCTCCCAGATAGATGGATGGATGTCATCTCTCAAGCAGAGGGATGAATGTCGTCTCTCCAGTAGAAGGATGTATTCGTCTCTCAAGTAGATGGATGTATTTCGTCTCTCAACAGAGGCATGGATGTTATATCTCAAGTAGACGGATAGATGTATTCGTCTCTCAAGTAGATGGATGTATTTCATCTCTCAATAGAGGCATGGATGTTATATCTCAAGTAGACGGATAGATGGATGTCGTCTCTCAAGTAGATGGATGTATTTCATCTCTCAACAGAGGCATGGATGTTATATCTCAAGTAGACGGATAGATGGATGTCGTCTCTCAAGTAGATGGATGTATTTCATCTCTCAACAGAGGCATGGATGTTATATCTCAAGTAGACGGATAGATGGATGTCGTCTCTCAAGTAGATGGATGTATTTCATCTCTCAATAGATGCATGGATGTTATATCTCAAGTAGAGGGATAGATGGATGTCGTCTCTCAAGTAGATGGATGTATTTCATCTCTCAATAGATGCATGGATGTTATATCTCAAGTAGAGGGATAGATGGATGTCGTCTCTCAAGTAGATGGATGTATTTCATCTCTCAATAGATGCATGGATGTTATATCTCAAGTAGAGGGATAGATGGATGTCGTCTCTCATGCAGATGGATGTATTTCATCTCTCAATAGAGGCATGGATGTTATCTCTCAAGCACAAGGATAAATGGATGTCGTCTCTCAAGTAAAAGGATGGATGTCATCCATCGAATGTCTTTTTTTGTTTTGTTTCAGCCTTCTTGTGTGCCTGATCTGATTTGAGTTTGGAGTTTGTTCAAGAGGTCTCTACCACCTCACTCCCCTATGACCTCAGGGTTTTGGGATAACGCTGAATGTTACCTCTTCACCATTGGTGCCTCGCTTGCATCAAAAGGAAGACGAGTCAGGCACAGCATGGTTCCAATGGGCGTGTGCCCTGCAGTTCCAAGGATCACTCCCAATGCTCCATGCTGTATCCCGTGTGGTTTGTTCAAACAGGAAGTCATCTGACTCACACAATTCCATATGCGCTTCACCCAGATCTGTCCATAATTGTCAGGCAGATTCTTTGGCAGAACCCTATGTACTGGCAAGGTCTTGACATTGGGAAGGGAGAGTGAGCGGGAAGAAGAGCAGGACCTATGATAAACATTAAGTTGACGCCACCAGAATGATTGGAGCTATCACTGGAGAGTTCGTCGCCCCATCCAGGACAAGTTTCAAACTGAAGGAAAAAAGAAGAAAATGCGGAGCCTCTCACTGTGGAAACGAAAAGTAGCAAAAACAGTAAGTTTATTGTTGCCAACCAAATCATTCCAGCAGTGACAGAAGAACCTCTTGAGATGGTTCAATGACTCCTTGAAAGATACTAAAAGGAGTTAGGAAACCAAGCAAATGGCAAAATAAAACCTGCAAGTTTGGCTTCCTTGGTAAATACGAAGTCTGGTCTCTGCTGTTCATGCTGGTTCCAGAACTCCTCTTGCCTTTACGGATATACGATATCGGTAGTAACACAGTGGAACCAATAGAGACCAGAATCAAATAACACACAAGGAAATGGCTTGATGTCCCACTGGGTCTCACTGACATTGCGTTTTATTGTCGCCAGGCAAAGCTGAAGATACCCCTAAAATCCATTATCGAGGAGTACAAGTTGGGAATGTTGGTCAGGCTTCCTAGCATGCCTCTGGAGATAAGGTTGTGATAGCAAAACACAGCCCTAGATGAGAATTGGCAGAAAATGGAAAGTTCAGGAGGCAGTCGACGCAGCAGAGGAAAATTTCATGATCATAAAAATTACTGGGCTTACACATAGCAACAGACTGGAACTGGGATCAACAAAACTGAAATGGTCTCAAAGGCCAACGGAAAGGCAAAAGGACATGATAAGAAAGAAAAGGACGCCAAAAGAAACCAAAAGGCAGTCCAGTAAGACGAACAGGGGCAATAGACAGCGAGGGAAAATGTACTCCAAAGAAGTCTAAGCTAAAATGACATGCGGCATATGGCCCCTCTCAGGATCAGTTTCATCCACAGACATGTGTACATGTATGACCTCCTGCCCTCGAATCCAAATCTGATGAAATACATGTAGGGAAGCCAACTGAGCCTGCTTGCCTGCTCTGTCAGGGCAAACAAACAGTCGAACACGTCCTGAGCTCCAGCAAAGTAATGCTATCCAGGAAAAGTACACATGGAGGCACAATCAAGTTCTTCAAAAGGTCGCACAGTCGGCTGGTATTGCCGGGAAGAAAAACTTGCCACCAGAAGCTCAGACACGGCAGGAAGCAGCAAACTGTGGCCTGAAAAAAGCTGTGGTATCCAGAACATGGAAGCAAGATCCGCTGGATGAAGCGGGCTCTGCTGTATAGAAGGGACAGCTGGGAACGCGCAGCAGATCTTCTACAATGGTAAAAACACACAGAACACATCAGCAAGAGTGAAATGAGATCGGACACAATTCTCCATTCCCATTCATCAAAACAAACGATTCTGTTCGAGCTCACTGTACTGTATGAAAGTAGAATGAAGAAAGCCCATATTATGTACACGTATACAATTCTGAAAAGTCTGCCAGTCCAGCCAGCAACCTGAGGAAATCTGGCTTTCAAGTCGAAGTCCTTGCCATAAAGGTTGGAGCAAGGGAGGTAATAGACACATTGGCTTACAACATCAGGAAACAGCTCTCGATTTCTGGGAGAGAGAGGAACAGGGCCCTTAAGGCAATGACAGAACCAGCTGAAAGAATTCCATCTGGATCTGAGCAAAGAGGAACAAGAGTGAACTTGATACAGCATAAAATTCCATTACTTGTTGCTGGTGTATGATACCTGTGTGGTTAAGACATCCGTCACGAACGTGACTTGGCTTTGAGACATCTAACCATTTTGGATGCACGGGTTCGAACTTAGGTGAAGGACTAATTTCTGTAATGAAAAAGAATTTTTTAAAAATAGCGACAGCAGAGGGATATCTAGGAGTCCATAGCATCATGATTATCATCCTCATCGCCAACATCATCACTGCATTATATATATACATATGTAAGAAAACAAAACAAAACAAAACAAAAAACTGGCATCTTGTATGACCTTAGAGTGTCAAGAGTTAAGAGCCAAAACACTTGTTTGACTGGATCTCCAACTTTGAGGAACTTCTACTGCTGTCCAGCTCTCCAATTAGAGTTTCTTGCTATTGGGAAACGAACACATCAGGTTTTATGTTGCACTGAGACTGGTTTTGGGACATCGTAGTTTGAGTCTGCGGCTCTAGTGAAGGCTACCTCCAACTTAATAGTGGGGCGACCATTCCGAGCCCAGCCAGTCATAGGTGGCGGATCGGCCCAGATGTGGTTCTAGCAGTCGTTGGGGCCATAGACAATAAAACTGAACAAACTGAACCAGTCGTCGTGGTGTAGCGGTCAGCACAATGAACTGCTTACCGGATGGTTGTGGGTTCGATTCCCCATCAGTTCTTTCAAAAATCATTGTGGGCTTTTTCGCCTCTAGCGGGCTCATGCCGAGAGTTGAACGTGCTGTGGGTTCATTTGGAAGACTGGGACTACACAGTCGAGTCTCATGCACTTGTGTCATAGAAGGTGTTGCTCAAATCTTTTGACCAACGCCGCAGGTGTCTGTATCTCTCGCGTATGGTTGACGCCAGGATATACTATGATAGAAAGCGTACAGTCCTGTCACGTAGTCTCAATCCTACATGGAACTCCATAGCATCATGATTATCATACTCATCGCCATCAATATCATTGCATTACTGAATAGGCTGTGCCAGCTTGTGTGGTCATCAGAGTGGCGTAGAACATGGAACTAGAAAAAAAGGTGAGTACAAAGGGAATCTCCTTTAGTGCAAGGATGTTAAAAAACCAACATCACCATCACCATCATCATCACCATCACCATCACCACCACCAACAACAACGACAATAACAACAAAACAGAACAAACTGAGGTGACGCATGGCGGTGTGCCTTCAGATAGAGAGGTTAGCTGTGAAGTAAGTCAGTTTTTTTAGGATCATCTTTTCAACATTTACCTGGAGAGAATGATGACTGACGCACTGGAGGAACATGGCTTAGAAAACATCGGTGGCTGCATAGTGACAAACTTACGCTTTGCCGACGACATCGACGCGCTAGCACGAGAAGAGCAGGAACTAATCAACGTAGCTGAGCGCCTTTGCAAAAACTAATGTTCGGCAGTATTCGGCATGGAGATCAGCGCCGAAAAGACAAAAACCGATGACCAATAACCGCCAACAACATCAGCGCTAACATCGTTATCAAGAGAGAAAAACTAGAGACAGTTCAGAGCTTCAAGTACCCCTGGGCAATTGTTCCAGAGGAGGGCTCAAAACCTGAACTGCTCTCCAGTGTTGCGCAAACGATAGCAGCACTAGCCAGACTGGAATAACAGAAATATCACAATCAGTTCCAAGATCATACTGATGGGCTCCCTGGTCATTGCCATATTCCTCTATGCCTGTGAGACGTGGTCTCTGACAGCTGAACTCGACAGAAGGATTCAAGCTTTAGAGATGAGATGCTTTCGCAAGATCCTCGGCATCTCATACAAAGACCACACTACCAACTTGGAGGTCCAGATCAGAGTGAAGCGAGCCATTGCACCATACGAAAACCTGTTGTCCACAGCGAAAAGAAGGAAATGAAGTGGTACGGTCATGTATCAAGATCAACAGGACTTGCCAAACTCATTCTACAAGGAACAGTGCGAGGAGGCAGAAGAAGAGAAGACAGAGAAAGAGATGGGAGGACAACATCAGTGAATGGACTGGCCTCACACTGGAGGACAACATCAGTGAATGGACTGGTCTCACACTCAGCAACTGCCTAAGAGTGTCTTGAGAGCAGGGAGGAATGGAGGAAGCTGGCTGCAAAGTCTTCTGTGGCGCCAAAACGGTCTTCAGGACCCCGGGATAGGTGACGTGAAGGTGACGTCAGGTTTGTGTGGACGAGTAAGCAGCCCTGAACCACCTGGTGATGGTTTCTATTAGGACAGAAAATACCTACACGTCCTACGACAGAGCTATCTATATAGCTTCTTGTATGGGTGGGAGTTTTGGTATGTTTTGTTTGCTGACACTTAACGCACGCGTGCGTTGTAAGCGTGTGTACACGAGTTGTTCTATATGCATTTGTGTGCCTGTGTGAGTCTGTCTGTATAAATTCGGAGGTTTTGAAATCAGCTATCTATGCCTGTGTTTAACTGATGAACGTGCGCGTGCACGCACGCGTGAATGTGTCTGAGTACGCGTGCGTCTGTATGTCAAAGTTTCATTATTTTCGTCCACGTATTATTTGTGTGTGTGTGTGTGTGTGTGTGTGGTGCGTGCGTGCGTGTGTGTGTGTGTGCGTGTGTGTGTGTGTGTGCGCGCGCGCGCGCGCGTGTGTGTGTGTTGTTCACTATAAAGGTGACACTTTACATTTTTGTGTACCATTTAAGGGAAAACACACACACATTCATACTGAATTTTGTTTATGTTTGTTTTTATTCTAGATGAATATGGCAGCAAGAAACCCTAAGGTGATCCGGACAGTAGAAGGTTCTCAGAGGAGTAACCCCCGTCAATCAAGTGTTTCAGCCCTTAAACCCTGACACTCTACGAGGACTGGGCCACATCCAGTTCATGACTTCTGGATGCCCATCCACTGTCACCATTTTTTTACCTGAATTCAAACCCAGGCCTCTGACGTCTCTAGTTCAAGTTGCCTTTGTTACAGATGTCTTAACCACTTAGCATCCGAACACCGGCGGCATATAGCGTGATTTTTAAGGGCTTATGAAGTTCACTATTGTTTCTCCTCGACCAGAACCAGCTGGAACTCATTTCAGGTGCTTCTGCCATTGCCTTTAGGGCTGTGGCTCTCTCCTTTCCACAAATCGAGAGCTGTTTTATGAGTTCGCAGGCTGATGTGCCTACCAGCCCCCTTTGCTCAAAATTCTTTGTCGAGGACTTTGGCTTGAAAATTAGGTTTCATCAAATTGATGGCTAGACTTGGCATATTTTTCAGTCTTGTCGATATTGGTTTCCTCCATTCTACTGTCATACAGCGCAGTGAGTTCGATCAGAATCATTTGACTTTATGAATGGTTGTGAAGAATTATAGCCGGCCTCATGCCACACTTCCCGATGATCTCTTTTTTTTTTTATATATATCGTGGATGATCTGCTGTGCACTCCCAGTCGTCCCTCACTCCATCCAGTAGACTCCCCTCCCCCCCCCCCTCAACTACCTCTTTCATGCTCCGGATGTTACATTCTTTTCAGGCCACAGTTTACCGATTCCTGCCATGTAGAACTCTGTCAAAGCTTCTGGTGGCGTGGTTTTTCTCCTGGTCATTACTGATTGCTTTGAGCGATCTCTTGAAGCATTTGATTGTGCTTCCATGTGTTCGTTCGTTCGTTACTTCTTTTAACATCTATTCTTCCATGTGTACTTTTCTTGGGTTAGCGCTACCGTGCATAAGTTCTGGACACATTCGACTGTTTGTTTGCCCTGGCAGAGCAGGTACGTAGGGTCAATTGCTTTCCTCCACTTCACCAGACGCGCATTCGAGGGCAGGA
>CM060312.1:61767577-61795077 GCA_030674185.1 Monoplex corrugatus | reverse complement strand
GTCCGTCCAGCATTTTCTCCCTGGGTCTACCTGGTGCTCTCTTTCCCTCCAGCCTTCCCGTTGTGACCAGGTGCTCCAAATCCCCCTTCCTCATAAAATGGCCTATAAATGTTGCCTGTCTTTTCCTAATTTTCTTTATGAGTGATCTACTTGTGCCTGCCTCCATCAAGACTGTCTCGTTTGTTTTCTTTGCTGTCCATGGAACTCTCAACATTCTTCTTAAAAACCACATCTCGGCTGCCTCTATCTTGTTCTGGGTTTGCTTGCTGACTGTCCACGCCTCACATCCGTATAACAGTATTGGTTCTATATAACATTCAAGGACTCTCTTCCTGATGTTAATTGATAGGCATTCGTTGGTAAGAATACTTTTCATCTTCTTGAATGCTGTTTTGGCTTGGCCGATTCTGCCAGCTATTTCCGATGTGCATCTGCCGTCTGATGAAATGACCGTTCTCAGGTATTTGAACTTATTAACCTGTGTAAAGGTTGTGCCATTTGTTGTTATTTTGCATGAGGGGATTTCATGTTTTTTACTGATCACCATAACTTCAGTCTTCCTGCTGTTAGTTCCAACCCCTTACTTTTGCTTTCTATTTCTAGTATATTCACAAGATTTTGTAGGTCTCTTTCACTTTCTACAATTAGCACGGTGTCATCTGCGTATCGAATGTTGTTTATCATTTTTCCTCCAACCTTTAATCCAGGGTCTTCTTCTAGATTTCTCGTGATGTTTTCGCTGTAAAGTGAAAACAGATGTGGTGAGAAGACACAGCCCTGTCTGACTCCTCTTTTGATGTTTTGGAAAGAGCTTATATTGTTTTCTATTCTCATTGCAGCTGTTTGTTCTCAGTATATATTCCTGATTATTCGTAGATCTTTTCCATCAACATTGAGTCTCTCCAGTTGGTTGATCGATTCTTCATGTCGTACCCGATCGAAAGCCTTGGTATAGTCAACAAAGCATAAATGCAAATCCTTATTCATCTCAATTGACCTCTCTATGATAGTTCTTAGGATGTATATGGCATTAATAGTTCCCTTCCACAAATCCACACTGTTCTTCTGCTATTTCTCTTTTGATTCTATTTCTTGTCCTCATCATGATTATTCTTAACAGGTTTTTTGTTACATGACTCATCAAACTGATTGTGCGATGGAGTTCGCATTCTATAGCCCCTGTCTTCTTTGGAAGTGCAATGAAAATTGATTTTGACATATCTTTGGGGATTTTTCCAGTGTCATAAATTTCATTTAGGACGACTGTTATTTTTTCTATGCCAAATTCCTCCAGGGTTTCAATCATCTGTGTAGTAATGTTGTCTGGTCCTGGGGCTTTTCCTGATTTCATCTTTTTCAGTGCTGCTCTAACTTCATCTTTCATTATGGGTGGTCCTTCAAAGTTCTTTTTTATAATGTGTTCTTCGTTTCTGTCATCCTCAAAAAGGTCTTTAATGTACTCTCCCCATCTGTCCAATATTTTGTCTTTTTCCATGTTAAGCATGCCATCTTTCGATTTTAGGCAACAAGTTGATGTGCATGTATTTTTCCTGTGGACAATTTCTTCAGTTCGTCTGTACATACCCTGAGGATCCATTTTGTGTCGGTCTTCTATCTCTTTGCATTTTGTGTTCAGCCAAGCTTCCTTAGCTTCATTTCACCTATTCCTGACTTCTTTATTCATCTTCCTGTATATCACCTCGTTTCTCTTTGCCCTCTTCCTTTCCTCCATCAAGCCCAAAATTTCGTTAGTCATCCAGCTTTTTTGCTTTTCAATCTGCCTGAGGGATTTCTTCACAAGCTTCATTTATCGAATTTCTCAACTTTCTCAGCCTTGTCAAAGGTGGATGTGATGCGTCTAGTGTGTCGGCTAGTGACTAGTGAATGCGTGCTTGTCACCTCTCACTTTCACAGCCTACACCGCTGGCTAGCATTGCTGCTTGCAGCTACGCGAAAAGAAGAGCAGAGGGCGTAAGTCTCTTCCTGTCAGTACATAGCCTCTCCATCAGCAAGCCCTACGTTGTGCCACCTCGTGGCGACAGGCGGTAACTGAGCACCTCGCGGACTCAGGCTAAATCTCGTGGGACTCGGAGGAGGTCTGGCCCCCAGACGTGCGGCATGCAGGCCCACCGGCGTGTGGATATGCCCTGGTGCCCACGAACCAGATCCCCAAGCTATGGGTAAATAGCTCCACTGCCTTGTGGACATCTCGGGAGAGAGTAAGGCTAAGGGAGTTAACCCTGAAAAAAAACCCGATGGAAGGCAAGGGGAAACCACCATCGTAGTTTTCCCCAGGACAACCATGGACAAAAGAAAGATGAAGATAGAAGCTAACGACGTTAATAGGTGCTCCTGTGGAGCACCTTCGTCCGGTAGGGACTGTCATGTGGCGCAGGTGACACCAGACCGTCAGCCAGCTACTGCGACCAAAATTAAACCCAAAGTCAAACTTAGAAACACCAAAATAGCAACATGGAATATCAGAACACTGCTACAGAAGGGCAAATTAGACAACATCAAAATGGAGATGGAAAGGCTTAACATTAGTATTTTAGGACTAGGGGAAGTGAGATGGAAGGGGGCAGGCACGATAACATCAGGAGAATACACAGTGATATACTCTGGTGGTAATTCACTTGAAAGAGGAGTAGGCATCATAATAGACAAAGACAAATCAAAAGCAGTTAAGGGATACTGGGCTGTGTCCGACAGAGTTTTGCTGGTCAAATTGGGAGGCAAACCATTTGATATCAACATCATACAGGTGTATGCACCAACATCCGCAAGTACTCAGGAAGACATCGACAACTTCTATGAAGTTTTAGAGATGGCCAAGGTCCAGCGTAAATCACAAGAAGTTACAGTCATAATGGGAGATTTTAATGCTAAAGTGGGACAGGATAGGGTGGAGGATATATTTGGACCTCATGGCCTTGGTACACAAAATGAAAGAGGAGGGAAACTTGTAGAATGGGCACAGATGAATGAGTTCATAGTAGGCAACACCTGGTTTGAGCAGCCTAACAGAAGAAAATGGACTTGGATGAGTCCAGGAGATAATACCAAAAATCAGATTGACTACATCCTGATCAACAAAAGATTTAGAAATTCTTTACCGTCAGCAAAAACACTACCAGGCGCAGACTGCAACAGTGACCATAATCCTGTAGTGGGAAGGTTTAGGCTGAAATTGAGGAAAAGGAAACAGACCAAAAGCAACATCAAACTAAACCTTGGATCTTAAAGACATGAAATGATACGTAGAAAATTTAATGTACATGTTCAAAACAAATATACATATATACATATCTATCTATCCATCTATCTGTCCATCTATCTATCTATCCATCTATCTATCCATCTATCTATCTATCATCTATCTATCTATCTATCTATCTATCTATCTATCTATCTATCTATCTATCTATCTATCTATCTATCTATCTATCTATCTATCTATCTATCTATCTATCTATCTATATGTATATATATAAATTCTTGTCTGTATGTCTATCACTCTCATCATGCACTTAACGAAAGATTTATGGGTCCAAACAAGTAACTTTTGGCTTGTAATAGCCTCGCAATAAATTGCTGCATGTTTTGGCCAATCAGTTTTTTTTGTACCTAAAATAACGCTGAAACAAGTTGAAGGCTGTGGCTTTGTCAATATTAATAGTACTTAGTGTGGCAATAATTTGTTTCTAAAAACTACACACTGGCAAAGTCTTGAAAAGAAAGTGGGAGGAAACAAAACAGGACCTGTGAAATACGCAGCTGGCACTGCCAGAATGACCGGACCATTCAAATGGGCGGTGAGTAGGCCAGTTTTTTGTTTTGTTTTGATATTGCAGGTAGGCTTGAACTCCTGTTGTTAGATCTCGAGTCCTCGGCTCTATTACACTGAAATGGTACCCCTCTCTCTGTGTGTCTCTCTGTGTCTGTCTCTGTCTCTCTTTCTCAACACACACATACACATACTACACACACTCTTATCTTATCTTATCTTTTTATTTACTTGCCTTGGCATTTCTATTTTATCATCATTTTATTTTTTCATATTCTTTATTTTATTCATTTGTTTTTATTTATTTACTTACTTAAAAGAAATAACGAACAAACGAACACACAGATAGACAGACAGACACACGCACACACACACACACACACACACACACACACACACACACACACACACACACACACACACACACACACACACACACACACACACACACACACACATACATATAATCATACACCAACAGCTTAGATATCAGAAGATACACATGTGCTCAGTTTGAATTTTCAGTTTCAGTATGGCGACCATCCCTGTCATGATCATCTGTCTGGTCATCAGCTTGAACCAGTCAGCTCCTACAGATTCACCGATCGATAAGACATCTCGTGCTGCCTCTGCACCTGGTGAACACGATTCTGATGTAACACAGGACATCATAGTCGACGTATCCAGCGCTACTACTGTGCCCTCAAAGCAGGACCCAGGTGGAACGAAGGACAAGGTAACCAACATATTCAGTCTTGCTACAGCACCCTCTGACTTTCAATCTGTTGTAATACAGGATAAGGTAACCAGCATATCTAGTGTTAATAGAGCACCCTCTGACTTTCATTCTGTTGTAATACAGGACAATATAAGCAACATATCTAGTGTTACTAGACCACCCTCTGACTTTCACTCTGTTGCAATACAGGACAATTTAACCAACATATCCAGTGTTACTAGAGCACCCCATGATTTTCATTCGATCGGGTAAGACATGAAGAATTAATCAACCAACTAGAAAGACTCAATATTGATGGAAAAGATCTATGAATAACCAGAAATATGTATTTGGAACAAACAGATGCAATAAGAAGAGAAAACGATATAAGCTCTTTCCAAAACATCAAAAGAGGAGTCAGACAGGGTTGTGTTTTGTCACCACATCTGTTTTCACTTTACAGCGAAAACATCACGAGAAACCTAGAGGAAGACCCGGATTAAAGGTTGGAGGAAAAGTGATAAACAACATTCGATACGCAGATGACACCGTGCTAATTGCAGAAAATGAAAGGAACCTACAAAACGTTGTGAATATACTAGAAATAGAAAGCAAAGGTAAGGGCTTGGAACTACACAGCAGGAAGACCGAAGTCATGGTGATCAGAGAAAAACATGAAATCCCCTCATGCAAAATAACAGCAAACGGCACAACCTTGAGACAGGTTGATAAGTTTAAATACCCGGGAACGATCATTTTACCAGATGGCAGATGCACATCAGAAATAGCCAACAGAATCGGCCAAGCCAAAACAGCATTCAAGAAGATGAAAAGCACTCTTACCAACAAATGCCTATCTATTAACATCAGGAAGAGAGTTCTTGAATGTTAATAGAACCAATACTGTTGTACGGTTGCGAGGCGCAAACTTTCATGCTGCATTCATATCAGGTATCTATGTTTCAGCTAAAATCATTGGCGCTGATGACTAGCAACAAGGAAGACGATCTACAGAATTCTGAAGATACATCTTTAACACCATCAATGATTACGAACTCTTTGAGTACATCGAAGTTGAATACAAAACCTAAAACAATAGAAAACAATCAATTACGGATTCAACGATCAGAAATGAACATATCAACAAATTTGGCACCCATTGCAAACCACATAAATGGCCTACAAGATAACACTGTCACTACCAGACCATTTGTCCACACATCTGAAGAAATAAAAACTGATAATGACGCCACAGCAGAATCGGATCTATCTCCTAGTAAAAGTACATTGACTGAGATTACTCCATCACCAAATACAAACATATCCCAAAAGACTGTCTTCCCATCCATGATGCCATTTAACACTACTTCCTGGCTTTGGTCAACCAACGAGACAGATGATGTGTGTCCACCTGAAAACATAACCTTCGCAAACATTACAGCAGGAAAAGTTACAAGGCCTTTCAAGACGGGCAGCTGTGTGCATGAATATAACTGGATTTTTGACATCCCAAAAGGTTATGGTTGTGTTATGGAATTTCACCACGTAGATATGGTCAACGTAGATACCTTATCCATCATCAGTTTAATGTATTCCACTAAGTACATACATAGATACTTTACACAGGTTTATAATGAGTCACTGGCACCCTTGTTTTTGTACAATAGAACATTAAAAATCGAAGCTTCTTTAATGTTATTGTCATTCTTCATCACTGAATGGTCTGATTTCAACATTAGTTTTACAGTGCTTCCACTCGAAACAATGCCAACAGGTGTGAACGTTTTAGACAATAGAATAAGAGAAAGTTTACATACATACTTCTGCACTGGGATCAGCTCTCTTCCTGCAGCCATCACATGTGATGGTATACGCCACTGTGAACATGGAGAAGATGAGGAAGGCTGTGCTTACAGTGAAGCAGGATGCGGGGACTGGTTTCCCTATAACAATCACTGTCTTAAAGCACAATTTATAAATTCTAAAGATGCGTTTTGTGGGCATTCTCCAGCCACCAGTCCTCTTCATGTAGAACAAATATGTCAGACAAAATACAACGCAACGTCAGCAATACTTCCAGATATAGCAGGAATACAGCTTGCAAAAAACATGATCCGCAAGAGTGGATTTCTTAATGCTGTTGTGGGAATAAGAAAAGTAAAACCTGTGTCCACGAAGACCAAACATCTGTACCGCTTTTTGTGGCAGTGGGGAGATCGTGGGAGTCCCATAGCTTATGAACAACAGAAGATCCAACGATCTGGAGCAATGCAGGATTGTGCTGTGCTAACAGATTCACCAGAATTTTCCCTTCAGTCTGTGCAATGTGATGTACCTCAATTTCATCCAGACGGTTATATCTGTATGAGACCGAACCCAAGTCGCTCTGTGCAAATCCAGAAACCACGCAGTGCTAGTTTCCATACATCAGCATTCCCTGACCAGTTTCCTACCAAAGAATGCCCTGATGGCTCAGTGGTACAAACATTTCTTCGTTGTCAGTGGGGCGAGCATGATGCAGACCCCAGCATGGGGTGGTCTCCCAGCAACCTTCCACTGTTCCAGTGTCGCTTTGGTCTACCCATTCACTACGCACTGCTGTGTGATGGGAAAGACGACTGTGCTGATGGTAGTGACGAAAGAGTTTGTCTAAAACCAAGGCATTCTTTGAGTTCTTCTTTCTTTTGCACAAGCCCTCAAGCAATTGTAAAGAAAAAACAATGCGATGGAATGCCAGACTGTTTTGACAACAGTGATGAAGAATATTGCATTTCCTGTCACTATAAGAATTTCTGTCCTGGTGTTGGATGCTTACCACAGTATTATGACAATCTGATTGAAACTTGCCCCTTTGGCCTTCCCAAGGTGGGTTTCTCATCTACTCAGTTCAGCACTGGAGTGGTGAAATTGGATGGTTATGGTTTGTCAATCCTAACTTCTGGTACAGAGAAGTGTCCCGAAGGCTTTTATCAATGTCTCAATGGTCTGTGCATTCCAGGATTTCTCATGAACAATGGAGAGAAGGACTGCTTCCATGGAGAGGACGAGGGCATACCTGCACACAACATGACGTGTCCAGGATATTACAGATGTCAAGGGGTGGGTAGCTGTGTTGATAAGAACTATTTATGTGATGGGATTTATCACTGTCCTGACAAAGATGATGAAATGTTCTGTCACATGACCTGTCCACATGGCTGTGTCTGTGAAGGCCAGGCTTTCACATGCTCCAACATGTCTGATCCTGGGCAACATCTCCATGTGCGTTATCTGGACCTAAGTCATGCAACTGATGTGTCCTTGGAAAATATTCATGTCATGGAGTACCTCTTCTTCCTCAACCTCTCCTTTTGTCATCTTAGTAATATCACCCTCAGGGATATGCCTCAGCTCCAAACACTGGATCTCAGTTTCAACTCACTGACAGACTTAGCTTCTCTCCATCACCATAAACTACCTGGACTCTTGTTTCTGGATCTGTCCAACAATCCTCTTGGAAGGACAGTGACCGATGTCTTCAGTACTTTGTTGAAGACAGCTGAACTTGGAAACTTAAAGACGCTGATCCTGGTCAATATCAGTCTGGAGGACATTGCTGACAGAGTGTTCAGCCCTCTGACCAAGCTACAACACCTGGACTTACGTAATAATCCACTGCACACCTATGACCAGGAATCACTGTGGGGTTTGCAGGCCCTGGAAGTCTTGTACACGGATCAGTCCAAGCTGTGCTGTAATTACTTCCACCCTTCTCTACGCCAGTGTCATGCTCCAGTTGACGAACTGTCATCCTGTGATGATTTGTTGGCTCAGAACTTTTTTAGAGTGTTTCTCTGGATTTTTTCTTTTCTGGCTATAGCTGGAAACTGTGGAGTTTTTACATACAGACTCTTCACTGACACACGTGGGTCAAATCCTTCTTCACCCATTTTGTTAAAGAACTTGTGTGCCTCTGACTTTTTGATGGGGGTCTACATGGTAATCATTGGTGTGGCTGACGCTCAATTTCAAGGAAATTATGTGGCCAAGGAAGCTGAGTGGACCAAGAGTGTGACATGTACAATTGCAGGATTTCTGTCTTTTGTATCCAGTGAGGTGTCTGCCTTACTGATTTGTGTGATCACTGTGGACCGTGTTCTGGTCATCTGCTTTCCTTTCCACTACCAGTATCACTTGGGTTCTCGTGTCACCATCTTTGTCTGCTGTATACTTTGGATCATTGGCATAACCCTGGCTGCACTACCTCTCATAGCTGGAATGGAGTTCTATGGACTGAATGGCATCTGTCTCCCCCTTCCCATTACACGTAAGCAGTATTCAGGACAAATGTATGCCTTCAATATCTTCATTGTTCTCAATTTTGTTATCTTTCTTTCCATTGGAATTGGTCAGGCATTGATCTACCATGCCATTCTCAATGCTAGGACAGCGTCTGAAAGTCAGGGAAGACATAAGGACATGACCATTGCCCGCCGTCTGTTCATCATCGTTTTTACCGACTTCTGCTGTTGGTTCCCTGTGTGTGTGATGGGGCTGCTGGCTTTCCATGGAACTCCCATCCCTGGCCAGCTCAACGTATGGACAGCCATCTTTGTTCTGCCAGTCAACTCTGCACTGAACCCTTTCCTGTACACACTCAACGGCATGTTGGAGGAATGGAAGAAGCGCGGGATGGAGAGGAGGGCACAGATAATGCTGGGCAAACTTCAGATAGATATTGCTAAATGGCAGCCATCCAGCGTGGAGCAGCTGATCAAAGTGTGTGTCCAGTCCAAGAAGGTGGACAATGACAAGGTGATGAGATATCTTGGAGGCAATGTACTGTCCACATCCCCCAGCTCTTTGACACAGAGCACAACTAACAGTGAACCTAACGCCTTGGGGACCTCAGCACATTTGAACAAGGCGTGCAGTGGCTCGGAGCTCAATCCAAGTGATGCTCAGACCTCGGGTCATGACACTACTGGGGAACGGTAACTACTGTTAGAAATCTTTAATAAAAGAAATCTGGCTGTTTGTGAAGTCAGTAAAAACCAAAAAAACCAACGTTTCTTGTAGTTCTGTATGCTATCAGCAGAGTGTCTTGTCAACAGTGGATGGGAGTTATCTAATCACCTGTTCTGCACAATCAGTAGAAAGCTCCAGTTCTATAATTACACAAACTTTATAGTTTACAACACTTTATAACTTTATACAACTTTGTATAATAAAATGTATGTAGCATTTACGCTGTCAAGACTGCGTGATGTAGTTTCATTTCTGTACACTACGACATGCACCATCTCCAGTACAAAACGTTTTGAGTCAAACAAATACAGTGTATCATATACATACAGGACTATGTATGTAGTGTCATACACATGTAGGAATGTTGTACCATGTAGATGTAGGATTATGTACAATACGTTGTACGATTCTAATCTAGAATCATGTAGATATGGAACGTGTATATCAGTTGCTGTTGGTATTGTGTCACTTATTGAGTTAACTTCAGCTCAAGAAGTCTTCAATTTTGCCGGACATACTGAATTCTCACTTGGTCAAAAGCCCTCTTGATGTGCGGTCGAGCCCCAAGATTGGGTAGTTTGGTCAGATTGCCTGACAGCCCTAGGTTATAGTTGTACCTCTGGGCTAGAGCCAAAAAGTGAAAACAAATAGGTGGAGTTATATCGTTAACTGCCCTTGGTAGGAATCCACGTCCGCCTGGATGAACAGGGAAAGGCTGATGCTGTGTTGTGATGTGTACTTGTTGCCCGGAATGCAACGTTTTGCAAGGTAACAGTTTATTCCAGCTTTCCTATGTATGTGTTGGGTGTCGTGTGGTATCGTAGTTGTCAGGAATATGCGTCATTAGTCGTTATGTGGCGGTAATATTTGGCTTTGTGTTTCATCATGTAGTTTGGCCAGTCTTGCCAGGGGTGTGTGTGTGTTGTGTGTGTGTGTGTGTGTGTGTGTGTGTGTGTGTGTGTGTGTGTGTGTGTGTTGTGTGTGTGTGTGTGTGTGTGTGTGTGTGTGTGTGTGTGTGTGTGTGTGTGTGTGTGTGTGTGTGTGTGTGTGTGTGTGTGTGTGTGTGTGTGTGTTCATGTCGTGTTGAGTCACGAATATGTTTTTATTTGTCATCTGTTGTTATGCTCAGTTTCTAGTTTAGTGTTGAAGTATGGCACCTTGTACTCGCTTGTGTAGAAGAAGTCAGGTGATGTTATTACTTAAGAAGCCAGAGGTGGATGGAGTTTGCCCATATGCGCAAAATGCTTTGCTTAAAGAGATGGGGAGGTGAATGATCTACTGATGTGTGTGGAGATGTCGCTGGTTTAACGTCTATTCACTGAAGTGATATTAGACACAAAGAAAAAAGAAAAAAAACAACAACAACAAAAAACAAAAAAAAAAGGAAGAAAAAAGGAAGAAAAAAAAAAAAAAAAGGGGGGGGGGGGGGGGAGGTGGCGAGGGTGTAGGCGGAGAGGGAAAGACAATTGGAGAAAGGGAGGGAACATTACACAAATGAGTGTTAAGTTACCATTACCAACGAAATAGATAATACACTTCCTAAATGTAACAATGAACATCAATTACAACAAATTTGAAATATTTCGCTATTGAACTTTTCTACAGGCTAACAACAAGTTCGTAGAGTAATGACGCTGGTTCAAATGTTTCGGAAACAGTGTTCCTAGAAAGTAAAGGAAGGTGTTGTTTTATCCGATTGCAAGAAAGAAGATGACTCGTAGTTATTTTCTGTCCACAAAGATACGCAATATTCTTGGTATATTTTGCTTTGAATGCACCAAGTTTCCACCTCATACATAAGGGATTGTATAGTCCGACTGACAGTTAACTGCATATGTATTTTGCTGATGACAAAATTCATGGTATGAATATTGTATTTTTTTCTGATTATCTTGGAACTGTTTCCAAGCGTCTACGAAGGTGTAATATTCATTCAAAGACAGAGAAGTTGTATATTATTTGATTCGGGCGTGCCCTTAACTCCTCGTTTGGCAACCCTGTCAACCATAATATTACGATGAAACGAACAATGAGATGGTATCGAACAGAAGGTAATATGAGTGCTTCGTAAGGTGATCTCTCTCTCTCTACCTACGCACCTACCAATCTATCTATCTATCTATCTATCTATCTCTATCATCTATCTATCTATCTATCTATCTATCTATCTATCTATCTATCTATCTATCTATCTCTCTATCTATCTATCTATCTATCTATCTATCTGTCTGTCTATCTATCTATCTATCTATCTATCTATCTATCATCTATCTATCTATCTATTCATCTATCTATCTATCTATCTATCTATCTATCTATCTATCTATCTATCTATCTTCTGTCTATCTATCTATCTATCTATCTATCTATCTATACTATCATCTATCTATCTATTCATCTATTTATCTATCTATCTATCTATCTATCTATCTATCTATCTATTTATCTATCTATCTATCTATCTATCTATCTATCTATCTATCTATCTATCTATTATTAATCTATCTAACTATCTATCTATCTGTCTGTCTGTCTATGTATGTATGTATGTATGTATGTATGTATGTATGTATGTATGTATGTATGTATGTATGTATGTGTGTATGTGTGTATGTGTCTGTCTGTCTATCTGTCTGTCTGCCTGTCTGTCTATCTATCTATTTATCTATCTATCTATCTATCTATCTATCTATCTATCTATCTATCTATCTATCTATCTATCTATCTATCTATCTATCTATCTATCTATCTATCTTTCTTTCTTTCTGTAGATACATATAAGGAAAGGGAAAAAGGAATCATTAATGCCACATATATTCTAAGAACTCTCAATTGAGTTGAATAAGGATTTTTATTTATGTTTTGTAGATTATACCAAGGCTTTTAATCGGGTAAGACACGAAGAATTGATCAACCAACTGGAAAAGCTCAATACTGATAGAAAAAGATCCAAGAATAATAAGGAATATGTATTGGGAACAAACAGTAGCAATGAGAGTAGAAAATGATTTAAACTTTTCCAAAATATCAAAAGAGGGGTTAGGCAGGGATGTGTTCTCTCACTATATTTGTTTTCATTTTACAGCGAAACCATTCATGAGAGACCTAGAAGAGTGCCCTGGGATAAAGATTGGAGGAAAAATAATACACAACCTTCTATATAAAGATGAAACCATTCTAAAGGCAGTAAATGAAACAAATATCTACAAAATCTTGGAATATAATAGAAAAAGAAAGCAGAAATAAAGGGCTAGAATTACACTTCAAGAAGATCGAAGTCATGGTATTCTGTTAAAAACCCCCAAGAAATTCCCTCATGTAATATAAGATCAAATGGCACAACATTAAGACAAGTTTATAAGTTTAAATATCTGAAAACAGTCATCTTACAAGACGGCAGATTCACAACTGAAATAGCCAGCAGAATTGGCCAACAAATGCCTATCGATTAACATCAGAAGAGAGTTCTTCCATCTTATAATAAAGACAATTTATATAGCGCTTTCCAGAGCACAAAGCGCTTCACATAAAATCAGTATATAACTAAATACAAATAGATACACCAACATAAAATTTAAACATACCGCTGCTAACACTATATAACATAAAACATAAAATTTACGTTCAACAAGACATATTAACATAGTAAATTCAAATATTACTAAAAATAGTGACAATCATACAAAAATATTTTCTCTCTCTTTCTCTTCACACACACACACACACACACACACACACACACACACACACACACACACACACACACACACACACACACACACACACACACACACACACACACACACACACACACACACACACACACACACACACACAACACAACATTTCGATATCCACAGCAAGAGAACACATCGATGAAAAATACCGTACCCATCTTCACATTTTTACCGATGGATCAGTCTTAGAAAATAAATGTGCTGGAGCAGCTTTTTATGTTCCAAAATTTAAGATAAAAAAGTCATTTTTCGTTGGGGCAAACTTATCGATCTTTACAGCGGAATTAGTCGCTATTAATCAAGCATTGCATTATCTAGTAAATCTTAAAACCATGTCTTTCAAAGTAGTTCTCTTTGTTGACTCAAAATCTGTATTATATGCCTTACGGTCTTTTAATGCCGACACAAGACCTGATTTACTTACTGAGGCAAATCATCTTATACATCGTTTAAGGGTCAAAGGTACAGATATCAGTTTATGCTGGGTGCCTTCTCATGTTGGTCTTCACGGCAACGAAGTAGTTGACAGAGCAGCTAAGCAAGGCGCCCAGAATGCTGATAATGCTATAGAATTAAATGTTCATACCTCCGTAAAAGAAGCTTGCAACTTGCTCGAATCAGCCTCATGGACTCGATTTCTTGAACATTCAGATGAACAGTTTGTGTCACAACAAATGATAAAACTTACCGTTCAAAATGTATGTAAAAAATTGCAGTATTCTTCTATGTATCATTTGAGATCGATTGTTGCTGTTTGTTTTCGTATTCAGCTAAACGCATTGAGAACAAAATATTGTAAAAATGTCAAGTGTATTTGCGGCGAACAGTTCACACTGTTTCACTGTTTATTCTACTGCAAAATGCTACGTTCTTTTTTACCGAAAATGTTTACTCAAGAAAAGTATTCTGAAAATCATTTCCAGAAAATTACATCAGATCAAACGTTGTTAGTTAGAATTTCAGAATCATTAGTTCACAGTCCTGTTAATGCATTACTTTAACTTTATTCGGTTTGTATTTTAGTGTTACAATTTCCCTTCACGTTATTGAAGTTAATTGTTAGTGTTAAGTTCTCGTTCCATTTTACTGTTCCCCCACCTGCTAATGTCTTTTTCCTCTGTCTTCCCTCTGCCCAAATCCAACCCGTCCAACTATCGTTCTACATTTTATTTTGTTCACTTTTTTTTTTTTTTTTTTTTTTTTTTTTTAATAATTTCCCCTCCCCCCCCTCCCCCGTCTAATATCACTTATAGTGAAAAGACGTTAAATTAAAGAACGAACGAACACACACACACACACACACACACACAGACCCAAACACACTCCCTCTCTCAACCACTCAGTTTCTCTACTATCAAATTCTATCACGCTTACACATACTCTTACTCATACTCTCACTCTCTTTCCCCACCCCAACCATACTCTCGCTCTCTACCGTGCTCCCGATATTCCTTGCTCACTCTCTCTCTCTCCCACACAGCCTCTCTCTCTCTCTTTTCCTCTCTCCCTCTCTCTTGCTCGCATAAACATGCTTCACACACACACACACACACACACACACACACACACACACACACACACACACACACACACACACACACACACACATACACACACACACACACACACACACACACAAACACACACACACACATATATGTAGGAACGATGATCAGGGCTGAGAGAGAAGAGAAAGAGAAGATCAATGAAAGTATTGAGTGAAAAGATAGGTCTTCAGACTAGACTTGAAAGAAGGAAGACATTGCTTATGGCGAATATGATAGGGAAGGGAGTTCCAGGTCATGGCAGCAGAGTGGGAGAAAGCTCTCTGACCATGCAGTTTCCGGTTGAAACGGGGAACACAGAAAGTTCTTGTGTCGGTAGAGGATCGGAGAGTTCTGGATGGTACATACACTTGAAGAAGTTCAGACAGATAAGAGGGAGCGGAGCAAGTAAGAATTTTGTAACAGAGACAGCAACATTTGTATTTGATTCTTTGTTCAACTGGAAGCCAATGCAACTTTTTCAGAAGAGGAGAACATGACTGGGATCTAGGGGCTTTACAAACAAGCCTAGCTGCTGAATTCTGAACACGTTGGAGAGGTTGAATGACAACTGAAGGGCAGCCGATTAGAATAGAATTACAGTAGTCCAAGCGTGAAAGAATATAAGAGGAAATAAGAGTTTTAGTGGCTTCCTCAGTAAGAAAGGGGCGGATAGAAGCAATACGTCTTAGTTCCATATAAGAAAGCTGGCATATCTTAGTGACATGTTTTTGCATAGAAAGATCATGATCTAAAAGAACTCCTAAATCCCGGACACAGTCAGAAAATTCAATGGAACTAGAACCTATAGGGAGAGAAGAAGAAAGTGTGTTGATATCATGATGTGAGAAACGTATAGCCTCCGTCTTATCTTAAATAGAAACAGTACTGTTGTACAGATGCAAAGCGTGGACAATCAACACGTTTAGTCAGAACAAAACTGAGGCAGATGAAATGTGTTTTCTAGGAGGAATGTTAAGTGTTCCATGGACAGCAAAGAAAACAAACGAGACAGTCTTGAAAGAGGAAAACATAAGAACATTACGTGAGATTTGGAAAAGACAAACATTTACAGGACGTTTATGAGGCAAAAGAAATTTGAGCACATGGTCACAACAGGAAAATTGTGGGGGAAAAGAGCAACAGGGAGACCCAGGGAGAAAATATTGGATAAATTTGCGGATTTGATGAAAACAGAAAGGGTGGGAGATGCACTTGCAGCGACAAAACAGATTCGTATGGAGGGCCATGATCGCCAACGCCATGTGGCAAGGGACATAATGATGGTGATGGTGATGGTGATGAAGATGATATGTATATACATATATATAATAATATATAAGTTGCTCGTATATATATATATATATATATATATATATATATATATATATATATATATACGAGCAACATATATATTATTATTATATATGTGGTGATACATACATACATACATACATACATATGTATGTATATATGTATATATATAAATATGTGAGACAGAGAGAGAGAGAAAGAGAGACAGAGAGAGAGACAGAGAGAGAGAGAGAGAGACAGAGAGACAGAAACAGAGAAAGAGACAGAGACAGAGACAGAGAAAGAGACAGAGACAGAGACAGAGACAGAGACAGAGACAGAGACAGAGAGACTTATTCATTTCGTTATTATCTGTTATATATTCATATGAGTATAGTACGGCCACTACCCTAGATGATGCTCTGTTAACTCAAGGAAAAACACACATAATAACCCATCTGTTTATGTCGTTTTTTGCTTACTGTGTATACATGTATATTTACATTGCAGAGTAAAACTTGGCTACTACCACTGACGTTGCTCTGGTAAATAGATAGAAGTTATATGTTGAATACAGCTTATGTAAGATCCTTTGTTACGGTGTTTAATCTGTGGTACGGGAATGAAAATGGCTGTCACCTGTGTGTATCTATTGCTTCACATTGTTTGCTGTCGTTTTATGAAATAAAGTGACTAGTTAACGGTTTACATCAGGTATCAATTTGGTGTGTTGATGTGGTTGTGCGGTATCTCAGTAGCTTTAGCTCTTGAGAGAGTTTTGTTTTGTTTTGTTCTTACTTTTCCATGGAAAATGTACAGCATCTTGTATCGTATACATGTTGGTATATGCACAGCATCATTCATCAATAAGAGATTAGAGCAATATGATCTTCAGAATGGGATTTACATGCTGTTCTGCGTCCGACCGGTTTAACGCTATTGGAGTTGCTGGTGTAGTGGTATCATGCAAGACTCCCATTGTTGCGACCCCGGTTCGTTTCCCGTGCGGCGCATTTTTTTTAACACATGTCATTTACATGTAACCAACATTATTCCAGTGGTAGGCTGACAAAATACCTGTATAAAATATAAACTAGATAAAATATAGTCCAGGTAGGGCTTCAGGACCTGGCCAGCTCATGGGTTTCTGTGCAGGCTTAAGGCTTGTGCCACGATTACCATACACATGGCACCTGTGACGTTAGTGCATATGGAATTCGATCCGAGCGCGGAGACGTCATCTTGAGAAACTGAAACTGAAACGGAGTTGCTGTTTTAGTTTTGAACAACATTGGATGTGAAAACAAATGTTAAACGAGACTAATATAGCAACTTTAAAATTCTGTCACCCTCTTCAATGGAAAAGGATTTGATGCTACTGAATGTTTAGGATCCCCAATAAAGACAACCTGGTGCTTTATAGTACGTTATAAGAAACGATTGAAGTAATATAAATGCTATTGTCAATGCTGCAGGTGGTTGGAACACTGCTGCGGATGCTATCACGGACTGCGCATTAACAACTCCGAAGCAAAAGAATCCTTTGAAAATGTAACAAGGGAGCATATTCTGACAAACCCTTAAACAACCATGAAACAACGAAGCGCTTCAACTTCAAGTTCATGTGCGTACATTGCTTACAGCCCAGCCGGTTATATAGCTACATCAGGGCTAACAGCACCTTAAAAACAAGTTCAAATTTTATTGAAAAGACAACAGTTAAAAACTGAGCTCACAGTTATCCTGACAAGTCTTAAATTGCATTTAAAAACCTGTCCCCTATGTACAGTCATATGACATGAAATGTATTGGTCTCTTGTAAAACTTGAAAATTGCCTCCAAATACTGCGTCTGGAGGATCATACCTGAAGAGGTTCTTGAAGGAGTTCGCTTCTTGAAGGAGTTCGCTTTATAATACTTACGTCTAACATCGTGCAAGTCCAAGCACTTTGTTTTCTTTCTTTTATTGTTGTTTTAAGCCCAGCCGACTGCGCAGAGCCATATCAGGGCTATAACCGCTTCAAAACACACAAAGCTTCAACAGGGGAAAAAAAAAGAAAAGAAAATTAAGTACACATATCAATGTATTCGCCCACATAATCCAAGGACATGCCCCCGGCGTAGGACCATTCCGTCCGATTTATCGCACATGGGAGATTTACAAAAACACGCCCGAATACAAATAGAAGCATACATAAGGACACCAAAACATATACAAAAACAGGCACAAACTACCCAAAATTGCTTCCGCATATCTCACCTCCCCAGAGCCAAAAATGCACCCAACACATGTACCCAATTATCAATCCGAAGAAAAAGTACGTAAGACTTTATCGAAAAAATACAGGTGAATGGACCATCAAGGCAGAAAATAAGTAGAAATGACAGAAAGCAAAGCAACAAGGCAGAAACAAAGAGAGCGACAGAAAAGAGGAAATTTCTAGCACAGAATTTCCAGAAGGTGGGGATACTATTTATACTGAAAGAGCCCCTGGCAACCCAACGGGGGACTCCAAGCACTTGAAAGAATGACAAGACAACAGCTTAAAGAACATCATGTTATTTAGCCCTCACCTCATCTAAAAATTGTTGCATACTTGTTCTGTCAAAAGTTTTTTGTCTCATATTTGACAAAACATTAACCACCCAAAAGCCACGAAGTAAAGTATAAGAAATATCACAAATCTACTTATTTTGACAAAATAT
Source organism: Monoplex corrugatus (assembly GCA_030674185.1). Lineage (NCBI taxonomy): Eukaryota > Metazoa > Mollusca > Gastropoda > Littorinimorpha > Ranellidae > Monoplex > Monoplex corrugatus. The sequence goes on along the minus strand of CM060312.1, from coordinate 61,776,285 downwards.
TAAAGAATCCAAAGCTACAAATTGAAGTACAGGAAACATGACAAGTCAACTAATTTTGATAGATATCTGAGGAGACAAATCCTCGAATGTAGGCGTTATATGTGCAGAAAACCGACATATTTAAACAAAGGTGACATCTTTATCTTCTATGTCTGATTATGTGTATCGGTATTTTGAAAACACGGATTTTTTAGGCCACCTGTCAAACCATTCAGTGGTAACACTTCACTTATTATTCCACAGAAAAAAAAGAAAAGTTTCTGGAAATTTAATTAATCTCTTTTAAAATACGAACAGATTGTAAAAGAAATAAAAGAAAAAAATTACTGTGATAAAACAATATGCAGCCAAACATTATAACTAATCAGTTTTCCGTGAAATGACAACGTCTGAGATTAAAATAAAAATTCCTGACAAACTTTCTAGATTCACGGTGAATGAATAGTGCTAAAAAATCAGGGTGTATGCCACATCGGAAAGTAAGAAAGCGATCGACAAAGAAAAAATACTTGAAGAAAATATAGAAGTTGTTGAAAAGGTTTAAAAAAAATGAAATAAGGGAACTTTAAGAAAGGAATCAAAACCTCACAACTGGGGACCAAAGAATAGATAGAGTATCACTGAGATTGAAGGCAAGGTGGATTGCAGATGGTGATTTTTTGTAAATACATATCTCCGAAAGAGGAGTTATGTAAGTAATCAGTTGATTCAACTAACCATGAAAGAGAGGATTACTTTGAACAACCAGCAAGATATATTTCATGAAGTTAAATCTTATTTTATAATAGAAATTATACAAGAAAAGACAAACCAAAGACTATCAAAAAGAAAACCTTATCATAAAGATATCCAAATTATCAAACGAAGAAAAATAATTGTTGGAAGGTGAGATAACTATGAATGAAACGAAATAAGTATTGAAAAATATGAAACCACACAGATGGATTAAGTGCATATTTTTACCATATTGTGCTAAAACAAGGATGTAAGGAGTTGTAATGTAGGTGAATATTATTCTATTCTGGAAAATGATATGCACTTTACAGATAGAACATTTGCTCAATTGATCGACTCTTTTAATGCGGTATATCTGTCCTGTCCACATTATTGACTTTTATGTTCTGAGTATTCCTTCTGATGACACAATTTTAACGGTAAAATGCAGGGGTACTTAACCGTTATCAGTTATTCTAGACAATTACATGTATATGCACTTACTATGTATTGAAATTATGTTTAATGCATTGAATCTTCTAATGTGTCGTCTTCTCAACATTACCGATTATTATTTGATGATTATTGCTCTTGACGACGCAGTTCTTATAGTAAAATACTATGCTGTTTTGTCATCACCACTAAACATTTACTGCCATAACTGGTTAATAACCTCTCACTCGAATGCTCTCACTGATGATACAGCGCATAACGACAAATCAGCTTAAGAAATCGATGTGAGGTTTTGCCCTCGCCGTACTTAAAACAAATTGCATATTTGTATTGTCAAACGATTATTTGTGCCATGTTTATAATCATTAGTATTTTGGAGTGTAGGTTCGGACACTGTGCGTCACCATAACGTTGGGTTATTTAGTGATGTCTTGGTTTTAATGTACATATTTTGTGCTATACTTTGGCACCGTTATTTACTAACAAAATGTGTGCTTTGTCATTGTACTTATGAATGCTTTTGTGCCTTTCAGGTACTGGCTTCCTTTTCTTCCATCTCTTATTCCACTTCTCATCTTCTGCCTTCTTTGTAGAGAGATAACACAAACAGTTGGTCAGCATTCATGGATTCCTGTGTCAACTGAACGAGAGGATCCTTTTCACTTCTTCATGCAAACGACGCCATTAATAATAATAATAATTACAATATTTATATAGCGCAAAATCTTGATAAAATCAAATCTAAGCGCTGAAGCAGACACACACGCAGGCACGCACGCTCGCACACACACGCACGCACACATACAGACACACACACACACACACACACACACACACACACACACACACACACACACACACACACACACACACACACGCATGGCTATAAATGGGGAGAAAGAATAAAAGCAATAAAAGCAAGAATAAAAGCAATGGAAAATTATAGAGAGCATAGCATACAATTATATATTATAACCATGTGATTCCCTCCGAGCGGAGACAGGCTGCAGAGGGGAGGGTTGAGTGAGGTTAGGATTTTATGCAGGAGAGAAAAGGTGAGTTTTGAGAGCGGACTTGAAGGAGACAAAAGTAGGTTGCTGACGGACTGAGAGAGGAAGTTTGTTCCAGGAGAGTGGACCAGAAACAGAGAAGGCTCGTGGACCATAGGTATTGAGCTTAGTGCGTGGAAAGCGAAGAGTCAGAGGATCAGAGGCAGAGCGGAGGGTACGTGAGGGAACATAGATCTCAAGTAGGCTTGACAGGTAATCGGGGGCTGCGTTATTGAGGCTTTTGTAGCACATGGTGTCTAGTTTGTACTGTATGCGCTTTGATACAGGGAGCCAGTGAAGTTGTGCCAGGAGAGGAGATATGTGGTCAGCTTTTTTCTTTTTGAGTACAAGGCGTGCAGTATTGTTTTGAATGCGCTGTAGGATGTGAATGGTGGAGGCAGGAAGACCAGACAGGAGTGAATTGCAATAGTCAATGCGAGACATTATGAAGGAGAGAACGAGTTTTGCAGTTGTTTCCACAGAGAGATACTTCCTGATCAGCTTTATACGATGGAGATGATAGTAGCAAGATCTGGCAGTTTGAGAAACAAAGTTGTTCATGGAGAGGGTAGAGTCAATGCAGACACCAAGGTTTTTAGCTGAATCAGAAATTGGGACTGATGTGTTACATAATGGGAGAGAAAGAGGAGGCAGCTGAGAAAGTTTCTGACGGGTGCCAATGAGGATAGCTTCTGTTTTGTCGTCATTAAGCTGAAGTCTATTGTGTGTCATCCAGTTCTTAATGTCTGAGTAACACTCAGTGGTGCGAGTCAACAGGCGCTGTATATTATCAGGTGAGTCACTGTCTTGAAGTTGGGTGTCATCAGCATAGAAGTGGTGTTTTATAGATTGGGAGTTGGTGATGGTGGACAGGGGGGAGGTGTAAAGAGTGAAAAGAACAGGGCCAAGGACAGATCCTTGTGGAACACCACAGGTCAGGTATGCAGGTTGAGAGTAAGTGCCATTGATGAGAACGGTTTGTTTTCTGTTTGATAGGTATGAAGTGAACCAAGACAGAGCAATGTCAGAGATGCCAAAAGTATGATGAAGTCTAGAAAGGAGAATACCATGATCAATGGTATCAAAGGCTGCAGACAGATCAAGGAGTGTGAGGAGAGAGACTTTGCCAGTATCAGTTGCAAGGAGGAGATTGTTGAGAATGTGTAGTAGGGCAGTTTCAGTGCTATGGCACTGGCGGTAGGCTGACTGGAAAGGATTGAGGAGATTGTTGGCAGACAGGTGAGAGTTCAGCTGGTTGAGGACGACTTTTTCAAGGAGTTTTGACAAGAAAGAGAGATTAGAGATAGGCCGGTAATTTTTCAGTTCATTTGGATCTAAATTGTGTTTCTTGAGGAGAGGGTGAACAATAGCAGACTTGAAAGAATCTGGGACAGTTCCAGTTTGAAGAGAAGTGTTGATGATGTCAGTGATGAATGGGAGGAGAGTAGGGAGACAGTCGGCGTAGACAGAACCTGGAAGAGGATCCAGTTCGCAGGTTTTGAACGACATGGATCTGATTGTGTTGAGAATTTCTTCTTGTGAGACTGGGGTAAAAGTAGTAAGAGGTGTGCCAGAGAAGGAAGGGTCAGGTGGGCATGGTTGACAGGGTGTCAACTTTGGCACCGTTATTTACTAACAAAATGTGTGCTTTGTCATTGTACTTATGAATGCTTTTGTGCCTTTCAGGTACTGGCTTCCTTTTCTTCCATCTCTTATTCCACTTTCAGCAGTAGATGTCCTATCACATCTAAATGAAAAAAAAAAATCTGCACAACAGGAACAAAAATTAGCTTAATGGTTATTTCTCAATTCACTTCGAATTAAATCCTATGAAACTATCAAATGCATCTGTAATGATTACATAATCTTAATCATTACAGCATACTTCATCCTTATCATTCGCTACATTACACAGACTGTTATCTACCACAATTTTTCATTAAAACTAAACAATTTCCTTTATCATCTGAGAAAGCCGGGAAATTTCCGAAAAGTGCAAGGACAGTTTCAATTCAGTTTCAATTTCTCAAGATGACCTCTCCGCGCTCGGAATGAATTCCATATGCATAACGTCACAAGTGCCATGTGATGGAGAAGATGCAGAATGATCATGGCACAAACCTTAAGCCTGCATATAAACCCATGAGCTGGCCAGATCCTGAGGTCCTACCTAGATAGTTCCACAACCCTGGGATGGAAGGAGAGTGAGGTGGCAGAGACCTCAACTTTTCCCGGGGTCAGCACCACGAGGGCGGCACCCATCCCCTTTCCCCTCGCTTCTAATTCATATTCATGTTCACATTTTTTAGACCAAGACTTCAGAAAAGAAAAGAAGGCTGATTGGTCTTCAAAGGGTGGGACCTGGGAAATCAACCTATCTCTCCAATGTTTTTCACCAAGGCAGCCGGGTATTGCCCTGCTCTTCACAATTTTCAACTGCCGTGGGATCTTTAGCGTGCGCAGCCAGAAGGCACTCGATCCGACTCGTTTTTTCGTCCCCTTCCGAAGGACTAGACGTTCAGTTCAATTTTCCGGTCAAACTGGGGAGAAAAGTCGAGGCCTCTTCGGGGAGCGAACCCTGGAACCTCGAGTTTAGTTACTGGCAGCTCGCAGGCGAATGTCTGAACATTCTAACATTCTTCTCCCTTGCAAAGACAATAAAAGCACCAAAAACAATAACTTACAAACATAAGCTCTTCGAAGTATCTAGTATAGTAACAGCAACGGTTTCACCTAAAATGATAGGTAGTCTGTTACTCCTGTGGGAATTAACCACTGCAAATTTTGATATGAATTACACTGATAGTGACAAGACGAAAGACATTTAGCCACATCTTTCAGCAGTAGATGTCCTATCACATCTAAATGAAAAAAAAAAATCTGCACAACAGGAACAAAAATTAGCTTAATGGTTATTTCTCAATTCACTTCGAATTAAATCCTATGAAACTATCAAATGCATCTGTAATGATTACATAACGGTTAGTAATCTTAATCATTTAATGTCAGGAAATGTGCATGCGCGTGTGTGTGTATGTATGTGTGTGCTGTTTACACAGTCACCTTCTTAAAAAAAAAAGCTGATTTTAAGCTTTTTTTTTTTGTGTCCGTGCAACCTTAACTTTGGTGCCTTATCTTCCAAACTTATCCCCTTGCACCTTCGTAACTGCTCGCATCTTTGAACAAATTTTGGTAAAGATACACCTGTAAAGACCTGAGGAAATCATGTCCACACATTTTTCATTACAGACAGACAGACAGACCCCCCCCTCCCACACACACACACACTCACACACACACACACACACATACACACACACACACACACACACACACACACGCACACAAACACACACACACACAAACACACATACACACACACACACACACACACAAACACACGCACGCACCTCAGGGCTGTATGAAAGAAAGAAAAGGAAGAAAAAGAAGTAGAAGAAATAGAAGAACTAGAAGAAAAAGGAGAAGAAGAAGAAGAAGAAGAAGAAGAAGAAGAAGAAGGAAGAAGAAGAAGAAGAAGAAGAAGAAGAAGAAGAAGAAGAAGAAGAAGAAGAAGAAGAAGAAGAAGAACAACAACAACAACGACAACAACAACAACAACGACACAATTATAATCATTCAACAATAGAAGAAGAAGAAGAAAAAAACCCAACTCAAGACCGCAACTCGAGCCGATTCACTTTAATCACAGTGATACTAGTTACTCAACGGGACACACGTTTGATTGTTCAATTATGGCACATTGAAACATGCATGGCACCTAATAGCTATGAAGCGAACGAGCCAAGAGAGAGAGAGAGAGAGAGAGAGAGAGAGAGAGAGAGAGAGAGAGAGAGAGAGAGAGAGAGAGAGAGAGAGAGAGGAAAGAGAGAGAGAAAGAGAGAGAGAGAGACGGACGGACAGAGACAGAGACAGAGATAGGCAGACAGACGGACAGACAGACAGACAGACAGACAACAGACAGACAACAGACAGACAGACAACAGACAGACAGACAACAGACAGACAGACAGACAACAGACAGGTCAAATCCACTTGTACATGCTCAAGAGAAGATCAAACATAAACCAGGAATTAGCAAGTTGTTTGCAGTCGGATTAAAATCACCGTGCAATCATACACCATTGAACTGGCGTAAATCTGCTTGACTCAATCGTTCACGGTAGGATTCAAATCCAAATGCGCTTTTTGCATTGTCATAAATATGAAGATAACAGACCCAGCCAAATAAAACAAAGAACCAAAGAAAACAGACAAAAACGGAAGCCAAGACAAGCCAAGCCAAGCCCAAACAAACAAACAAACAAACAAACAAACAAACAAACAAACAAACAAACAAACAAACAAAAACAACAACAACAAACTCGAAACATGGACAATCAAAACAAAACTTGTCAATTTAAGTAAGCGGTACACAGTGAAATAAAAGTCTTGATGAAAACCGCACACCATTCATTTAAAGTGTATCTATGATGGAATGATCAAAAAGAAAAGAAAGGGAAACATCTGAGAGAGAGAGAGAGAGAGAGAGAGAGAGAGGGGGGCAGAGAGAGAGAGAGAGAGAGAGAGAGAGGGGACAGAGAGAGAGAGAGAGAGAGAGAGAGAGAGAGAGAGACAGACAGACAGAGACAGGGACAGAGAGACAGAGAGACAAAGATTTTATCACAGTCTTTCAAAGAGAAGAAAAATATAGGCTTAATTTCGAATCGACAATGATCGCATGATGACGAACACTGTCAGTCGGATGTGGTTTTCCAAAAGGGTCACGGATAACGGCAAGGTCAAGGTCAAGGTCAAGGTCAGTGGAAGCGGGTGAAGACGAGGCTAAGGGTGACAGGAACCAAGACAGTGACGATCCCCCCCGCCAGCTGCGAAACTCCTGTCACAGACATTTTGCTTTTATTATTATTTTTCATCACTCGGCTTTTGCCTCAAAGCAATACATCAATTACTCATTTACTCATTCGCTCGTTCATTCATCCAATCTGTTCACCACCATCACCACCACCCTTCCCCTCCCACCATCCCGTTTCAAATTGTGCAGGAGCAAAGCTTTGTGCATGGAGTCTACCAGATAAGTGCTGGTTGATTTGGGTGGAGCGCATATGGAATTGTTGAAATGATATGAATTATTTCTGAGTTTGAAGTGTGGATTGAACACAATCTTCACGCTTCTTTTTTTTCTGTTGTGAGCTGGCACCATCACCTATACTCACACATACGAATGGGCCTTTAAAAATATAGCATAAAAATATAGCAGGATTTTTTATACCTCGCCATTTAGGCAGTCATATTTCGTGTGTGTGTGTTGTTTTTTTTTGGGAGGTGGGTGGGGGGTGTCCATGCTATTTTTCTTTTTCTTTTATTAATGCCCCCCATAAGCCACTGAACACTTAACATGACATATACGATCCTTAACGTCTGTACCTGAGGTTACGTAGTCTGCACACATGATGACCAGGAAGATCGACAAATCTCCGCCCTTTCCACCCTTCCAAGGGGAAGATACCCAGGTACAATCGCACTCCAGCCCTTCCCATTGAAAGTCAGACATCTTAACGCCTGATGATACTCATTTATATTCCTTTCTTTTGTCACAGTGATTTACCATGTGAAATACTCGGGCTGCTCTCCCCATGAGAGCGAGTCGCCGCAGTGCAGCGCCACTCAATTTTTTTTACCAAGAGTTCAGAAAGGCAAGAAAACTTATTGGCCTTCAAGGGGAGGGGCCTGGGAAATCAACCTATCTCTCCAGTGTTTAACATCAGGGCAGCTGAGCGAATGCCCTGCTCTTCACGATTTTCATCTACCGTAGGATTTTTAGCGTGCGCAGGCCAGAAGACAAAACTGGCCCGACTCGTTTTTCGTCCCCTTTTTGAAGGACTAGACGTTGAGTTCAATTTTCTGGTCAAACTAAGGAGAAAATGTCGAGGTCTCAACGCAGGGGACGGAACCCTGGAATTTCAAGTTTAGTTATTGCCAGATCGTCTCCACCATTCTGCCACTCTTCTCCTCTATTATACGAGTGGCCTGAGACGAGTATGGTCCTTTCTTTTTTTTTAGGACGGATAGGTTGGGGGGGGGGGGATTAGGGGGGGGGGGAGAGGGCAAGTTGGATATTTTTGTATTTCTATGACACCACCGAACACTGACGTTGCTCACAGTTCCTGGGTTTAAAGTGGGTGTTTATTTTGAAGTTCTATGTGAGTATTTGTTGGAAAGGAGGTTCTGTCTGGCACAAATCAGATTTGCACATAGTTATGTTGAACGGAGTGATATCAGAACAGTTTCACTGTTCACCCGTCAGGCAGTATACCCGAACCGGTTCGAATTCGAAAAATCAGGTAGGGTCTTAACCATTCAATTATCACACCTGTCCATTACGTAATATGACAAAAGAAAGCGACACCCCTTCCTCTAAAAAACAACAGCAACATCAACAAAAAACAACAAAACATGAAAAAACAAAACAAA
>CM060312.1:61762577-61765077 GCA_030674185.1 Monoplex corrugatus | reverse complement strand
GTACACCTTCTTGTCTAAATCAATAGCTTCATCATCATCAGGTGCCTTGCCGCATGGCGTTGGCGATTATGGATTTCCATCTGTCTCTATCTCTTGTTGCCTCAAGCATCTCTTCCACCTTCCCTGTCTTTAGCCACTCTGCTAGTCCATCTAGTATCTTCTCTCTGGGTCTCCCGGTGCTCTCCTTCCCTCCAGCTTTCCCGTTGTGACCAGCTGTTCCAATTCCCCTTTCCTCATAAAATGGCCTATGAATGTTGCCTGCCTTTTCCTAATCTTCCTTATGAATGATCTACTTGTGTCTGCCTCCATTAAGACTGTCTCGTTTGTTTTCTTTGCTGTCCATGGAACCCTCAACATCCTTCTTAGAAACCACATCTCGGCTGCCTCAATCTTGTTCTGGCTTTGCTTGTTGACTGTCCACGCCTCGCAACCGTACAACAGTATTGGTTCTTATTAACATTCAAGAACTCTCTTCCTGATGTTAATTGATAGGCATTTGTTGGGAAGAATGCTTTCCATCTTCTTGAATATTTGTTTTGGCTTGGTCGATCCTGCTGGCTATTTCCGACGTGCATCTACCGTCTGGTGAAATGATCGTTCCCAGGTATTTAATCTTATCAACCTGTCTCAAGGCTGTGCCGTTTGCTGTTATTTTGCATGAGGGGATTTCATGTTTTTTGCTGATCACCATGACTTCAGTCTTCCTGCTGTTTAGTTCCGACCCCTTACCTTTGCTTTCTATTTCTAGTATATTCATAAGGTTTTTTTTTTAGGTCCCTTTCACTTTCTGCAATTAGCACGGTGTTATCTGTGTATCGAATGTTGTTTATCATTTTTCCTCCAACCTTTACTCCAGGGTCTTCCTCTGGGTTTCTCATGATGTTTTCGCTGTAAAGTGAAAACAGATCTGGTGACAAAACACAACCCTGTCTGACTCCTCTTCTGATGTTTTGGAAAGAGCTGATATCGTTTTTTTTTTATTCTCATTGCAGCTGTTTGTTCCCAATACATATTTCTGATTATTAGTAGATCTTTTCCATCAATATTGAATCTTTCTAGTTGGTTGATCAATTCTTCATGTCTTACCCGATCGAAAGCCTTGGTATAGTCAACAAAGCATAAATATAAATCGTTGTTCACCTTGATTGACCTCTCTAAGATAGTTCTTAGGATGTATATGGCATTAATAGTTCCTTTCCCTTCCACAAATCCACACTGTTCCTCTGCTATTACTCTTTTGGTTGTATTCCTTCTCCTCATCATGATTATTCTTAATCAATAGCTTATATAACATAATATTGAGGGTCTTTGGCTTTGGCTAAGTGCACCTTCTTGTCTAAATCAATAGCTTACATAACATAATATTGAGGATCTTTGGCTAAGTACACCTTCTTGTCTAAATCAATAGCTTACATAACATAATATTGAGGATCTTTGGCTAAGTACACCTTCTTGTCTAAATCTGATAGCTTATATAACATGATATTGAGGGGCTTTGGTTTTGGCTAAGTACACCTTGTCTAAATCCAATAGTTTATATAACACGATATTGAGGGTCTTTGGCTTTGGCTAAGTACACCTTCTTGTCTAAATCCAATAGTTTACCTAACATGATATTGAGGGTCTTTGGCTAAGTACATCTTATTGTCTCAATAATTGGCTTATATAACATAATATTGAGCGTCTTTGGCTTTGGCTAAGTACACCTTCTTGTCTATATCAATAGCTTATATAACATATAATTGAGGGTCTTTGGTAAGTACATCTTCTTGTCTAAATCGATAGCATATATAACACAATATTGAGCGTCTTTGGATTTGGCTAAGTACACCTTCTTGTCTAAATCAATAGCGTATATAACATAGTATTGAGGGGCTTTGGCTTTGGCTAAGTACACCTTCTTGTCTAAATCCAATAGTTTATATAACACAATACTGAGGGTCTTTGGTTAAGTACATCTTTTTGTCTAAATCCAATAGTTTATATAACACAATATTGAGGGTCTTTGGTTAAGTACACCTTCTTGTCTAAATCCATTAGCTTATATAACACAATACTGAGGGTCTTTGGTTAAGTACATCTTTTGTCTAAATCCAATAGTTTATATAACACAATATTGAGGGTCTTTGGTTAAGTACACCTTCTTGTCTAAATCCAGTAGTTTATATAACACACTATTGGGGGTCTTTGGCTAAGTACACATTTTCGTCTAAATCCAACAGCTTACATAACATGATATTGAGGGTCTTTTGTTTTGGCTAAGTACACCTTCTTGTCTAAATCCAATAGTTTATATAACACAATATTGGGGGTCTTTGGCTAAGTACACCTTCTTGTCTAAATCCAATAGTTTATATAACACAATATTGGGGGTCTTTGGCTAAGTACACCTTCTTGTCAAAATCCAGTAGTTTATAGATATTGAGGGTCTTTGGCTTTGGCTAAGTACACCTTCTTGTCTAAATCCAATAGTTTATATAACACAATACTGAAGGTCTTT
>CM060312.1:61745077-61757577 GCA_030674185.1 Monoplex corrugatus | reverse complement strand
GCACTCCCTTATCTTTAGAAGCATATAAATTCATACAAACCAACGAAACTGGCAAAGGGAGTAGATATTGCGTGTGTGGCCGTTCTTTGTCCTGCCTTAAAGACAGTCATACTCCGTATTCAGGTAACAAAGGAACATCAGGAAAATGTCGCTGTTTTTGTCCCCTCCCCCACCGCACCTTAGCTTTGTGTATTTATTCTTTGTTCTATTTTGTGTACGGTTGACAAAGGCCAGTCAGCTGAAAAGTTGCACCTGTGTTGTTTTGTGTGTGTATCAAATACACGTTCTCTGTATTTTCACGTTTTTTTCTGAATCGAAAAAGCCAGGGATAAGTATGATCGAGCGTGGTTGTCAAATAGAAGGGTGACTAGAATTATTGTCCCGTCTTGAACACCTACCCCACCTCACCCAGCTGTGAACTGACTCCTGAACCTCTTTAGGAAAGGGAAAGGGAAAGTAGAAACAGAGAGAGGAAATGGGCACCACCCACCCCACCCTCATAATGGAGACCCTTGAGAGAAGGGTAGTAGCTTCTACGTGCACACGAATATACGAGTAGGAGTTTATGTGCATAGCTGTTCTGTACACCGCCATACAAGCAGTAATGCTCCGTTTGGGGAGAAAGTTGCAGTTACTAACACCTTTGTTTCATCAATGACAACAAAGGACAGGGGGTGGGGGGTGGGGGGTGAACCTTTATATTTTTCACATGTGCCACTTGCTGTGATTATTTGGACCTGTGTCAGTTTTAACACTATATGATGCTGGGTACGGCATTGTAGAATCATCCGCCCAGCATGATGCTTTCTTGGACAAAGTGAACACTTTATAAAAACCCTCACACCGCCGATGCTGGCAGAGCGCCGATGTCGCCAAATGGCACCATTATCATGGTCTCTTACCTTCCAATCTATAGCTCTTCAATTATGGAGAGGTAGGATCTGTCATTTGCCAATTTATAGCTCTTCAATTTTGGAGAGGTAGGATCTGTTATCTGCCAATCTACAGCTCTTCAGTTATGGAGAGGTAGGATCTGTTATCTGCCAATCTACAGCTCTTCAGTTATGGAGAGGTAGGATCTGTTATCTGCCAATCTACAGCTCTTCAGTTATGGAGAGGTAGGATCTGTTATCTGCCAATCTACAGCTCTTCAGTTATGGAGAGATAGGATCTGTTATCTGCCAATCTACAGCTCTTCAATTTTGGAGAGGTAGGATCTGTTATCTGCCAATCTACAGCTCTTCAGTTATGGAGAGGTAGGATCTGTTATCAACCAATTTACAACTGTAGAAGAATTGAGGTAGCAGAGATGTGGTATTATCGGAGACTACTACGTGTCAAATTGACAAACAGAACTAATGAAAGCGTCCTCGAAAAACTTGATACTACCAGAAAACTACTAGCACACATCAATAAGAGAAGACTGAAATACAATGGCCACGTGTCACGTGACAAGAACACAGACTTTGTGTGTATATATATATATGTGTGTGTGTGTGTGTGTGTGTGTGTGTGTGTGTGTGTCTGTGTGTGTGTGTGTGTGAGTGACTGTGTATATGTGTGTGTATGTGTGTGTGCATGTGTGTCTGTCTCTTTCTTTGCATGTGTATGTGTGCGTGCGCGCACGCATGTGCGTATATATATATATATATATATATACATATGCATACATATATACATATGTATACATATATATATATACATATATATATATATATACATGTATGTGTACATGTGTGTGTATGTGTACGTATATGCGTATGCGCTTAAGTGTGTATATGCATGCGTGCGTATGTGTAAGGGCACGCGTCTGTCTGTCGCAGCCCGCACGCGCGTTTGTACGAGGGATGGAGAGAGAGAGAGAGAGAGAGAGAGAGAGAGAGAGAGAGAGAGAGAGAGAGAGAGAGAGAGAGAGAGAGAGAGTCGAACATACTTTGCACGCACGCATATACACACTCACACACACGTTCAAGTACGTTAAAGGGCACACACGCACATGCACACATACGCACACACACACACACCTCTCCCCTCGCCCTGCACACATACCAATGCACACACACACACACACATACACACACATACACACACACACACACACGCACACAAACACACATAAACATACACACACCCATATACACATACACTCATGCACACACAACACGCACATACACACACGCACACATACACATAGTGCTTATCATCACATTTTTTTTCTTTATTTCACAACCACCCCCCTCCTCTCCCCCACAGAACGTGGATAACATCAACCCTACTGTTCTCTTTCAGCCATAGTGCCAATGACCAACCCTGCTGTTCTCTTTCAGTCAGACCATCCATAGTGCCAATGACCAACCCTACTGTTCTCTTTCAGTCAGACCATCCATAGTGCCAATGACCAACCCTACTGTTCTCTTTCAGTCAGACTATCCATAGTGCCAATGACCAACCCTACTGTTCTCTTTCAGTCAGACCATCCATAGTGCCAATGACCAACCCTACTGTTCTCTTTCAGTCAGACCATCCATAGTGCCAATGACCAACCCTACTGTTCTCTTTCAGTCAGACCATCCATAGTGCCAATGACCAACCCTACTGTTCTCTTTCAGTCAGACCATCCATAGTGCCAATGACCAACCCTACTGTTCTCTTTCAGTCAGACCATCCATGGTGCCAATGACCAACCCTACTGTTCTCTTTCAGTCAGACCATCCATGGTGCCAATGACCAACCCTACTGTTCTCTTTCAGTCAGACCATCCATAGTGCCAATGACCAACCCTACTGTTCTCTTTCAGTCAGACCATCCATAGTGCCAATGACCAACCCTACTGTTCTCTTTCAGTCAAACCATCCATAGTGCCAATGACCAAACCCTACTGTTCTCTTTCAGTCGGACCATCCATAGTGCCAATGAGCTTATCGTTTAGGGTTCAAAGAGGGACTCATCGCACTCGGACTATTCCATATGCGCTCCACCCATGCTGCCATATGTTGTCTGGCAAACTCCTTCGCTGACCTTTTGGCCAAGGATCTCTGTCTTAATTCTTCAAACTGATGACGAGTCCAAAGTCTTGGTTAGCTTGGAGTTGTATAAGAGAACATTGTGCAATGTAGTTTGTCAGTTTATTGTTACATACATATAATGGTTATATATGAGAACATTGGGTAATGTAGTTTGTCGGTTTATTGTTACATACATATAATACGCGTATATGAGAACATTGTGCAGTGTAGTTTTTGAGTTTATATGGTACATTATTATAATACCTGTATATGAGAACATTGTGCAATACAGTTTGTCAGTTTATTGTTACATACATGTAATAGTTATGTATGAGAACATTGCGCAATGATGTTTGTCAGTTTATTGTTACTTATATATAATATTTGTATATAACAACACTGGGTTATGCAGTTTGTCAGTTTATTGTTACATAGGCTACATATGATACGTGTATATGAGAACATTGTGCAGTATAGTTTTTCAGTTTGTTGTTACATACATATGATACTTGTATATGAGAATATTGTGCAATGTAGTTTGCCAGTTTATTGTTACATACATATAACAGTTACGTATGAGAACATTGTGCAATGCATTTGTCATTTTATTGTTACACACATATAATAATTGTATATGAGAACACTGGGTAATAAGTTTGTCATTTAATTGTTACATACATATAACAGTTGTTTATGAGAATAAGGTGCTGTGTAGTTTGTCAATTTATTGTTACACACGTGTAATAGTTGTATATGAGAACATTGGATACTGCAGTTTGTCACTTTATTGGTACATAATATGATATTGTATATGAGAACATTGTGCAATGCAGTTTGTCAGTTTATTGTTATGTAGTTCTACATGTATATGAAAACATTGGAAAATATAGTTTGTCAGTTTATTGTTACAAACAATTACATATAATATTGTACATATGAGAATACTGGGCAATGCAGTTTGTCAGTTTAGTGTTATGTAGTTCTATATGAAAACATTGGACAATATAGTTTGTCAGTTTATTTTTACATACAATTACATATAATATTGTATTTATGAGAACATTGTGCAATGCAGTTTGTCAGTTTATTGTTATAGAGTATAAACAGTAAACTTAGTTATGCATGAGAACATAGTACAACGCAATACAAATAAATTAACATATTGTGTGGGTTGCTTAGTGACGATAATTATGCCTCAATCTGTTATCATACTGTTCAATTATACAATATATTATTCAATATAACATTGCCAGGTTTAATACAAACTGTATAGAATCATTCAAGACTATAGTACTATTATATGTACGATATCAGCACGGTATGCTCAGAACATGTTGTCATGGAATATAATTCTACTGTCAACACCGAAGTGTTTTCAAGTTTTAGGTTAATAATGATCATATATCATCTGAGACAATAACCCATTATATACTGCTGTTGTTATGTCATTTGCAGGACTTAGTTATTATTGTTCCATACACCGTTTCAAGATGGGTTCATTTTCTCATGAAAGCATTTCCACTTTTGGAATGAATTCCATATACACTAACGCCACTGATGTCATGTGACGGGGAAAGTCCAAAATGATCATAGCATAAGCCTGCACATATGCTCTATGTGTTGAAAAGGTCTTGAAGTCCTACCTAACGTATGGATTCTATGTCTAGCTTTGTGGGCCTTTTTTCAAACATCAAATTCATACTGTTCTATATGTTATACAATTACCTATTTCTTTATGGTGTGTTGTAGAAATCATGCGACTAAAGCATTATGCAGATAAATGTTAGAACGACATATTGGTACTTAAAAGCTAAATAACAAGCCGCTTCCTGTATGTCACATCTTCTTGTTCGTCCAGTTCAGTGTTGAGGACGAAACAAGTCGTCCTCTGTAGTGCAGCCACAGGCCTGTGCAACTTCTCCTGCAGGCTCAGAGGTGTCATCGCCAGAACCCTACTCACAGACCGGTAGTTCTAGCAGTCTTGGAGGATGTCTTCTGCTGGCTGGTCAGCTTCTCGACGGGGGCACCAGGACGACGGAACAAGTCGGAAGCGCTTATTCATGTGGTGGTTCAATCTGTGTTGTGCCCAATCCGCAGGTGGGGAGGATAATGACTTGCTCTTGCTGGGAACAGGTGGTGATAACTGTCATGAAGTTGGCGTGCCTTCAACAGAGACTTTCATCATCATCATCATCATCATCATCAAGTGCCTTGCCACATGGTGTTGGCGATCATGGCCCTCCATATATTTCTATCCCTTTTTGCCGCAAGCACATCTTCCACCCTCTCTATCTTCAGCCACTCTGCAAGGCCGTCCAACATTTTTTCATGGGTCTACCTTGTGCTCTCTTTCCCTCCAGCTTTCCTGTTGCGACCAGGTGCTCTAATTCCCCTTTCCTCATAAAATGGCCTCTAAGTGTTGCCCGTCTTTTCCTAAACATTCTTATCAATGATCTTCTTGTGTCTGCCTCCATCAAGACCGTCTCGTTTGTTTTCTTTGCTGTTCATGGAACTCTCAACATTCTTCTTAGAAACCACATCTCGGCTGCCTCAATCTTGTTCTGGCTTTGCTTGTTGACTGTCCACGCCTCTCAACCGTATGCCGTTATCGGTTCTATATGACACTCAAAACTCTCTTCCTGATGTTAATTGATAGGCATTTGTTGGTAAGAATGCTTTTCATCTTCTTGAATGCTGTTTTGGCTTGGCCGATTCTGCTGGCTATTTCTGATGTGCATCTGCCCTCTGGTGAGATGATCGTTCCCAGGTATTTAAACTTAACAACATGTCTCAAGGTTGTGCTGTTTGCTGATATTTTGCATGAGGGGATTTTATGTTTTTTACTGATCATCATGACTTCAGAGACTTGATAACGGTTATAATCTTTGTGAGGCTGATGGCTGTCTTTCTGCTCATGCTCGTCACATTCATCATCACAATGGAACATATCGTGTGCACATTATGTCTGATGTTGCATAATGAGTGTACAATATCGTATCATTCCTTAGTTAGTTGTTAACTAAACGTTTACAGCAATATCTCAAAATGTCATAGCGAAACTCGTCCTGGGATTACCACATTTAATTGAATTTCAGAGTTTGGATTTGATCAAGAAGGATTTATCCTACCTGGACAATCCCATATACAATCCATTCAAATCTACTCCCGTAACTAGCGGACAGACTCCAGAAAATTGTTTACAACCCTATTTGCTTTGCAAAACCTGGAGGGTGGGGGAGGGATGAGAAGAAGGAACCTATGATATACTAAGCTGACACCACCACAATGATGGAAACATTAAGATGTACAGCCAGTTTTTAATGTTGCAGGCTGATACTGAACTCAAGACACCAGATTTTGAGTCCACATCTCTATCGAAAGAGCCAGCCAGCCTGGTGTTGTGTTTGAGAAAGAAAAAATTAAAACGGACACAAATCAACAAACTATTACATGCGGGTCTGATTGCTTATCTATGTTCAATCTCTTTTCTGTGTTTTAATGGTAGAGTGAGCAGAACATAAATAAGATGAGCAAAGAAACAAATAAACAGATAAATAAAGAAATAAATGAGTAAATAAATGAATGAATGAACAAACGAATAAGCAAATAAATAATCTAAATAAATAGATAAACAAATACACAAACAGATAATAAATAATTGAATAAATAATTAAATAAATAAAATGAATAAATACGTAAATAGATAGATAAATAAATAAATAAATAAATAAATGAATAAGGCGGGCATACAAATATTTAATTGGTCAAGTGAACGAGTTGCCCTTATTGCTGAAGTAGGCCAGAATTCATCGTTATAAACCGCATAAGACAGTTTCGTGAGTCCAGTTATTTATTTATTTATCTATTTATTATTCATTCATTTATTTATATATTTATTCATTTATTTGCTATGTATCTATTAATTTGTTTGTCTATTTATCTATTTATTTACTTATTTATTTATTCATCATTGAGAAAACCTCCAAAACAATGATCTTGTGTGTAACCCTAGAAAAAAAATGTATGACCTATCTGGACCAGTATGAACAAACACAATCATTCTTCATATATGATGTTGTTGTTGTTGATTATGAATTCATGATGAACAGAGAGAGAGAGAGAGAGAGAGAGAGAGAGAGAGAGAGAGAGAGAGATAGAGACAGGGACAGAGAGACAGAGAGAGAGAGATAGAGAAACAGACAGAGACAGAGACAGAGAGAGAGACAGACAGACAGAGACAGAGAGAGACATAGAGAGAAAGAGACAGAGAGAAACATACAGAGACAGAGATAGATAAAAAGACAGATAAATAGATAGATAGGTAGATAGATAGATAGATAGATGGACATAGATAGATAGATAGCTAGATAGAAAGAGAGAGAAAGAGACAGAGAGAGACATAGAGATAGATAGATAAATAGAGAGAGAGAGAGAGAGAGAGAGAGAGAGGGAGAGAGAGAGAGAGAGAGAAACAGACAGACAGACAGACAGACAGACAGACAGACAGACAGACAGACAAACAAAGAGAAAAGAAAATGAACTCGAGTGTGCCCTAAGAAAAAGAAACATATGACCGGTCTGGACAAACACCGAGTGACAATTATTCTTCAATGCGATGTTATTGTTGTTGATACTGTTGTTGTTGTTGGTAATGTTGTTGTTGTTGCTATTGGTACTGTTGTTGATATGTTGTTGTTGTTATTGTTGTTGATGGTACTGTTGTTGTTGTTGTCGGTACTGTTGTTGTTGTTGCTATTGGTACTGTTGTTGTTGTTTCTGTTGTCGTTTCTGTTGTCGTTGATTGTGATCTCAGCGTCAAAACAAGACACCTGGTTAAATTTTCAAATCACTCAGTGTTCTGGAATAACAGTTTGCCTTCATCAAGGTGTTTGAGCTGACATATCTTCCACCACCACCAGCCCTCTCTCTTGTTTATTTTCGATGCTTCTTTTCCTTTGTTTCTATGTTTGTAATTCAGGTTTGTGTGTGTATAGCAGGGATTCATATTCACATTTTTTTTAACCAAGACTTCAGAATGAATGTGAATTTGAAGCAAGGGAGAGGGGATGGATGCCACCCTCGTGGTGCTGGCCCCGGGAAAAGTTGAGGTCTCTGTCACCTCACTCCCCTACGACCCCAGGGCTATTGAACTATCTAGTTGGGACCTCAGGACCTGGCCAGCTCATGGGTTTATGTGCAGGCTGAAGGCTTGTGCCGTGATCATTCTGGATCTTCTCCATCACATGGCACCTGTGACCTTAGTGCATATGGAATTCATTCCGAGCACAGAGATGTCATCTTGAGAAAATGAAACTGAAGGATAATTGGTCTTCAAACGGTGGGACCTGGGAAATCAACCTTTCTGTTCAATGTAGCCCTGCTCTTCACGATTTTCAACTGCCGTGGGATCTTCAGCGTGCGCAGCCAGCAGACACACAGCTCCGCAAGTAAGTAATGAAGTTCTTTGAAGTTTTTGAAGTTTGACCCCCCCCCCCCCCCCCCCCCCAAAATGTACGTCACAATAGAAAGCAATGTTGTTCACATTAATTGACGGACTATATAGAGCAGTATATACATAAAAACAAATATGCAACCAACAAGGACTCCACACTCTTCCTATAGTACTCCTTGTCCTGTACAGTTTATCAATAATGTTATATCCCCTGAAAAAGGGACTCCCCTGAAGAATGGGAGAGAACTTCACATCGTCAGGGAAGTTGTGTTGTTGTGCTTTTTACCCTTAGTTTTGTGAATGTATTTTTTTGTTATCTTCTGTGTACACTTGACAAAGGCCAGTCGGCCAAAATTTTCGCCTGTCTTGTTCAGTGAATGAAATATGCATTCTCATACTATTTCCGTATGTTTCTGAGAACTTCAAACTTCCTGAAATAACACTTAACTCCCCTGTGAATGCACTCGAAAGAATTTATTCCTGAAAAAGCATTCAATTCCCTGTGCACAAATTTGAAAGATTTTTGATTTATTTCAGAAACAACTTTCCGTTCATTCCTGAAATAACGCTTAATTCCCCTGTGCATAAACTTGAAAGAATTTATTCCTGAAAAATCACTTAATTCCCCTGTGCATACATTTGAAAGTTTTTTTTTTATATTCTGAAACAACACTTAAACAACTTGCAAAAAAAAAAAAAAAAAAAAAAGAATAATTCCTGAAATAGTTGCTCGAATAACTCATACAGAAATGTTCATTCTTGGGATAGCACTTTGTTCTTAACCTAACGACATTCTTGAAACGATGTTCTTGTATTCTGTGTGACTTTCAAAGAACTGTAAGTTCTTGAGACAATCTTTAGTTTTTCGTTAGTAACCAAAAGAGAGAAAAGGAAGAAAAATCATTTCTGAACAACATTTTCGTTCCCACTCTCCATTCTTCAAAGCAACTTCAAAGACATTGTGTTTCCCCGTCCACCCCACCTCCTCCCCCAAAGTAATTTCAAAGTAACTGTAAACGGATTTTTTTTTTTTTTTAGCAGAAATAAATAATCAACCGTTTATTGGTCACCATCTCATCTTTCGACACAGCGCTGCTCTCATCTTCCGCAAATTAATTAGAAAGAACATTTTGCGTCATTATATAACGTCACACTGTTCTTATAGCGTTTCGTCATCCCCGCGAAGATACGACGAAGACGAAGACGAAGACGAGAACAGGCAGGCTTTGGAGAGTTGCTATATTATGCAGTACAGGTGTTACTGTTGTTGTTGTTGTTGTTGGATGATGGAGTGGATCCAGCTCAGGTAGGGAGCCAGACGGGTGAAGACACTGGGAAAACCGCTGACATTGCAGTCCTCAGTGCCCCAGGACACCACCCCTCCCAAGTACCAGCGTCCGTTCAGCTCGCAGGACAGGGGGCCGCCAGAGTCACCCTGCCACCACAAAAAAGAATCAATCAATCAATCAATCAATCAATCAATCAGTCAATCAACCAATCAATCAATCAATAAAAAAATCTATCAATCAATCAATTACTCAATCGATCGATCAATTGATCAGTCCATCCATCCATCTGTCCATCCATCCATTTATCAATCAATCAATCAATCAATCAATCATTCAGTCATTCAATCAGCCAATCGTTCAATCAATAAGATAAATAAACTGATAAAATAAATAGAAACCACCTCATAAACGAGGCCTCAAACAAATATAACCAAACTGTCCTGTGTTTTCAGCAAACCACCCAACAGTACAGAGTATAACAAATACCGTTATAATGACGCTGCTGTTTGTGATCAGGGACACGTATAACCAGACGCGTCAAAACACTTCAAAATCTACCAGTAGATCAAGATACGACAGGAAGAGAAAATCCCGGCCAATGGGAAGATAAATCTTAGTTTGATTTGGGCAGAGGAAAAATATCTTATCTCCGCATTTCGAATCGATGTGATACATCACCGTGCGTTGCGTTTGTTAATGCCATTCAGTATCGATCAGTTGGAGGATTCTTGCTTGATCCTGACAACTTTACCTTTGATACAACGAAGTCCCTGTCTTGATTTTCTGTAGCCTGGTTACAGGGTAACTTGTCCTCATGGGGTACCGTATATTACATTAAAGAGTGTTTTATTTCTGTTTGTTTGCTGTGCCGTATATTACAATAAAGTGAACGGTGTTTTATTTCTTTTTGTTTGTTGTGCATATTTACATTAAGCTTTTATTCTTTATGTTTGTTGTCCATATTTACTTAAGCGTTTTTATTCTCTTTTGATTGTTGTGCACATATTACATAAGTAAGACTGTTTTTTTCTTTTTCTGGTTGTGCCGTAATATTACAATAATAAAGAGTGTTTTATTTCTTTTGTTTGTTGTGCCGTATATTTATTAAATAAAGGTGTTTTATTTCTTGTGTTCGTTGTGCCATATATTACATTAAAGAGTGTTTTATTTCTTTTGTTTGTTGTGCTGTATATTATATTAATAAAGTAAAGATGTTTTATTTCTTTTGTTGTTGTGCGTATATTACAATAAAGTAAAGAGTGTTTTATTTCTTTTGTTTGTTGTGCGTATATTGACATTAAATAAAGAGTGTTTTATTTCTTTGTTTGTTGTGCTGATATTATTAAGTAAAGAGTGTTTTATTTCTTTTGTTTGTTGTGCTGTATATTACATTAAAGTAAAGAGTGTTTTATTTCTTTTGTTTGTTGTGCTGTATATTACATTAAAGTAAAGGTGTTATTCTTGTTTGTGTCTGTTATTATAAGAGTTTTTATTTTTTTTGTTGTGCTGTATATTACATTAAAGTAAGAGTGTTATTTATTTCTTTAAATTTATGTTTGTTGTGATATTACATAAGAGTGTTTTATTTCTTTTTTTTGTGCTATATTACATTAAAGTAAAGAGTTTATTTTTTGTTTTGTCGTATATTATATGGTATTTGTTTGTTGTGCCGTATATTACAATAAAAGTAAAGAGTTTTATTTTTTTTGTTTGTTGTGCCGTATATCCATAAAGTAAAGATGTTTTATTTCTTTTGTTTGTTGTGCCTATATTCCATAAAGTAAAGAGTGTTTTATTTCTTTTGTTTGTTGTGCCGTATATCACAATAAAGTAAAGAGTTTTATTTTTGTTTGTTTGTTGTGCCTATATTCATTAAAGTAAAGAGTGTTTTATTTCTTTTGTTTGTTGTGCCGTATATTACAGTAAAGCGTTTTATTTCTTTGTTGTTTTTTTATTTTTTTTTAAGCATATCGATTTTTTTTCGGATGCGTGCATGCGCAGTGATTTTTTTTTTTTATACTTTGGAGGTGGTATGCTGTTGCACCGTCTTCAGTGGGCGTGCACTCTTGAGTGTTTATCATCTTAGTAAGCTATCGGACACTGATAAGACTGACAGGATCTTTAGTTTCATATTTCTTGTGTGCGTGCGTACTCACATGAAGAGGTGTCTGGGCGTTAACGAATCTATACACATGTTTACCTGGGAGATTGCAAAACATATCCACCTTTTGACCTACATTAGCACTAACATGTTTACATACATGTTTATCTGGGAGGTTGAAAAACATATCCACCTTTTGACCTACATCAGCACTAACAAGTCTTAACACATGACACCTGAGAGGTTGGAAAACATATCCATCTTCTGACCTACATTAGCACTATCAAGTCTTAATACATGTTTACCTGGGATGTTGGAAAACATATACACCTTTTGACCTACATTAGCACTAACAAGTCTATATTCATGGTTACCTGGGAAGTCGGAAAATACATCCACCTTTTGACCTACATTAGAACTAACAAATCTACATATATGTTAACCTTTGAGATCGGAAAACATATCCATCTTTTGACCTACATTAGCACTAACAAATCTGCATGCATACTTACCTGGTAAGTCGGAAAACATATCCACCCTTTGACCTACATTAGAACTTACAAGAACTTACATCTGTTTACCTGGGAGATCGCAAAAAATTATCCACCCTTATACCTACATTAGCACTAACAAGTCTACACAAATATGTTGAT
>CM060312.1:61725077-61730077 GCA_030674185.1 Monoplex corrugatus | reverse complement strand
TGTTCTGCTATTGTTATTGATACTGTTACTAGTATTGTTATGTTATTGTTACTATTATTGTTATCGTTGTTTAAAGTCCAGCCGACAGTGCAGAGCCATGTCAGGGTTATAACCATCTCAAAATGGACACCATATCTCACAAGCAAAAAAAAAAAAAAAAAAAAAAAAAAAAAAGAACATCTGGAAAAGAAAATTAAGTACACATATCAATGCATTTGTACACATAATCTACAGGCATCTTCCTGGGATTGAGCACTCCGTCCAATTTATCACTTAGAAATTAAAAAAGAATTGAATACAAATATAAACATAACTAAGGACACCAAAACCTATACATAAATTGGCCTGAATTGCCTAAAATAGCTTCAGCATATCACATTTACTTAGATCCCAAAATGCACTTCATACAAGAATCCTAAGACAAGATATGTAAGACATTATCGAACACATACAGGTGAATGAACCAGCTTATAGCCCAGCCCACTACTAGAGCCAGATCAGGGCTAATACCACGTCAAAAACGACAATCAGGCAAAAAAAAAATGAAAGGAAGAAATGACAGAAAGCAAAGATGTGATGTAAAACCAATGAGAGTGACAGAAGAGAGGGAAAATTCTAGCACATAATTTTCAGAAGGTGGGGGATACTAGTTATTCTGAAAGAGCTCCCGGTATCCCCACAGGTGAACAAAAACGGATAATTCAAAGATGATAAGTTTACTTGCAAAAAGCATTTACAGATTAAATGAAATGTATCAATCCTAAACAAGTGCGACTGCCCGCTTTCAAGCAAACAGGAATAAGAAAAAAAAACCCCAAAACAATACAAAACAAAACAAAAAACAAAACGAAACAAACAAAAAAACCCCAAACAAACAAAACAAACAAACACGAAAATAGGATCAGAGTGCGTATTCAATATAACTTATCTTGTCCAGTTAAATGAATCAATGTAACGGTTATTATTTTGTTTAAAGCCCAGCCGACTGCGTAGAGCCATATCAGGGCTAAATCAAAGTAATTCCAACCTCCAAACAAACGTACATACAAACACACGTACACAGACACTGCAGCACCAACCACAATTACCACCACACATTCACGCGTCCATCATATACCACCACCCAGAGACCACCACAACTCACAACGAAAATGTTGGCGATGGAAAGGTCTCTCTCCGTCTCGTCGGCGGTCAGCAGATCTTGTTCCCCCACCCTCATCCGCCACATGCCTGGCATCGTGAATCCCGTCATCATCATCGTCATTATCATAATCGTCGTCGTCATCATCATCATCATCGTCTCATAGTCGTCATCATCATAATCTCGTCGTCGTCATCATCATCACATCATCTCACTATCACTATCTCATCATCATCATCATCATCATCATCATCATCATCATCATCATCACCATATCATCATCACTATCATCATCATCACCACCACCACCACCACCACACCACCATCATCATCATCATCATCATCATCATCATCACCATCACGTCGTCGTCGTTGTCGTCGACGTCGTCGTCGTCGTCGTCATCATCATCATCAGTATAAAATACAGACTAGGTAAAACAGTCTAGGTAGGTCCTCAGGAACCTGGTCAACTCATGGGTTTATGTGCAGGCCTAAGGCATGTGCTATGATCACCATACACATGGCACCTGTGACGTTAGTACATATGGAATTGGTTCCAAGCGCGGAGACGTCATCTTGAGAAACTAAAACTGAAACTGAAACTGAAACTGAAACATCATCATCATCATCATCATCGTCGTCGTCGTCGTCGTCATCTTCGTCGCTGTCGCCGTCATCGTCACCTACAAAATCTTGTGAATATAATAGAATTAGAAAGCAGAAAAAAAAGGCTGGAGCTAAATAGCAACATTTATAGGACATTTTATGAGGCAAGAGAAATTAGAGCACCTAGTCACAACAGGAAAGTTTAGAGGTAAAAGAACACCATGTAGACCCAGGGAAAAAGATTGGACGGACTTGCAGAGTGGATGAAAACAGACAGGGTGGGAGAAGCGCTTGCAGCGAGAAAGGAGAGATGTGTATGAAGGATCATGATCGTCAACGCCATGCGGCAGGGCACATGATGATGATGGTGATGATGATGATGATGATGATGATGATGATGAGAAGGAGGAGGATGAGGATGTGACATTAAGATGCTGACTACTGACTGATCCAATTGGAGAGCGATGATAACTGCCTCAAGCGTCCGAGGACATTGGAGACAGTAAACTGAACTAAAACAAAGCAAACAGCCAGCAACAACAGACGCTGAGGCAAGCCGAGACAAGTTCTTCTGATGAGAGTCAGACACAAGTAGTATGACACACATAAGGAAGATTAGGAAAAGGCAGGCAACATTCTTAGGCCATTTTATGAGGAAAGGGGAATTGGAACACCTGGTCACAACGGGAAAGCTGGAGGGAAGGATAGCATCGGGTAGACCCAGGGAGAAGATACTAGACGAACTTGCAGAGTGGCTGAAAACAGGGAAGGTGGAAGAGATGCTTGAGGCAACAAGAGATAGAGACAGATGGAAGTCCACAATCGCCAACGCCATGCGGCAAGGCACCTGATGATGATGATGATGATGATGAAACTGAATTAAACAGATCTGATTCGAACCTACAACCTTCCAGTCGCCAACCACTGCACCAAGACGACTGGTGATTCCATTCTTTCTTCCTTCTCTTCTTTTTCTTTTTTTTCTTTTTTTCTTTCTTTCTTTTTCTTCTTTTGTTTTTTGTTCCACGAGGGTATTACGACAAGAGCGCGACTGATTGCGTTTGCCTTGAGCCATAACATCAGACCATGCTGTAAAGATTCAAACTATTGAATGATAGGTGAGGCCACCTCATCTAAAACCCACCAACAAGCCAACGAGTTCTTTGAGATCCTTTCTATCGTCGCTTAATAGCTGTTGTTCTCCACGCTCTGAAAAGGAGATCGACGATCTCTCAAAACTTTAGCGACAAAAGAAAAATCGTTGGGATTTAATGACCCTTCCCCCCCCCCCCCACCCCCATCACCCTAATTGTAGTTGTTCTGGTTCGTTCCCTGGACTGTCATTTCTCCGGTCTTTGATGTGAAGAGCTCACTGGGCGTCACGGCACTTGTCAAGCACCGGTGGAGCTGGGTTTTGCTTTCTTCATGTCCCCCTAATGGTACACACTTCACTTACCTTGCCATCGTTTCCATGTCTCCCGTCATTACAGCGACGATAGGTTTTTGATCTCCCATTTGAAAACAAACAAACAAACAAACAAACAAAAACAAACAAACAAACAAACAACAAACAAAGAATCAAACACAAACAAAACAAACAAACACACAAGAAAACAAGCAAACAAACAAACAAACAAACAAACAAACAGGCAGACAAAGGGAGACTATTTCATATAGACCAGAATGGGATGTGTGTCACTGTGTTTTTTCGTTCTCTTGTTGTTGTTGATTTGTTCCTGCGCGCGAGTCTGTATTTCTTTCTTTGATGTGTGTGTGTGTGTGTGTGTGTGTTGTGTGTGTGTGTGGTGTGTGTGTGTGTGTGTGTGTGTGTGTGTGTGTGTGTGTGTGTGTGTGAGTGTCTGTGTGTATGTGTGTCTGTGTGTGATTGAGTGTCTGTGTGTATGTGTGTCTGTGCGTGATTTCAATAGTATAGTGGTAGAAGTAGTAATAGCAGTGGTAAAACCAGCGGTTAAAGTCAGTTAAGAAGCATCTTGAACAATATAACTGAATTTGCGCCATGTACTGTAATTACCCTTGTGATGGTGATAGTAGTAGTAGCAGCAGCAGTGGCATCAGTGTAGTAGTTGTAGTTGTAGTTGTAGTAGTAGGTTGCAGTAGTAATACTATCACTTTTAACAGTTGCGTAGCAGTGAAGTAATAGTACTTGTAATAATTTTTCGAAGCAACTTGTAGAGCAATTGTAATAGTAGTAGTAGTAGTAGTAGTAGTAGTAGTAGTAGTAGTAGTAGTAATAGTAATAGTATAGTAGTAGTAGTAGTAGCAGTAGTAGTATAGCAGAGCAGCAGTACCAGAAGCAGCAGAAATAGCAAACAGCAGCAGCAGTAGTAGATGTAGGAGTAATAGTTCTAAAATAATTGTAGTACTAATAATATAGTAATAGCAGTGATGTTGTAGTAGTGTAGTAGCATAAGTAGCAGCAACAGCAGCAGCAGCTACAGTAATAGCAGCAGGAGATGCATTAATAACGGTATTAATAGTAATAGCAGCAGCAGCAACAGCAGCAGCAGCAGCAGCAGCAGAGTAGTAGTAGTAGTAGTAGTAGTAGTAGTAGCAGCAGCAGCAGCAGCAGCAGCAGCAGTAGTAGTAGTAGTAGTAGTAGTAGTAGTAGTAGTAGTAGTAGTAGTAGCAGGATTTATGAAGTGAAAGGAACAACATAAACAGTAGCAGTAGTAATAGTAGAACAATTAACTGTATCAGTAGTGTTAGTAGAAGTAATAACTAGCAGTAGTAATAGTAGAACAATTAACTGTATCAGTAGTGTTAGTAGAAGTAATAACTAGCAGTAGTAATAGCAGCAGCAGTATCATTAGAAGTAGTATTAATAAAAGTAGTAGCGGTAGCAGCAGCAGTAGTGGTAGAAGTGGTATCAATAGTTGTAATACTGGTACATGTAGTAGTAGTAGCAGCCACAGTAGTAGTACTAGTTGTAACTGTTGTAGTGATAGTGGTAGTAGCAATAACAAGAGCAACAGCAATAGCAGCAGTAGCAGCAGAAATAGCATCAATAGTACCAGTATTAGCAACAGTGTCAAAAGCAATAGAAGCAGTGCAATTACAACAGCAATAGTAGCAGTAGTCTTTGCAATAGCAACAGCTATGGTAACAGTAACAATAGCAACAGCAACGGTAGCAGCAGCTGAATGCAACAGAAATGATAGCAATAGTAGCAGAAGTAGCAACAACAGTAACAGCAACAGTACTGGCACCAGTATCAGCAACAGCAACAGTAGCA
>CM060312.1:61710077-61715077 GCA_030674185.1 Monoplex corrugatus | reverse complement strand
GAATTATCTTTAACAAGACTTTTTATTAGTCACTAGAAGTGATTTCGTGATAGATTATCTTAACCTTTCTAACCCTATTCACTATAAATGACTCCTTTTCTCACGCTGAACGGCCGGAGCAGCAGGGAAGTTTCAGTCCTTTTCTCCTAATTTTTGTACCTGGTGTTTATTTGTTTGTGATCTTCACACTAGAAGGAGCAACAGGAAGTTTCAGTCTTTTTCTCCTAATTTTTGTACCTGGTGTTTTATTTGTTTGTGATCTTCACACTGGAAGGAGCAGCAGGAAGTTTCAGTCTTTTTCTCCTAATTTTGTACCTGGTGTTTATTTGTTTGTGATCTTCACTCTGGAAGGAGCAGCAGGGAAGTTTCAGTCTTTTCTCCTAATTTTTGTACCTGGTGTTTATTTGTTTGTGATCTTCACACTGGAAGGAGCAGCAGGGAAGTTTCAGTATTTTTCTCCTAGTTTTTGTGTCTTGTGTTTGTTTGTTTGTGATCTTATGCTTGACAAAGGCCAGTTAACCGAAACTTTGCGCCTGTCTTGTCTTGTTGTATTAAATACGCGTTCTTAATCTTTTTTCGTGTTTTTCCTGGTTCCTATTTACTACATTTGCCTATCAATGCCCTTGAAATTAGACCACGTTCTTTAATTTTATCATGTTCGTAATACTTAACATTTGTAACCCAATTTACTATAATTATTTGCCTTGCAGTGCCCTTGATGAATAGGTCACGGTCTTTAATTTCATCACGTTCGTTCGTATCATGTCTCGCTTGTACACATCCTTGAAGTGAAGGTGATGGCGTCCTTGCGATCTGGAGCCATCAGCAAGCTTGTCGTGGGAACGGTCCGAGTGTTTGGACATCCTTCCATCCTCAGTACGGTGACATGACCCAGACAGTAGAGGAATTGTTGCTGCAGATGGTTGTAATGGTTTGGGACCTGAGCATCAATGAGGTTCTTCTGTTTGTTCTTCAGTCCATCCATCTGATGCCAAGGATCATGAACAGCTGTTTTTTTCTTTGTGTTCGCTTGACAAAGAAACAGTTGGCCGAAAGTTTGTGCCTGTGTTGTTTTGTTAATAAAGTACCTGCTCTGATTCGATTCTCGTGAGTTACTGGTTTCTGTTTGCTTGAAACACTGTCAGTCATCTTGATTCAGTCTGCGGTTTAGTTCAAATGGGAAAAAGAGAAAGACAAAAAAAAAAAAAAAAAAAAAAAAAAAAATAAAGACAGAGAGAGAGAGAAAGAGAGAGAGAGGAAATATATATAGAGAGAGAATACAAAAAGAAAGTGAAAGGATAATAGAAAGAAAGGATGAAAGAAAGAAGATGAAAGAAAGAAACAGACAGAAAGCAAGACAAAAGGAAAGAAAAAAGAGAAAGAAAGAAAACGAAAGAAAGAAACACACAAAAAACATACACACAAAGAAAAACAAAGAGAGAAATAAATAGAGAAAGAAAGAAAGAAAGAAAGAACAGGTAAGAAGAGAACAGCAAAAGACAGAAACAAAAACAAACAAACAAAACAACAACAACAACAAACAACAACAACAACAACAACAACAACAACAACCCCCCCCCCAACCGATATGTTAGATTTAAGAAGTTCCACAACATGGGAGATAATTCCTACGTGACTCTCAAGAGTTATGTCCTTTGGTTGATAACCCAATATGGATTTACACTTCTAGTTAACAAAAAACACCTGATGGTGTTGGATGGGATCCAGAACACCAATGCCTCACCGGACAGTCACCTCCCAAGTTCCCAACACCACTCGTTAGCCATTTCATCAAGCAAAGGGGGGGCTGTCCACGCATTGCATGACTCATACGTACCCAGTCATCCATCAGTTATCATATTTACAAACCGAATGACAAGGTGGGGGAGACGACAACCTTGGGACATAGCCACACACAACATGCACCAGCCAGGTCTGATGCAAATCTTCCAACTAGAAACAAACGAGTTTCTTACGTGACGTGACAACCAACACCACATTAAACCCAAAAGGAGTCTCATATATCTTGTAGTCTACATCTACAGCCTGTTTTCCAGTAGTAGTAACATGGTACGCGGACTGCAATTACAGCTTAGCCGGAAAAAAAGCGTCTCTTCCGTCACAAGTCCATACTGGAAGAATGATTCTCTCTGTCTGTCTGTCTGTCTGCCTCTCTGTACTGTCTGTCTGTCTGTCTTCCTGCTCTGTCTGCTGTCTGTCTCTGTCCTGTCTGTCAGTCTCTCTGTCTCTGTCTGTCTGTCGTCTCTCTGTCTCTGTCTGTCTCTCTGTCTCTTCTTCTTCTGTCTTCTCTCTCTCTCTTTTTCTCTCTTTCCTCTCTTCTCTCTCTCTCTCTTCCTCTCTTCTTTCCTCTCTCTCTGTCTGTCTTCTTTCCCTCTCTCTTCTCTTCTTCCTGTCTGTCTCTCTCTTCTCTCTCTCTCTCTTTCCTCTCTCTGTCTGTCTCGTCTTCTTCTTCTCTCACTCTCTCTTTGCCCGTCTGTCTCTGTCTGTCTGTCTCTCTCACTGTCTTTCTGTGTCTCTTCTCTCTCTCCCCCTCTCTCTTTCTCTCTCTCTCTCCTTTGTCTATCTCTCTCTCCCCCCCCCCCCCTCTCTCTCACTGTGGGCATGGCGTGACAAACTCCTTGGTGCCTGGCGTAAAGACACTGGCAATGTGAACTGAATGGAATTGGGGGTTTTGTACACGAAGAATTCATGGTACGTGGACAGCCAAAGGGCAGCTAAGGTGGAAGAAAAGCGCTATTTCGGTCAAGAGTTCCACACTGGTAGAATTACAATGTCCCTGTCTCTCTGTCTCTGTCTCTGTGTCTCACTCTATGTCTCTGTCTGTCTCTCTTTCTCTGTCTCTGGCTCTCTCTCTCTCTCTCTCTGTTTATCTCTCCTCTCGCTCAGTCTGTCTGTCTCTGTCTTTGTCTCTCTAGCTCTCTTTTTTCTTTCTTCTTTCTCTCTCTCTCTCTTCTGTGCCTCTATCTTTCTCTTTCTGTCATTTTCTGTCTCTATCTCCTCCCCCCTGTCTCTTTTTCTGTTTCTCTTTCTCTCTTCTCTTTGTGTGTCTGTCTGTGTGTCTGTCTCTCTGTCTCTGCTTTTCTATCACTCTTTGTCTCTGTCTTTCTGTTTCTTCGTGTCATCTTGTCTCTCTTTTTATCTGTCTCCTCTCTTGTCTCTTGTTCCTCTGTCTCTGTCTCTGCCTGTCCCTCTGTCTTTGTCTCTTTCTCTGTCTCTATCTGTCTGTTTGTCTGTCTGTCTCTGTTTCTCTCTCTCTGTCTCACTCTCTGTCTCTCTCACTGTCTCTCTCTCTCTGTCTCTCCCTCTGTCTCTGTCTGTCTCTCTTACTCTCTCTCTCTCGGTAACGCTGTCATTTGTGCTACCTTTGCCTATTGGATGAAGAAGAGGGAGAGGAAGAGATAAATACAAGGCTTGTCCATCATGGACTTTATGGTGTTGGTTGCGACATCACATGAGAAACTCGTTTGTTTGTAGATTGTTAGGCTGGCATCGTAGATTTATTGCCAAGGAAAAGGATCAGCGGGGTATTTGATAGTAGACATAGGGTGGTGTGGAGGTGAGTGGGTGGGCTGGACTGGTAGACGTGCAGCTTTAAGTGGTGTTATGCTTGTAGTGTGTGTGTGGTGTTATGTGTGTGATGTGTGTGTGTATGTGTGTGTGTGTGTATATATATATTTATATATGTGTGTGTGTGTGTGTGTGTGTGTGTGTGTGTGTGTGTGGTGTGTGTGTGTGTGTGTGTGTGATGTGTGTGTGGTGTGTTGTGTTGTTTGTGTGTGTGTGTATGTGTGTGTGTGTGTGTGGTGTGTGTGTGTGTATATTATAGATATATATATATATGTGTGTGTGTGTGTGTGTGTGTGTGTGTGTGTGGTGTGTGTGTGGTGTGTGTGTGTATGTGTGTGTGGTGTGTGTGTTTGTTTGTGTGTGTGTGTATGTGTGTGTGTGTGTGTTGTGTGTGTGTGTGTTGTGTGTGTGTGTGTGTTGTGTGTTTGTTGTTGTGTGTGTGTATGTGGTGTGTGTGTGTGTGTGTGTGTGTGTGTGTGTGTGTGTGTGTGTGTGTGTGTTGTTTGTGGTGTGTGTATGTGTGTGGTATGTTGTGCGAGTGGGTATGTGTGTGTGTGTATGTGCGTGTGTTTGTGTGTGCGTGGGATGCTGTCGTGTGTGTGTGTGTGTGTGTGTGTGTGTGTGTGTGTGTGTGTGTGTGTGTGTGTGTGTGTGTGTGTG
Organism: Monoplex corrugatus; assembly: GCA_030674185.1. NCBI lineage: Eukaryota > Metazoa > Mollusca > Gastropoda > Littorinimorpha > Ranellidae > Monoplex > Monoplex corrugatus. Next base: position 61,710,829 of record CM060312.1, on the reverse strand, counting down.
TGTGGGTGTGTGTGGGTGTGGGTGTGGTGTGGTGTGGAGTGTGGGTGTTGGTGGATGGGTGGGGGATTCACTGTGGGCATGGCTATTTCACTCAAGAGTTCTATACTGGTAGAATGACCATGTCTCTGTCTCTGTCTCTCTGTCTCTCTATCTCTCTGTCTTTGTCTGTCTGTCTTTGTCTCTGTTTCTATCTCTCTGTCTCTCTCTGTCTCGTTTGTCTGTCTCTGCGTCTGTCTGTTTCTATCATCTATCTATCTATCTATCTATCTATTATCTATCTATCTATCTATCTATCTATTCTATCTATCTATCTATCTATCTATCTATCTATCTATCTATCTATCTATCTATTATCTATCTATCTATCTATCTTTCTGTTCTTTTTCTGTCTCTATCTCCCCCTCTATCTGTCTGTGTATCTCTGTATCTATCTATTTGTCTATCTATGTATCTATCTATGTATCTATGTATCTATCTATCTATCTATCTATCTATGTATCTATCTATCTATGTATCTATCTGTCTGTCTATCTATCTATCTGTACTATCTATCTATCTATCTATCTATCTATCTATCTATCTATCTATCTATCTATCTATCTTCTATCTTCTGTCTATCTATCTATCTATCTATCTATCTGTCTATCTTTATTTCTCTTTCTTTTTCTGTCTCTATCTCCCCCTTCTGTCCTGTCTGTCTGTCTATTTTTCTGTCTGTCTGTCTCTGTCTCTCTGTCAATCTGTCTCTGTCT
>CM060312.1:61702577-61705077 GCA_030674185.1 Monoplex corrugatus | reverse complement strand
TCCACCTCATGGCACCAGTGGCGTCAATGCTTATTGCATTCATTCCCACAGATATGGAAAGTAATTTGAAGTGCAGAAAAACTGAAACTGACAGAGAAAGTTTCTCTGTTTGTCACATTTTTTTTTGTACGGGGGAAATCCCTATCTGAACAGAAAACATATCCTTGAAATACTGCCAAACTCACGGTATGTATGTATGTATGTATGTATGTATGTATGTATGTATGTATGTATGTATGTATGTATGTATGTATGTATGTATGTATGTATGTATGTATATATGTATGTATGTATGTATGTATGTATGCATGTATGTATGTATGTATGTATGTATGTATGCATGTATGAATGTGTGTTGTATGATGTATGTATGTATGTATGTATGTATGTATGTATGAGTATGATGATGATGTATGTATGTATGTATGTATGTATGTATGTTATGTATGTTGTTTTGTATGTATGTGTGTATGTATGTATGCTATGTTGTATGCATGTGTATGGTATGTATGTATGTATGTATGTATGTATGTATGTATGTATGTATGTATGTATGTATGTATGTATGTATGTATGTATGTATGTATGTATGTATGATGTATGTATGTATGTATGTATGTATGTATGTATGTATGTATTTGTTTATGTGTATATGTGTATATGTTATAGGTGTGCATGTATGAATATATGCATGTATGATATATGTATGTATATATATGGATGGTATAGGATGAGGATGGAAGGATGGAGGACGGATAGATGGATAGATGGATGTTGCTGCTTGTCTGTTTGTCTAATCTGTAGGTTTGTCCGTTTGTCTGGCCATCTCTCATATAATTATTATATCTGTTCAGTCCGTCTGTACCTGTCAACACCAAAACAATAATACAGCTAATGTATCTGGTCACTTTCTTGTTGCTGTTGCTGGTGATGATGATGGCTAGTGATGGTTAATGCTAGTCTTGTTATCATTGGGTTTTTTTAGTAATTTTTTTAAGGATCATTGCACTCAGGGAAGTCACCTTTGTGCTCACCTATTTTTTTTTGTCCCATTTTCTACGCCACCTTAATGGCCACAGAAGCTGGAAAAGTTTTTCACAAGGCGATGATGCTGATGTCGATGAGGATGATTATCATGATGCTATGGAGTTCCATCTAGGATTGAGACTACTTGACAGGGCTGTACTCTACGCTTACTGTTATAATACATCCTGGCATCAACCAGGCCCGAAAAATACAGACACCTGTGGTGCTGGTCAGAAAATTTGAGCATCACCCTCAATGACGCATCCATGAAGTGGATGAGACTCGACTGTGTGGTCTCAGTCTTCCCAATGAGCCTATAGCACATCCAACTCTGGGTAGGAGCCGGTTAGAACCGAAAAATCCCACAATGATTTTTGAAGTGACTGATGGGGATTCGAACCCACAACTTTCCAGTCGGTAGTTCGTTGCGCTAACCACCACACCACGGCGACTGGTCTTGTTATTATTGTTGTTGTCGTCTTTGTTGTCCTGCTGAAACACCCCAACATTTCCATCGAAACAAAATCCAAGCTCATGAGAGTACCATTTTCATCCCTTCCTTAACACATATAGAAGTGGCCAGAGCAAGACACCGAACAAGCTTCCTGCAGCACCAAATTATCACCTGTGATAAGAGCTGTCAACAAGACCCAGACCACGACATAATCAGAAACCTCAAGATGAGAGGAAGGGTGGTATGACAACATCAAGTCCACTATCTTATTATACATGCTACAGAATTAAGTGGTCTGGACATCTGACCAGGACGTAGCCCTACAAGTCTTTATTCAGACCCAAGGAATATATTGTGGATCGATGGCGTAGAAAAAAAAAAAGAGAGACCTTGAGATTTTTCACACACACACACACAAACAGTTCTCCTGTAGCGTTCCATCTTGCTGCTGATCCAGGGGTTGTTTCTGTCTCTGTCTGTTTGTCTGTCTGTCTGTCTCTGTCTGTCTGTCTGTGTCTCTCTACCTCACCACCTCTCTTTCCTCACCATTTCTCTTTCTCTCTGTCTATCTATCTATCTATCTATCTATCTATCTATCTATCTATCTATTATCTATCTATCTATCTATCTATCTATCATCTATCTATCTATCTATCTATCTATCTATCTATCTATCTATCTATCTATATATCTGTCTGTCTGTCTGTCTGTCTATCTATCTATCTGTCTGTCTGTCTGTCTGTCTATCTATCTATCTATCTATCTATCTATCTATCTATCTATCTATCTATTATCTATCTATCTATCTCTCCCTCTCTCCTTCAACATCTCTCGCTGTCTCTGTCTCTCTCTTTCTCCTCTCCCTTGCTCTTCTCTCTGTGTGTCTTTCTGTGTCTCTCTCTTTCTCACTCACTCACTCTGTCTCTCTCTCCCTCACAATCTCTCTTTCCTCTCTCTCGCTCACCATCTCTCTGTCTCTGTCTGTCTGCCTGTCTCTTTCTCTCTCCACTCACTCTGTTT
>CM060312.1:61662577-61687577 GCA_030674185.1 Monoplex corrugatus | reverse complement strand
CGAAGACAACAAACAAACAATCAACAACAACGAAGACAACAAACAAACAATCAACAACAACAAAGACAAGAAACAAACAATCAACAACAACGAAGACAACAAACAAACAATCAACAACAACGAAGACAACATACAAACAATCAACAACAACGAAGACAACAAACAAACAACAACAACGAAGACAACAAACAAACAACGAAGACAACAAACAAACAATCAACAACAACGAAGACAACAAACAAACAATCAACAACAACGAAGACAACAAACAAACAATCAACAACAACGAAGACAACAAACAAACAATCAACAACAACGAAGACAACAAACAAACAATCAACAACAACAAAGGCAACAAACAAACAATCAACAACAACGAAGACAACAAACAAATAATTAACAACAACGAAGGCAACAAACAAACAATCAACAACAACGAAGACAACAAACAATCAACAACAACGAAGACAACGAACGAACAAACAAACAAACAAACAAACAAACAAACAAACAAACAAACAAACAAACAAACAAACAAACAAACAAACAAACAAACGAAGCGTAAATAATTCAGCAAAACTGAACATTTCAAGCCATTACACGGGCACACACCTCACTCACGCGGACGGTCTGACAAAAGAAAACGCAGATCAGGGCAGTTAACTCTCCTGCACTACATCTTGACCTCAACCTAAACCTTGAAGTAAATACATTCTTCGTCTTCATTATATTACCCCTAACTATTACCGTTAACTTATTTCGTGTCCAGGGCAGTTTTTCTTTTAAAAGGACCTCGTATGCAAGAAGCACCTTTTTATTGTTGTTGTTGCTGTTCTTCTTCTTCAGAAGTTCTTGTTCTCTGTCTCTGTCTGTCTGTCTGTCTGTCGGTCGGTCGGTCTCTCTCTTTCTCTGATTCTCTCTCTCTCTCTCTACTTCTCTCTCTCTAGTTATCTCTCTCTTCCTCTCTCTCTCTCTAGTTTTCTATCTCTCTCTCTTCCTCTCTCTCTAGTTTTCTCTTTCTCTCTCTTTAAGTTCTGCACATGTCTTTTTACGTGGCTTCTTTTTCTTTTTCTTTTGTTTTCTTTGTTTGTTTGTTTGTTTGTTTGTTTCTTCCTTCCTTCCTTCCTTCCTTTCTTTCTTTCTCTTTTTTTTTCTATTTTGAGTAGGGGTGGGGGGAGGCGCTTTATTTCTCACGTTCTTTCTGAATGCACTTTCCACATACGACATTAAGTTATACATGTTTTAAACATGCCTAGTTTTTCTATGGCTCTTAATACTTGTGCTACGATGCTTTTTAATGGTCGTTTTCATTTCATGTTTGTCAGTGTTTGTTCTGTTTTTAACTTGATTAATTTTTTTAATTATATTTTTTTTTTGTAAGGTGCTACGAGCGTGGTTTTAGAATGGACTGTCTGAACGAAGAAAATGACATTATTATCATTTCAATACGATTTACTCTCTATGGAAAGGGCAATTCCGATATTCTCTCCTGTCCTCTCTGTATGGCTAAGTGTATGTACCTCTCTCTCTCTCTCTCTCTCTCTCTCTCTCTCTCTCTCTGTGTGAATATCTGTCTCTTTGTCTCTGTCTCTGTCTCTCTGTGTCTCTTTCTCTGTCTCTTTTTCTCTCTCTTTCTGTCTATCTCTCTGTCTCTGTCTCTCTCTGTCTCTGTCTGTCTGTTTCTCTCTATCTTTGTCTCTGTCTGTCTGTCTTTCTTTGTCTCTCTGTCTCTGTCTCTCTCTGTCTTTCTCTCTGTCTGTCTGTCTTTCTGTCTGTCTGTCTGTCTGTCTCTTTCTCTCTCTCTCTCTCTCTCAGGCACACACGCATACATCTTCTTCCTTCTGACCTTTTTCTACTTCTCTACTTTTCCTTTGTTTCATATTATGTAACCCGACATCGTTTTCAAACTTTGTTTTCATTGTCCCTGTCATCGGCACTTTGACCTACCCCTCCTCCTCCTCCTCCTCTGTCCACCCCAACTCTGACCTTAAATGATGTTTCACAAATTCTTACTTCTTGTTTTCAAAACTGAAGTACATTAACAACAACGTTATTATTATTATTATAATTATAATTATTAATATACTTTATTTGCAACCAGTACAATACTGCAAACTGCAGAAGGTAGATGCTGAACAGATTATTACGATGGAGGTGGCCATAGAGTCGAAGAGGCGCAATCTTTTCAGTGATCTCAAACAGGAAGGGTAAATTGGGTTGATGAGAGGCCTTTATTGACACAGTCGATTTGATTTCGCGTCCAGCACTGTTGTTTAGGGACGGAGAGGATGGGATGGGGGGGGGGGGGGGGGAGGGAGGAGGGATGGGGGTTGGAGGGGGCACTGAAGGTCATTGTGGGTTAAAAAAAAAAATAGCTAGCAGTCTTAATGGGATGCATTGTTGGGGCTGTTTTACGGGCAAACTGCAATGCCCCTTGGGGAAGTTCGTTATTTTGCGTGTGAAATTAGTTTACGATAATGACATTTTACGTTTTAACCCTTGCGCTTCTCGAGCCTTTTCTGCAGCTTCCTGCTTCTTGCTTCTTGCAGTTTAGTGCATAGATTGAGGAGGGGGAGTTAAAGGGTTAAGGTTTTTTTTCTCGGCTGATTATAGCTTATAATGCAGGAAGGTGGTTGCAGGCTGAGGGAGTGAAAGGGTTAAAACTTTGTTATTTTCTGTCTGTCTGTCTGTCTGCCCGTCTGCCTGTCTGTCTGGCTGCCTGCCTGTCTCCCTCTCCCCCTCCTTCTCTCTCATAAAAAAACAACAACTGAAGTTAATGACGTTACGATGTCAAATTGTCAGTGTCAAACACTCTGTCTGTCTGCTGCTGTCTGTCTGCCTGTCTGTCTCTCTGTCTCTCAATCTCTCTGTCTGTCTCTCAATCTCTCTGTCTCTCTCAGTTTCTCTGTCTCTGTATCTCTCTCTCTCCTAATCTCTCTGTCTCTCTCTCTCTCTCCTAATCTCTCTGTCTCTCTCTCTCTCAATCTCTCTGTTTCTCTCTCTCTCAACCTTTCTCTCTATATTTTTCTCTGTATATCTCTCTCTCTCTCTCCATCTGTCTGTCTGTCTGTCTGTCTTCTCTCTCTCTTATAATATATATATGTGTGTGTGTGTGTGTGTGTGTGTGTGTACATATATCTATCTCCTTCTCTCTCTCTCTCTAGTCTTCTCTCTCTGTCTTCTCTCTCTGTGTCTTTCTCTCTCTCTCTGTCTCTCTCCTCTGCTCTCTGTCTGTCTGTCTGTCTCTGTCTCTCTCTGTGTATATCTGTCTCTCTGTCTCTGTCTCTCTATCTATCTATCTCTCTGTCACAGAAAAATTGAAGTTAATGACGTTAAAGTGTCAAATTGTCAGCGTCAAACTGTCTGTCTCTCTCTTCCTCTCTCTCTGTCTGTCTGTCTGTCTCTGTCTCTCTCTCTCTCTGTATCTCTGTCTCTCCTGTCTCTGTCTCTCTAGCTATCTATCTCTCTGTCATAGAAAACCGAAGTTAATGACGTTAAAGTGTCAAATTGTCAGCGTCAAACTGTCTGTCTCTCTCCTCCCTCCGCTCTTCCTCCCTTTCTTTTGCACTCACTCTGTCTCTGTCTCCATCTCTCTGTCTCTGTCTCTGTTTCTGTAGGATGTCCTCAGACATTTTGCATCATTTTCATACAAATCTCTTCATAGGATTGTATGATGGAAAGATTTATTAAAAGACATGCAGTGGGTGTCACGTAAGTATGTTATTATTTAAGAAAAGGCCTATATCTATCTATCTATCTGTCTATCTATCTATCTATCTGTCTGTCTGTCTGTCTGTCTGTCTATCTATCTCTATCTATCTATCTATCTGTCTGTCTGTCTGTCTGTCTATCTATCTCTATCTATCTATCTATCTGTCTGTCTGTCTGTCTATCTATCTATCTATCTATCTGTCTATCTATCTATCTATCTATTCTATCTATCCATCTATCTCTATCTATATCTATTTATCTATCTATCTATCTGTCTGTCTGTCTGTCTATCTATCTATCTATTTATCTACATATATGTATGTATGTATATATATCTGTGTGTGTGTGTGTGTATGTGTGTGTGTTGTGTGTGTGTGTGTGTGTGTGTGTGTGTGTGTGTGTGTGTGTGTGTGTGTGTGTGTGTGTGTGTGTGTGTGTGTGTGTGTGTGTGTGTGTGTGTGTGTGTGCTTTTTGAAAAACCCATATGTTTGCTTTTAAGATATTTCTCGTGTCAGTGAGAGAACGCCGCTCTCCGGGAAAAAAACACTTCACGAATTTACTGAAAGATTCCCTCAGGACATTGCTAGCTGACGAGTCTTATGTACTGGCTTAAGATGGTCCGATTATTTTGGATCTTCTCATTCACATGGCGCCGGTGGCGTCAGCGCATATGGAATTTATTCCGGGCTCGGAGACATAGTCTTAAGCAGCTGAAACAGAAACTGAAACATTCCTGTTATTATACGCCATTGTCGTCAGATCAATAGATTATTGGATTGCCATGACAAGAATGGAATCCGACTCGAGTGGTCTTTTAAGTTGTATTCGATGTTATTATCGCAAGAAGGGGTTTGTGTGTTGTCATCTATAACAGGTAGATGAATTGGGGATGTTTATAGAGAAGTTGTTTCTCTACTTAGAAGTCACACGCACAACAACGAGGAAGGAGAGAGAGAAGTAGAAACGCACAAAGTACAGTACACTAGCAATAACTTTCAAAAGCAGTCCACAATAGCATTAAAATTCAAGATAGTTTCTTTGATTAAACATATTCAACTGAAAGCATAATCATTCATCCTCTTATTCTTATTTGCCTACGTCCTAAAGCAACCTTACTTCTTTGCCTATCAGCCCTAAACCCTACATATAAATAAAATATCAACGTACCTTCACTACATGTTTCTGGCAAAGGCTCAGCACCTCTGTCAAGTTGAGTGGCCCATCTCCTATCACAACCGTGACTGACTGACCGTTCTGTCTCTCTGTGCCTGTCTTCTCTGTGGGTCTGTGTTCTCTGTGAGTCTGTATTCACTTTTCATTTCTAGAGCGTGGATCAAAACACGCTGGGGCTCTGACCCCACCTATCTTAAGGCGACTTTTCGAGAAAGTTCTTCTACCAGTGAATGCATGAAGGAGGGTTGACGTGGACAAATACAGGCCAGACCCTGTCCACTGAAACAATGGACCGCTCTCTTCCACTGTGGCGATCTATGAAAACGTCCCAGCAGAGCTGCGTTTACAGATGGCTCTAATGGTTAACTGTCTTGTTTAACAGTGTACATAAGTGTGAGAACGGCTGTACTGCCCGATGCTGGAGTATACTGAAGTACCCGTAAGGGCCTGTTTCTACATTTTCTGCATGGGTCCTTTCTGCGATACTATTGCATTAAGACGAGCAGAGTTAAGAGTTACTGAGACACTAACTTTGGATTTATATTGCATAGATATGGATTTGATATTTGTTTGGAAAAACGCCCGCGCGCGCGAGTGTGTGTGTGTGTGTGTGTGTGTGTGTGTGTGTGTGTGTGTGTGTGTGTGTGTGTGTGTGTGTGTGTGTGTGTGTGTGTGTGTGTGTGTGTGTGTGTGTGTGTGTAGGTGTGTGTGTATGTGTGTGTGTGTTTGTGTCCGTCGATACACGTCAAATTTAATTTCACAAGAAGTTTCTTCACGGTCACTGTGTGACATTGAGATGTACAAAATCTGGATGCTCTGTAATATTTTTTGTATAACAGAAATATAGATTATTAGAATAGCTAGACCATAATATCATTCTTGTGTGTACACTATGCAGTCTTTGCCAGTTGTCTGTTGTGTATTTTATATTCATCACATCACGCTGTTAAAGACCGTTCCGCACAATTCACACATTTGCGCCTTGCGTGTTGTCTCTTCTTTGGAACATGTCTGAAAAATGACCCACTGAAATATTAGTCTACAGATACAAACGACCTTGACCTAAAGATATGAATCATACCCCTTTGCTTAATCTACGATCTTCTTCGCTTTTTGCCTAACGGCAGAATAAATAGGTGTTCCTTGTTGCAAAATAAACAGGCACATTTCCTTAAAGGACTTAAATGCAGATATATATCGATATCTGTATTAGAAATTCGAAATAAATGGAAAGAATTACGTAGAAAAACCGATAACAACTTTTGGCTGCAGGGAGTGTGTCTGTGTGTGTAGACAAGGAGAGGAAAGGGGTTGTATAGCAAGTTCTGGTCGAGCACTATGAATAAGCGATTCTGTTTGGCTGGGTGAAAAATAGACATCCTCCATTAGTGAAGTTTCCATGTGTCTTCTAAGATAGGCCCGGAGTTTCCTATTTGGACACTCAATCCACAATCTGGAACCTCCGTGGAAAGGCAGGAGGTTGGCGGGGGATGGAGGAGAAAAAAAGTGAAATGAATTTCTAAGGAAGCAAAATCAGAGACAGAAGAAGAAAAAGCACAGATAAAGAAGGGGAAAGACAAAGAAGATCAAGAAGAAGTTAAAACGAAGAAAATGTAGAGAAGAGAGAAGAAAAAAGTTCAAAGATAAAAGCGGAGAGAAGACAGAGAAGAAAATGACCACGAAAAAGAAAAGAAGAACGAGAAACTGAAGAACGAAAAGAAACAGAAAAGAAAATTGAACACAAAGAAGCACCACAAACAATACGAATACAGTATAAAAGAAAAGGAAGACAAAGACAAAGACGAAGAAGAAGAACAACAAGAAGAAAAAGAAAGAAAGAAAGAAAGAAAGAAGAAGAAGAAGAAGAAGATGATGAAAAAGAAGTAGAAGAAGAAGAAAGAGAAGAAGAAGTGGAAAAAATTATCAAGAAACAAGAACAAGAACAAATAATAATAATACTAACAAACAACAACAACAAAATAATAATAATAATAATAATAATGATAATAATGATAACAACAACAATAATAATGATAATAAACAACAACAACAACAACAACAACAACAACAACAACAACAACAACAACAACAAAATAATAATAATAAAATAAAATAATAATAATATATAATAAATAATAATAATATAATGATAATTGGAAGAAGGAGAAGAAAAAAAAAAAAAAGAAGAAGAAGAAGAAGAAGACGAAGACAGAAAGAAAGAAAGAACAGAAAGAAGAATAAGAGCAGGAGGAGGAAGAGGAAGAACAAGAAGAAGAAAAAACAAGAACAAGAGCATATGATAATAATCATAATCTTAATAATAATAACAACAATAATAATGATAACAATAATAGGAAGAAGAAGAAGAAAAGAAGAAGAAGAACAAAGAAGGAGAAGAAGAAAAAGAAGAAAAGAAGAAGAAAAGAAAAAAAAGAAGACGACGACAAAGAAGAAGAAGAAAAAGAAGAAGAAAGAAGAAAAGAGAAGAAAAAGACATAAAATAAATAAATATCTAAATGAATACATAGAATAAGCTCTACCAAGAACAACCAACAAACAAACTAACAAACAAACAAACAAAACAAAAAAAGGCGCGAACGTAACAGACCACAGTCAGCAAAACAAACAGACCCATTGTTTTCAGCATCGCATCACCACTTATAGGAGACCGACTATCTGTTTCCAAAACGGGCCACAGCTAAATCAGTATCAGTATCAAATGAAGCCAGCCTGTGATCCCCGAAACAGGATGTTTGACAGTTGTGGGAGATAACCCACCCGATTCCCGGCCAGTTGTGCCCCCTGCCACCCCCACCCCACTCCCACCTTTTTTTAAACGGCGTATATCCGCTGCCTGCACTGCCGACTTCTGTGTGTTAGATAGCGTGCTACGATGATGATGGCCTCGTGGAAGTGATGACGGATGTGGAAGTTATTTCGGGTTTCTGCGCGTGCTGACAACAAAAAGAAACCCTCCTCTGTTTGGGGGTGTGTCACGAGCCACGTGAAGACAGGTCAAGGGGACAGAGAGAGAGGGATGGAAACAAGGTGAAGAGCGATGGACTAATGCCGGTGAAGTCCTATCTCCCCATACTGACTGAAAACAGTCAACCCCTTTTTTTGATTCCTTCATCCTGTCCACCAGCTAGGCTGAGGAAGTCAGAAGATTAGAGCTGGTGGAATCTGGTCAGCCAAAGGGTTAAAACAGATGGAAGCTGGTGGACAAGCTGGTTGAGTTTGAGTCAGTGAAAGCTGGTGGACAAGTGAGGGGGGTCAAAGGGTTAAGTATGGCTGACAAGCGGAGAGATTAAAGGGTTAAAGTCGGTGGAAGCTGGTGGACAAGCTGACGGAGTTAAAGGGTTTAAAGTTGGTCTCAGCTGTGGGACAAGCTGAGGCCAAGGAGTCAAAGGTGTTTTATTAGGTGCAAGCTGGTAGATTAGGGTGAGGGAGTTAAAGGTTAAAGTTAGTGGAAGCTGATGGACAAGCTGGTTTAGTGACAGTTAAAGTTAGTGGAAGCTGATGGACAAGTTGCTTGAGTGACAGGTAAAATTTAGTGGAAGCTGAAGGACAAACTGGTTGTGTGAGAGTTAAAGTTAGTGGAAGCTGATGGACAAGCTGGTTTAGTGAGAGTTAATTTAGTGGAAGCTGATGGACAAGCTAGTTGAGTGAGAGTTAAAGTTAGTGGAAGCTGATGAACAAGCTGGTTTAGTGAGAGTTAAAGTTTGTGGAAGCTGATGGACAAAGCTAGTTGAGTGAGAGTTAAAATTAGTGGAAACTGATGGACAAGCTGGCTGTGTCAGTGGAAGCTGATGAACAAGCTGGTGAGTGAGAGTTAAAGTTAGGTGGAAGCATGAATGAAACAAGCTGGTTGAGTGAGAGTTAAAATTAGTGGAAACTGATGGACAAGCTGGTTTAGTGAGAGTTAAAGTTAGTGGAAGCTGATGAACAAGCTGGTTGAGTGAGAGTTAAATTAGTGGAAACTGATGGACAAGCTGGTTTAGTGAGAGTTAAAGTTAGTGGAAGCTGATGGACAAGCTGGTTGAGTGAGAGTTAAATTAGTGGAAGCTGATGGACAAGCTGGTTGAGTGAGAGTTAAATTAGTGGAAGCTGATGGACAAGCTGGTTGAGTGAGGGTTAAAGTTAGTGGAAACTGATGGACAAGCGCTGAGTGAGGGTTAAAATTAGTGGAAGCTGATGACAAGCTGGCTGAGTGAGGGTTAAAGTTAGTGTAAACTGATGGACAAGCTGGCTGAGTGAGGGTTAAAGTTAGTGGAAACTGATGGACAAGCTGGTTGAGTGAGAGTTAAAGTTAGTGGAAGCTGATGGACAAGCTGGTTACGTGAGAGTTAAAGTTAGTGGAAGCTGATGGACAAGCTGGTTATGTGAGAGTTAAAGTTAGTGGAAGCTGATGGACAAGCTGGTTAGTGAGAGTTAAAGTTAGTGGAAGGTGATGGACAAGCTGAGGGAATTCATAGATTACAGATGATCGACAAGCTGACAGAATCAAAGGATTGAAGTTGGTGGAAGCTGGTGGACAGGCTGAGAGAGTGAAGGAGTTAAATTTGATGAAAGCTGGTGGATACAGGCTGAAGGAATTAAAGGGTTAAAGCTAATGGACTAGCAGAGGAAGTCAAAGATTTTAAGTTGTGCAAGCTGGTGGATAGGCTGAGGGAATTAAAGGGTTAATGGTAGTGGACAAGCAGCGTAAGTCAAAGAATTAAAGTTGGTGCAAGCTGGTTGACAGGCTGTAGTTAAGGGTTAAAGCCAGTAGGCATGCGGAGGAAATCAGAGTTAAAGGTTGGCTGCAAGCTGGTAGACAGGCTGAGGTAGTTAAGGGTTAAAGGCACTGGATAAGTAAAGGAAGTCAAAGAGTTAAAAGATGGTACAAGCTGGTACATAGGCCGATGGAATTAATAGAGTTAAAACCGGAGGACAAGCAGAGGAAGTCAAAGAGTTAACAGAAGGTACAAGCTGGTACATAGGCCAAGGAGTTAAAAGAGTTAAAGCTAGTGGAAAAACAGAGGAAATCAAAGAGTTAAAAGATGGTACAAGCTGGTACATAGGCCGAGGGACTTAAAAGAGTTAAAGCTAGTGGACAAGCAGAGGAAGTCAAAGGGTTGAAACTGGTGCAGTTGATAGACGGACTGAAGAAGTTAATGGGTTAAAGTCGGTGCAAGCTGAGAGAGTTAAAGGGTTAAATGGAACGAAAAGGTAAGACAGGAAATGAATCACAAGCCAACAGGAACTAAAACAGGAAAAGGGAGACGCCAAGGTATGAAGAGTGTTTACTATATGTGTATATCGACAGATAAAACACTGGACAGACAAGATAAACAAATAGAAACAGAAACTACATACATAGAAATATGTGCAGTAAGAGACAGTAATATAACAAGACTGACATAAAAAAATAAAAAAGATAGAGCAACAGAGTAATGAGACGAAAGAGTTTTTTTTTTTCCTTTAGAGCAGGTGGGAGTGTGAGGGGTGGGGTGGGGATCCATTACAGAATAATATCAACCTAACATAAAAAAAAACGTATATGGCGCAATACTGTTTCGTATTCTCAAAACAATTTGACCATTAAACAACTATTATTGTCTGATCACATAAGTAATTCAATATTTTTGTTCTGTTCTTCGCTTGTATTATTTCCACTTCGCTTGTTTGCTGGCTATGTGAAACCGGCGTCTTCTGAAAGGGCAAATGTGAAACAAACAGAGAGATAAACGAATTATTCCTTCTTACCATCATTACAACGCGCGTGAAGACTTTCGCCAAAGAGTTTATTCCAATTTAGAGAGGCTTGATCGCTCGCATTACTGAATTTTCTGTCCTCAATTCCAACCCGAGCATTCGAACCATTTCCAGTCATTGATAAAGATTTTATAGAATTGAAATTAGAAGGAAGAAGAAGAAGAGTGGAAGAAGAAGCGGAAGAGGAAGAAGAAGAAGATGAAGAAAAGAAAAGAAAGAAAAACAAGAAGAAGAGAGGAGGAGAGGAAGGAAGAGGAGGAGAGAAAGAAGAAAGAAGAAGAAAGAGGAAAGGAAGAAGAAGAAAAAGAGGAAAAGGAAGAAGAAGAAGAAAAAGAGGAAAGGAGAAGAAGAAGAAAAGAGGAGGAAAAGAAGAAGAAGAAGAGAAGAGAGGGAGGAGGAGGAGGGAAGAAGGAAGAGAAAAAAAAGAGAGAGAGAAGAAGAGAAGAGAAAAGAAAGAAAAAGAAGAAGAAGAAAGAGAAGAAGGGAAGGAAGGAGAGGAAGGAGGAAGGAGGAAAAGAGAAGGAAGAAGGAGGAGAAGAAGAAGAAAGAAAGAAAGGAAGGAAGAAGAAAGAAAGAAAGAAAGGAAGAAGAAGAAAGAAAGAAAGAAAGAAAGAAAGAAAGAAAGAAAGGAAGAAGAAAGAAAGAAGAAGGAAGGAAGAAAGAAAGAAGAAGAAAGAAAGAAAGAAGAAGAAGAAAGAAAGAAGAAAGAAAGAAGAAAGAAAGGAAGGAAGGAAGAAAAAGAAAGAAAGAAAGAAAGAAAGAAGGAAGGAAGGAAGGAAGAAAGAAAGAGAAGGAAAGAAAGAAAGAAAGAAAGAAAGAAAGAAAGAAAGAAAGAAGGAAGAAGAAAGAAAGAAGAAAGAAAGAAAGAAAGAAAGAAGAAAGAAAGAAAGAAAGAAGGAAGGAAGGAAGAAAGCAAGAAAGAAATAAAGAAAGGAAGAAGAAAGAAAGAAAGAGAAAGGAAGAAAAGAAAGAAAGAAAGAAGGAAGGAAGGAAAGAAAGAAGAAAGAAAGAAAGAAAGAAAGAAAGGAAGGAAAGACAGAAAGAAAGAAAGGAAGGAAGAAAGAAAGAAAGAAAAAAGGAAGGAAGAAAGAAAGAAAGAAAGAAAGGAAGGAAGAAAGAAAGAAGAAAAAAGGAAGGAAGAAAGAAAGAAAGAAAGAAAAGAAGGAAGAAAGAAAGAAGAAAGAAAGGAAGGAAGAAAGAAAGAAAGAAAGAAAGGAAGGAAGAAAGAAAGAAAGAAAGAAAGAAAGAAAGAAAGGAAGGAAGGAAGGAAGGAAGAAAGAAAGAAAGAAAGAAAGAAAGAAGGAAGAAAGAAAGAAAGAAAGAAAAGAAAGAAAAGAAGGAAAGAAAGAAAGAAAGAAAGAAAGAAAGAAAGAAGAAGGAAGGAAGGAAGGAAGAAGAAAGAAAGAAAGAAAGAAAGAAAGAAAGGAAGGAAGAAAGGAAGAAAGAAAGAAAGAAAGGAAGGAAGAAAGGAAGGAAGAAAGAAAGAAAGAAAGAAAGGAAGGAAGGAAGAAAGGAAGAAAGAAAGAAAGAAAGAAAGGAAGGAAGGAAGAAAGAAAGAAAGAAAGAAAGAAAGGAAGAAAGAAAGAAGAAGATACATTATAATAGTAAGCGTACAATACAGCCTCGTCACGCGGTCTCAATTGTAGACAGTACTCCGTAGCATAATGATTATCATCTCCATCGACATTATCATCATAGTGCTGTAGGAAAAAAAAAAAAAAAACAACACCCCAAATTCTGTAGCCATTAATCTGACGTCGGGAATGGGACAGGAAAACACACACACACACACACACACACACACACACACACACACACACACACACACACACACACACACACACACACACACACACACACACACACACACACACACAACATACATACACACACACACACACACACACACACACACACACACACACACACTCACACACACACACACACACACACACTCACACTCACTAACTCACACACACACACGTCATTTTTCATTGGGGCAAATATATCTATCTTTACAGCGGAATTAGTCGCTATTTTACAAGCGTTGCATTATCTAGTAAACCTTACACATGTATTTTTCAAAGTAGTTCTCTTTGTTGATTCAAAATCTGTATTATATGCCTTGCAGTCTTTTGATACAGACACAAGACCTGATATAATTACTGAGGCAAATCATCTTATACATCGTTTAAGGATAAAAGGTACAGATCTCAGTTTATGCTGGGTGCCTTCTCACGTTGGTCTTCACGGCAACGAAGTAGTTGACAGAGCAGCTAAGCAAGGTGCACACAATTGTGATAATACTACAGAATTACGTATTAATACTTCCGTAAAAGAAGCTTGCAACTTGCTAGAATCAGCCTCATGGATTCGTTTTCATGAACATTTCCATGAAAAGTTTGTGTCACAACAAATGATAAAACTTTCATTTCAAAATGTGTGTAAAAAAATTGCAGTTTTCTTCCATATATCATTTGAGAACGATTGTTGCTGTTCATTTTCGTATTCAGCTAAACGCATTGAAAACAAAATACTGTAAAAATGTCAAGTGTATTTGCGGCGAACAATTCACACTGTTTCACTGTCTATTTTACTGCAAAATGCTACGTTCTTTTTTACCAAAAATGTTTACACAAGAAAATTATTCTGAAACTCATTTTAAAGAAGTAACTTCCGATCAATTTTTGTCAGTTAAAATTTCAGAATCGTTGGTTCACAGTCCTGTTAATGCATTACTTTAAGTTTATGAAGTTTGTACTTTAGAGTTAAATTTTCCATACACATTGTTGATGTTAAATGTTAGTGTTAAGTTATTGTTCCATTTTTCTATTTCCCACCTACTTATGTCTATAACTATGTCTCCTCTATGCCCCAAAACCAACCAAACATCTCTCATCTCACATTTTTTTTTTTTTTTCCCGTCTAATATCACTCATAGTGAAAAGACGTTAAATCAAAGAACGAACACACACACACACACTCACTCACTCACTCACACACACACACACACACACACACACACACAACACACACACACACACACACACACACACACACACACACACACACACACACACACACACTCCAAACCAAACCGCATCACACCACACCACAACCACACCATACCACACCACACCACACCATACCATACCACACCCCACCACCCACACCCACACCACATCACACACACACACACACACACACACACCACACACACACACACACACACACACACACACACACACACACACACACACACTCCAAACCAAACCGCATCACACCACACCACACAAACACACACACACTCACACACACACACACACACACACACACACACACACACACACACACACACACACACACACACCACACGCACACACACACAAACCACCATCACCACCACCACCACCACCACCACCATCAAAAACCAGCGAACAGTAAAGAGCCACATAACACAAGCGTCGAATTCAAAAAAGAAAAGGTTTGAGCAAGGAAGAATACCATCATGTCTAAGTCTGCAAGCCTTTATCAAGACATCGTGGGCAATACGCTGTACTTCACCACCATCATAATCTTCTTTTTCTTTCGCAGGGATGTGCTGCTGCGTAGTAGTCTTGATATGAATAAAACGGGTATACCTACTAAAACGGGTATACCTACTAAAACGGGTATACCTACTAAAACGGGTATACCTACTAAAACGGGTATACCTACTAAAAAGTGACTGTAAAAACAAGTAGGCTATATAGAGAGAAATGACAGTTATCGTAAAAAAGTGTCAGTGCCCTCTCCCCCTCCTCACTCCTTCCCCCACCTTACTCCCTTTACTCCTGAGTGTCTGTCACACGATTGAATGAGGAAGGAACATATACCGAAGTACAATTGATGAAACCTTGAAAATCGGAGTGTGTCTTTCTTAATGGCGAAGATCTATCTATCTATCTATCGATCTGTCTGTATGTCTGTCTGTCTGTCTATCTATGTATCCATCCATCCATCTATCTATCTATCTATCTATCTGTCTGTCTATCTGTCTGTCTGTCTATCTATCTATCTATCTATCTATCTATATCTATCTATCTATCTATCTATATGTCTGTCTGTCTATCTATCTATCTATCTATCTATCTGTCTAACTATATATTTATCTATCAGTACCTATCTATGTAACTATGTATGTATGTATGTATGTATGTATGTATGCATGCATGTATGTATCTAACTGTCTGTCTGTCTATCTATCTATATCTATCTATCTATCTATCTATCTATCTATTTATCTATATGTCTGTCTGTCTATCTAGCTATCTATCTGTCTGTCTGTCTATATATTTATCTATCAATACCTATCTATGTAACTATGTATGTATGTATGTATATATGTATGTATGTATGTATGTATGTATGCATGTATGTATGTATGTATGAATGTATGTATGTATGTATGTATGTATGCATGCATGTATGTATCTAACTGTCTGTCTGTCTGTCTGTCTGTCTATCTATCTATCTATCTATCTATATATCTATATCTATCTATCTATCTTTCTATCTATCTATCCATCCATCCATCCGTCCGTCCGTCCGTCCTTCCGTCTATCTATCTATCTATCTATCTATCTATCTATCTATCTATCTATCTATCTATCTATCTACTATCTGTCTGTCTGTCTATCTATCTGTCTATCTATCTGTCTGTCCGTCTGTCTGTTTGTGTATCTATCTGTCTATCTGTCTGTCTATGTATGTATGTATGTGTGTATGTATGTGTATATGGATACATATGTATGTATGTATGTATGTTATGTATGTATGTATGCGTGAATGTCTATATAGATACACACACATATATATATATACGAGAGTGAGTCAAAAGGTAATGCCTTTTTCTTTATATCAGACGAACTTTTTGATAAAATTACCTGAAATGTTGCTCAGTTACAAATGATTATAACTGTTACGGACTGAAATATCTTGTTCGGTATGTTTCCAGTTCATATACTGGTGAGGAAAATTCAAAATGGCTGCCCCCTTAGAGCTGCGTCAAAAACAAAGAGCAGTGATTGAATTCCTCGTTGCTGAGGGGGAAACCTCTGTGAACTTTCACAGACGATTACAGAATGTGTATAAGGAGAACACTTTAGATTATAGCAATGTTCGCCGGTGGGTCTGTCGTCTGAATGATGAAAAGGTGGGAAATGCGAGCGTAGTTGATATACCCCGTTCTGGCCGTCCGTCCCCTTCTGTGAATCCTGCCAATAAAGCAAAAGCAGATGCTCTGATTAGAGAAGATAGGCGCATAACTCTAGAAAAGTTGGCAGAAAACCTTGAAATGAGCCATGGAAGTGCTCATAACATTGTTGAATCACTTGGGTTTTCAAAAGTGTGTGCCCGTTGGTACCGAGAGAGCTGACTACCGAACGCAAGACTGACAGGGTCAACGCCTGCGCTGAACTTCTTGAACAAAGTCAAAGAGACAACATCTTGTTTTGAAGGCTCGTTACCGGTGATGAAACATGGATTCACCATTATGAACTGGAATCAAAGAGGCAGTCAATGGAATGGCACCACCCTACGTCACCAAAACCGAAAAAGTTCAAGCAGACAAGTCAGCTGGAAAAATCATGGCGACTGTCTTTTGGGATGTTCAAGGTGTCATTCTGGTCGATTTTTTTGCCAAGAGGAGAAACAATCAACTTTGAGGCATACATTAAGATCATGACGAGGCTCAAAGCAAGAATCCGACGAATGAGACCCAACTTGCAAATCGATAATGTCCTACTTCTGCATGACAATGCTCGACCACACACAAGCATCAGGACAAGGGAGACAATCGCCTCATTCAGGTGGACAACTTTACCGCATCCTCCATACTCACCAGACTTAGCGCCTTCAGACTATCATCTCTTCGACCCAATGAAAGAGGTTTGAGAGGCAAACATTATGCCAGTGAAAGGAAGTGAAAACTGCTGTGACGACGTGGCTCCAAGCACAGTCAACAGAATTTTACGAGGTAGGGATACATGCCCTCATTCGAAGGTGGAACATTGCTATTGAGAGAAACGGTGACTATGTTGAGAAGTAGGGATGTGATCCCCAGAGGACCAGCTTCATTTTGATGTATGATACATGTTCCTGTGTCGGTAATTGTTCCTGTACTAAAGAAAAAGGCATCACGTTTTTACTCACCTCGTATATATGTATAAAACAACGCACACACACATAAACACCCACTGGGAACAAGCTAACAAACAAACAAACAAAAAACAATGAAGACGTGTAGGTTTCTGATGGACGTCAGTATCATTTCAACCTTTTCTTTCTCCTTCTGTATTTATTCGTTCCTACTTAAAAGTAGATTCACAATCACACAGAAAG
This sequence comes from Monoplex corrugatus, assembly GCA_030674185.1. NCBI lineage: Eukaryota > Metazoa > Mollusca > Gastropoda > Littorinimorpha > Ranellidae > Monoplex > Monoplex corrugatus. The sequence goes on along the minus strand of CM060312.1, from coordinate 61,670,555 downwards.
GGGAAGACAGAGATGGATACGAACAATCAGGCAGAAAGATGAATCCACTGTCATAGAGAATGAAAAAATAAAAGATGAAGAAGAGGAAGATGAACAAGTACAAGAATATGAACAAAAACAAGAAGTACAAGAACAACATGAACAAGAACAGCAAGAACAAGAAGAAGATGAAAACAACACAACAACAACAACAACAACAACAACAACAAACAAAACAAGGAAATACAGACAGACAGTCAGTGAGATAGAACGCTAGATGGACAAGGAGCAGGAGAGACAGACTGACTGAATGGTAGACAAGGACAGCCAGCCAGCCAGCCAGCCAGACAGACAGCCAGCCAGACAGTCACAGACAGACAGACAGGCAGGCAGGAAGGAAGGCAGGCAGACAGACGCCGTCACAGACAGAAGGAAAAAGAAGTTCTGAAGTTCATATTTTTTAAGACGGAAGCCAAGTGCCCCTTGATTACCAATAATCTTAGTGGACAAAAACAGTAATCACGCCCCCAAACTGCGGTCATAACGAACCCTCCTCCTGTGCCTTTAGAAGGAAGGGATTAGATCCTCTCATCTTTTCTTCTTCTCAACTTCCCACCTAATCCCCCATCCCCCAACCCCGTCGGCTTTCTTTCGTTTCTTCCATATGTTAGCTTGCATTGCAACAAACAAACAAACAAACAAACAAACAAACAAACAAACAAACAAACAAACAAACAAACAAACAAACAAACGAAACAAACAAACAAACAAACAACAAATAAACAAACAAACAAGCAAGCAAGCAAGCAAACAAAAAAGAAACGAACAAACAAACTAGCATCCAACCAACCAACCAACCAACCAACCAACCAACCAACCAACCAACCAACCCAACCAACCAACCAACCAACCAACCAACCAACCAACCAACCAAAGACTGGAAAAGCATTTTTACTTGTCCTTGGAAGATGAAAAGAAAAACGAACTCATGTTTTCTTTTCCTTCATTGTTTTTTTTTTTTTTTGAAAAATGCAGGCCTCAGTTGGTTTGAGCGTCGGATTTACATGCTAATGGTTGTGGGTTCGAATGCCGGGGTGCGCTACATTAAAACTGACCTTCTCACTGTCCCATCTTAACATCATTTTTGTTCTGGTGGTGTCAGTATAGGATTAGATACGCCCCCCTTCCCCCACTTCCATGGGATGGTTATCCCCGTCGGTCATATCACCTGAGTGGTGTCGACGTAAAAACTGAACCCAATCAATCAATCAATCACTCAATCAAACCAATCAATCAATTAATCAATCAATCATCAATCAATCAATCAATCGATCAATCAATCAATCAATCAATCAATCAATCAATCAATCAATCAATCAATCAATTTTGAAAAAATGACAATTTCAGTTTCGTGTTTTCTTCTTTTTGTGTTTTGTTTTATAATTTTTCTTTGTTTCTTTGTTTGTCTGTCTGTCTCATTCTTCCTGACTTTATCTGATTAAATGTTTTTTTGTTTTTCTGACGAATTCTTTACGGAACAAAGCGATCATCCTTTGCCTTAGGAGCTGGACCTTCCTTGTCGAGGACCTGAAGAGGCAGAACAGTTTGGGAGGATTGCATGAAGGACACTTTCTTTATTACCTCCCTTATCACCACTCTATCCACTGCCCATCACCATCCCCGCCTCAACCCACCCCACCCTACCCCCACCCCAATTTTTCTCCCAGCAGTATCTGCCTAATAAAAGATTACTGCGTCTTTGTGTTGTTCTAGATCGGATCGTTATTTCCGTCAAAAGGTCTTCTTTTGGTTTGTTTGGTTGGTTGGTTGGTTGTTTTCTATTTTCTCTCTCTCTCTCTCTTTCTCTCTTCTCTTTCTCTCTCTCTCTCTCTCTGTTTCTGTGTCTGTCTGTCTGTCTGTCTGTCTCTAATTCTTTCCTCTCTCTATCTCTCCAGTCTTTCTCTTTCTCTCTCTCTCTGTTCTTCTCTTCTCTGTCTCTCTCTCTATCTCTCTCGCTTTCTCTCTCTCTCTGTCTCTGTTTCCTCTCTCTCTGTCTTTCTATCTCTTTTCTTTGTTTCTTTATCTCTCTCTTGTCTCTGTCTCACTTTCTTTTATTGTATCTGTGTGTCTGTCTGTCTGTCTGTCTGTCTCTGTCTCTCTCTCGTACTTCTCTCTCTCTCTTTCTGTCTGTCTGTCTTTTGTCTCTGTCTGTGTCTGTCTGTCTGTCGTTTCCTCTCTCTCTCTCTCTTTCTCTCTGTCTCTTTCATTTTCTGTCTGTCTCTGTCTCTCTCTCTGTCTCTGTCTGCCTGCCTGCCTCTGTTTCTGTCTCTGTAGGTCTCTCTCTCTCTGTCTCTGTCTCTCTCTATATATATCATTCTATCTCTGTCTCTCTATCTCTCTCTCTGTTCTCTTCATTATTGCAAGACAGATAACTGTGCTTTACCTCTCTTGGGATGCAGGACCACCACCTGCAGTTACTCTTCTTGAATGTTTTTGCTTTGTGTCCTGTCCTTTCTTTCTTTCGTTCTGTTACTCATTTTTTTCTCTCTTTCTTTCTCCTTTGATCTCCCCCCTTTTTTTTTTTATACCCTTTGGTTTCATTCTTATTCTCTTTTATTCTTCGCCTCTTCCTCCCCCCCCCCCCCCCCCCCGTGGGATGCCGCGGGCTCTTTCAGTATAAATAGTATCCTCACCTTACGGAAATTCTGTGCTACAAATTTCCTCTTTTTTGTCACTCTCTTTGTTTCTGCCTTGCTCCTTTGCTTTCTGTCATTTCTTCCTGTCATTTTCTGTCTTGCTGGTCCTTCACCTGTATGTGTTCGATATAGTCTTATGTACTTTTTCTTGGTTTTGCTAATTGGGTATATGTATTAAGTGCATTTTTGGCTTTAGGGAGGTGAGATATGCAGAAGCAATTTTAGGTAACTTGTGCCTGTTTTTTTAAATATGTTTTGGTGTCCTTAAGTATGCTTAAGTTTGTATTCAGTTGTGTTTTTTAAATCCCCTGTGCCATAAATTGAATGGAGTGGTCAACGCAATGGGCATTTCCTTAGATTATGTGTGCGAATGCATTGATTTGTGTACATAATTTTCTTCTTTTTTTTTTTCTCCTGCTGAAGTTTTATATCTTTTGAAGCGGTTTTAGCCCTGATATGGCTCTACGCAGTCGGTTGGGCTTAAACAGCAATAACACTAACAATAAGCCTCTTCCTCCTTCTTTTGCGTTTTGTAATCAGGTAAACAATCACCTAAACAGCAAGCAAATCAATCAACCAATCAATCAATCAATCAATCATTCAATCAACAATCCATCAACTAACCAACCAACCAACCAACCAACCAACCAACCAACCAACCATCCAACCAACCAACCAACCAACCAACCAACCAACCAACCATCCATCCACCCAACCACCCACCCACCCACCCACCATCCATCCACCCACCCACCCACCCACCCAACCAACCAACCAACCAACAAACCAAATAACCATCCATCCAATCAACCAACTAACCAACCAACAATCCACCCACCCACCCACCCACCCACCAACCCAAACCCACCAACCAACCAACAACCAATCAACCAACCAACCAACCAACCAACCAACCAATCAACCAACCAACCAACCAACCAACCAACACCCAAACCAACCAACCAACCAACCAACCAGTCAGTCAATCGCATCATTCACGCAATCGATCCATTCTGTAAGCAACAACACAAATAAGCAAGGCGACAGCAAATCAATCCATTAAATAATTGATTAAACAGCCCAGCGCACGAGCGTGCTAGCCAACAATCAGTCATCAGCAAGCTGCATCAACAAATCACTCCTTAGTTTGGTTTGTTTGTTTATTTGGTTGGTTGGTTGTTTCTTCAATGTTACGGAAAATATAACAGCGAAGGAGACTGAGAGAGAGAGAGAGAGAGAGAGAGAGAGGGAGAGAGGAGAGAGAGAAGAGGGAGGAGAGAGAGAGGGAGAGAGAGAAGGGGAGAGAGAGGGGAAGAGAGAGAGAGGGAGAGAGGAGAGGAGAGAGAGGAGAGGAGAGAGAGATGGAGAGACAGAGACAGACAGACAGACAGACAGACAGGGACAGAGGCAGATAGAGACAGATACATCTATCTATCTATCTATCTATCTATCTATCTATCTATCTATATCTATCTATCTATCTTTTCTGTCTATCTATCTGTATATTATCTATCTATCGTCTATCTATCTATCTATCTACTATCTATCTAACTATCTATCTATCTATCTATCATCTATCTGTCTATCTGTCTGTCTATCTATCTATCTATCCATCCATCTGTCTGTCTGCCTATCTATCTATCTGTCTATCTATCTATCTATCTATCTATCTATCTATCTATCTATCTATCTATTTATCTATCTATCTATCTATCTATCTATCTATCTATCTATCTATCTATCTATCTATCTATCTATATCTATATATTATCTATTATCTGTCTGTCTGTCTACCTATCTGTCTATCTTATGTCTGTCTGTCTATCATATATGCATACATTTTATACATATGTATATGTATGTATATGATATATATACATATACGTTGTATACATGTTTATGTATGTATTTGTATACATGACTACATAAATGTATATACGTAATGTATGTATGTGTATATTTATATATATGTATAATGTAACTACATAAATAAAAGTAAAAGCTCTTTCATGCTCTCGTTCAATCTCAGTACCAGTTTCCAATAAAATCATTCCACATGATGTGGTATGGTGTGTTGTAGTGTATAATTATAGTACATTCTACATGTACTATATGCACTACATCACACCACACCAGGCCAAGGGACGAGGAATCCAAAATAACAACGGCCATAAATCGTGCACATAAACCACTCAACGAGCTCCATGACTGTCATTTGCCCTGGGAACATGAAATATTCATCAGAATCACCGAAAGAGAAATGAGTCGTGCTTCCTTGTAGCAGATTTGTCTCTGCTTGTGGTGTTTAACAGGCATTGGCATCTGCTTGAAGCTGCCCTCACAATTGCGGTTATCCCTGGTCAAACAGCGGCCATATCGTTATTAAGCCAACACGCCTGGGTGGCACGTCTTGCGGGCCCTAGTAGCTCAGTTGGTTTGAGCGTCGGATTCATATGCTAATGGTTGTGGGTTCGATACCCGGGGTGCGCTACATTAAAACTGACCTCCACTGTCCTATCTTAATTTAACATCATTGTTGTTCTGGTGGAGTCAGTACAGGATTAAATAAGCCCCCCTTTCCCCGACTTCTCTGGGATTGTTATCCCCGTCGGCCATATCACCTGAGGTGGGTGCCCACGTAAAAACTGAACCAAACCAAATGAACAAGGTGATACATCTTCTGTGCGTATAGATGCTGTATCGATCATTTCTGCTGTGCGGATACACGCACCACAAGCCTTCTTCTGCACAGAATTGGTTTCGAACCGTGGCTACATGCATGCGCAGGTGCTTTTTCTGTTTGTTTTAACAAAATTTGGCAGTTTCCATTTCTTTTCTTTTTTAAACTAAATTCAAAGCCAACACAGTTTATTCACATCGACCATTTATTTGATGTATATGTTACACTTTTTAGACAGGAAAAGAAATAAAAGCCTTTCGTTCTTATCGTCACAATTCAGTATTGATTCGCTGAAGGTCGTTTACATCCTTGCACGCCTAGTCCTGTGTGTGTGTGTGTGTGTGTGTGTGTGTGTGTGTGTGTGTGTACGTGTGTGTGTGTATGCGTGTGTGTGTGTATGTGTGTGTGTGTGTGTGTGTGTGTGTGTGTGTGAGAGAGAGAGAGAGAGAGAGAGAGAGAGAGAGAGAGAGAGAGAGAGAGTGCATGTTTGTGTGTTCGTTTGTCCGTTATTTCTTTTAACGTCTATTCACACATGTGCTTGTATGTGTGTGTGTGTGTGTGTGTGTGTGTGTGTGTGTGTGTGTGTGCGTGCGTGCGTGCGTACGTGCGTGTGTGTGTGTGCATGTGTATATGCATGTGTGTGTGTGTGTGTGTGTGCGTGTGTGTACGTGTGTATCTGCATGCATGCATGCATATGTGTACGCACAAGAGAAAGAGGATCGACCGACTCTGTGTGTTCGTGAAACAGAACGCAGACCGTGTGAGCATGAAGTGCGGGCTGTGGTAATAGCAATGGATGAGGAACAGCAATACACACACACACACACACACACACACACACACACACACACACACACACACACACACACACACACACACACACACACACACACACACACACACTCTCACACACTCACACACAAACACACACAAAACAACAAAACAAAACAAACAAAAAACCCAAAAAACAAAAACAAAAAACTAACAAACAAACAAACAAACAAAAAACCCAAACAAACCGTGTATGTACATATAAACATTTCCATTTGTGCATTATTTACATAACACCAACAGTCAGCGTCAAAGCATGCTCTTAGCACTTTACATGGTAATAGACCATAAACTATAAAAAAAAGAAAAAAAGAAAAAAAAAGAAATCGGTGTGTATGTGCATGCAAGCATACGGAAATACGTGCACACACATATGCATTACGCGTGAAGACAAAGGAGTAAGGGAAATTAAAAAAAAAGTTAAATCACCACACCTTCCCAAAGCACAGGAAGCGAAGAAGAAGAAGAACAACAGCAGCAATAAATCAACCCTCTCCCCCAGCCCCCTCAAAGCGTAAAAAACAAAGAAGAAAGAAAACAAGAGGGACATTCCAAAAACAAGCAATATCTGGGAATAAAACGCTGCCCGGCTCGCTGACCATTGGGAACCCTAAAGATCGGTTTGTGGTCAGTCGTAAAGTGATATGCACGGCTTGTCTATAATCCCTTTTAGCTATCTGGAATGTTTGGGGGGACAATGACAATGACAATGACAATGACACTGATAGTGACAATGACAATGACAGTGACAATGACAATGACAAAGGCAATGACAACGACAATGGCAATGACAATGACAGTGACAATGACAATGACAGTGGCAATGATACTTTATCTTTCAGGGGTAGAAGTTATTCGCTAGAAAACATTTTTCAAGGTTGCCTTTGCTAATCTACATATTTATCTGCTTAGAAATGAATATGCTGAAAAGGAAATACATCAACAAATCATGAAATATGATACGCAAGAAAGTCGAAGATTAAGCTTTTGACTTCCGCATCCTGTCCACCAGCATCCTGTATTGTCAACCGTGCAAGCAAAGCAAAAACTTAACCCTTTGAATCCCTCACCCTATCCACCAGCTTCCTGCATGGATAGGGTGAGGAATTCAAAGGGTTAAGTTTTTTGCAGTTGGTGGACATTGTGTGGGAGTCAAAGGGTTAACAGCATTTGTTGTTGTCTGAGACACTCAGACAGAAGGAGAGACGTAGATAACAAAAAAATAGTTATCAATGTGTTGTGTTGTGTGTGTGTGTGTGTGTGTGTGTGTGTGTGTGTGTGTGTGTGTGTGTGCGTGCGTGCGTGTGTGTATGTGTGTGTGTGTGTGTGTGTGTTTGTCTGAGTGTCTGTGTGTTTGTGTACTTGTGTATGTAGTATGTGTATCTGTGTTTGTGTGTGTTTTGTGTGTGTGTGTGTTTGTTTGTGAGTGTATGTGTGCGTCGGTGAATGTGTATGTATGTGTTTGTGTATGTGTGTTTGTTTTTGAGTGTATGTGTGTGTTTATGAATGTGTATGTGTGTGTTTGTATATGTGTGTTTGTGTGCGTACGTGTATGTTTGTGTTTGTTTTTGAGTGTATGTGTGTGTTTGTTCGTGTGTGCGTGTGTGTGTTTGTTCGTGTGTGCGTGTGTGTGTTTGTGTATGTGTGTGTGCGTGCGTGCATGCCTGCGCGCGCGCGTGCGTGTGTTTGTTACATGAATCAAGTGGATGCACTTCGTCATTTCCAAATTTGGGATACTGAAGAAATATTGTTTTCTACTAGAACTGCTTTCTACAACAACAACAAAAAGCAA
>CM060312.1:61655077-61657577 GCA_030674185.1 Monoplex corrugatus | reverse complement strand
TTCTGGTTTTCTTTTGGTTTGGTCTGGTTTGGTTTGAGTTGGTTTGGTTTGGTTTGGTTTGGTTTGATTTGGTTTGGTTTGATTTGGTTTGGTTTAGTTTGGTTTTGTTTGAGGTTGGTTTTTTTTTTAGTTTGGTTTGGTTGGTTGGTGTTGATGATAGAGTCCTTCTTCTGTCTTTTCTTGTTATTGTTGTTGTCACAGTTGTTGTTACCCTTCTTCTTTTCTTGTTGCCATTGTTGCTATCCTTTTTTTTTAAATCTCTTTTTTTCTCCTCTAAACAAAAGGGAAAATATGTAGAAACCAGAGAGAGGTGTGTGTCTCACTGTGTGTCTGTGTTGGTACATTTTTCCTCAGCTCTTTATGGGTGTGTATAATTACCAAATTTTGATCAAAGCTGTCGATTGTTGAAGGCAAGGCATCATCAGATCCTTTGAGCCCAAAACTTGTCCAAAAAATTCAGCTTTTTTTTTTTCAAGGTAGGTATGTGAACAGTATTTTCTCAGGAATTTTCTGAAGATTCTTAACGTCTGTTTTGACTGTTGGGACAGTCTACCACTGTCCTCGGTGTACGTCAGATATCATTTTTGCTGAACCTTCTTCAGGATCACGATCATAATTATTGTCTTTTTCTTTGACGAGGATATGTGCAGACATCTGATTCACATTAGTATTCATATTCATATTCATATTCATCTTCATCTTTATCTTCATCTTCATCTTTATATTCGTATTCGTATTCATATTCGAACTCATTTTCATATACAAATTCTTTTGTCACAGTAGATTTGCCATTTAATACTTGGGATGCTCTCCCCTTTGAGAGCGCATCGTCGCAGTGCGGCGCCACCCAATTATTATTATTCTGAATATTATTAATATTATGATAATAATATTATTATTATTATCATCATATTATTATCATTATTACTATTATTATTATTATTATTATTATTGTTATTATCATCATTAATCTCATCATTTTATCCAGACTTCAGAAAGGCAAGAAGGCTAGTTAGCCTTCAAGGGAAAATCAGCTTTATCTCTCCAATGCTTTATTCAAGGGCAGGCGAGCAAATGTCCTGCGCTTTCTGTATTTGAGTAAGTATCTAAATTGGACAAGAGTCAATCTTTTGAAAACACTACACGCATCACATCCTATTGACAAGTGCTATTTCAGCCAGAGACTTTCTGCTATATACAGAATATTGAACGGCTCCCCTTGTCTGAGTAATGAAATAAAAAAGAAGTTATGTCCCCTTAGAGTTGTTCGATAAAAGTCGTCGCCATAAACTGTTATTGTCAGGGTATCGTTTCAAGGTTGTCGTTCTTTGTCTGAACGTAATTGTGAGATGAAAGACGTGTCTGCTCGCTCTGTCTCTGTCTCTCTGTCTTTGCCTCTCTCTATCTCTCTCTCTCTGTCTCCCTGTCTCTGTCTGTCTCTCTGTCGCTCTCTGTGTGTCTGTCTGTCTCTCTGTCTCTGTCACTGTCTCGTCTCTCTCTCTCTCTCTCTCTCTCTCTCTCTCTCTATCTATCTATCTATCTATCTATCTATCTATCTATCTATCTATCTATCTATCTATCTATCTATCACACTCTCTCTATATACAATATATATATTTATATATACATATATAACATATATATATATATATATATATATATATATGTTGGGGTGTGTGTGTGTGTGTGTGTGTGTGTGTGTGCGCGTGTGTGTGTGCCCATTCATATTTAAATCTATGTGCATGTATATGTATGTATCATCATTTGATACATTTGCGTGTTATTTTCGGATAAAATGTTACGTTTTGGTAACGTAATCATTAAGTGTAAATGAATGTATGCTAAGTGTATGCGTAATGGTATTATCATTACATAAAATGTCTATGTTTGATTGGTAATCATCAGATGTGGACTCGTGTATTTCTACATTTCTTTGTGACAAGCACACGTTCTATTGTTTAAAACGCCCATGCTAGTTACTTAGATGCTTTATCATTATATTCATTCTTATTCTGTTACAAAGTGCTTTATTTTAGCTTGATCATATAGTTTTAGTAACCGCAGACATGAATGACTTAATGGTTAGGGAAACTGGGAACAAACATTCCATGGAAAAGGCATTCATTAAAAATTAACGAAATACGAGAGATGAAAATAAATTGGTTACAAATACCTACTGCATACTGGATTCTGGAAACTAATGTCACATCGTGAGAAAAATGGGACTCGTGAAATTTGTTATCGTGACTTCTGTTCGAAAATAAAAGACAGCAGTGGCCATATATCTTGGAAGTGTTTGTATTTCAACCCATTCTGAGATAGGATTGAAGATTTTGCTGAGTTAAAATGTGTTGCCTGTGCAAAATATCAGACTAATTCAAAATATGATACTGTTTGGTGAAAAGAAAACAAATACACAGATCTAATATTTGATTTTAGTATCCTTCTAGGGAAAATGCATACTTACACATGTAAAATCGGAAAAAAATCCTCCAAATGT